>CM030325.1:1035993074-1036029737 GCA_002915635.3 Ambystoma mexicanum
AGCACCCATTCAATGAAATTCCTTCTCAATGGCAAATGCGTGGTGGCCAGATTTGTTCGCATGGAAGTGGCCCTCATAAACGGCGTCCAGACTTCCGCGTGTAATATGCATGAGGTTTGCCACCCAGCGATGTCGTTTGAGCAAGTTACTGCGATCATGAAATTTGCCATCGGTATTGTGACAACAGATAGAATTCTTCTGCATAATTAGGGATCCGAGAACTGGAGCCTTACAAATTACCCCTTGAGTCTTAAAAACCCTTTTCCCTTTGCTCAGTCACTTGATTTCTTCCTTTGTTGTTCGGTCTTCTTCAGGGCCTGAAGCAAGGGCTTGGTGTACGAGCTGTAGTGAAAGACCCAAGCTCGGACATAATTGCACAGTCCTAAAAAGCTTTGCATTTGATTGATCGTGCGTGGCTTGGCGGTGTTCATGATGGCTTCAGCCCTTTCTGGGGTTATCTTTTTCCCTTCATGAGAGATTAGTTGCCAAATGTACAGCACTTCCTGCTGACAGTATTGCAACTTTTCCTTATCAACTTTGTACCCCTTCTCAGCTAGTATCGTTAGTAGCTGGACAGAGTCACTCCTGCATTGCTCCTTAGTGGTGCTGCAGATCAAATGTCATCTACATACTGAAAAACAACACTGTCTATCACAATATTGCTTAGGTCCATTTGCAGGACTCTGTTAAAAATGGATGGGGACTCACAATACCCCTGAAAGTGAACAATGTCAAGTCTTGTGAGTCACGGTGCAACGGAATTGAGAAAAATGCATTTTTCAAATCGATCACCGTGAAATATTTTGCCTCAGTGGGTATTTTACACAAAATTGTAGACGGGTTAGGGACTAGAGGGAACTCGGCTTCGACAATGTCGTTTAATGTCCTTAAATCCTGGATTAAATGCCAAGACCCGCCCTTCGATTTCTTGACGGGATAGATCACTGTGTTACAGGGTGATTCTGACGTCACTAGGATGCCCTGTTCCATCATGGCGGAAATAGTCTTTGCGATCCCCTCCTCCGCTTCTCTGGACATGGGATATTGTCGCGCTCTTGGTAGGATCGCTCCTGGCTTTAGTTTGATTTTCACCTCTCCGGCCCCCTTAAGGAGTCCTACGTCATAAGGCCCTGTTGTCCATACTGCAACAGGCACCTGGGCCATGTCCTCCTCGAAGTATTCTGGACGTACCATTGCCAACATCATTCTCTGTGGCACTTCTCGTTTGATCATTTTGACCCAGAATATGAGACTTACTTCCACTCTTGTCTCTTCTAAGTCAGGGTGTTCTTCGAACAGATCGTCATCCGTGATGTCAGTCACTCGATACCCTTCTTCAATGGCGATAACAGCCACCATTGCCTTCGTTGGTCATCATATCCTTCTACCAGGACCACCTTCCCCTTTACTGTGGCAGATTGTATTTCCAAGGGAAATATTTGTTCCTCTTCCTCATGCATGGGTATTCTTGGTCTAAATAGAAATTTGTCAGGGGTTCTCATAGGTTTGTCTGTGAGGCCTGGAATCCCGCCATAAGCACTCATACGCCATATGTGAAAACGTCTGGCTCCAGCGGTATAGCTCTCATGGCTGCACATCCAGAGTATGCTCTGATCATTTCACACACATTAGAATAGTGCATTCCTGGCGTGGAGCACACTATACCATCCTCAGTAAACGAGATTGTCATATTCAGCTTTGTCATCAAATCTCGACCCATGATGTTTACTGGGGACTGACGTGAGTACAATAAGGGCACATTCATTTCCCGCTCTCCCACTGAGACTGGGAGTGTGTCTGTAAAGGGAACTCTGCTATGAGCTCCAGTGAAACTCTGATTATCTATAGCCTCGCCGGACAAGGAAAACTTGCCTTCTCGTATGCACGAACGTGTCACACCCGTGTCAACTAAGAAGGAATATTCCTTACCCCCTATGGTGACATTTACCCTGGGTTCCCTAATAGGGTCTGGTGTCACCGATAGGATAGAACACATCAGAGTTTCCCGTGAGCTGTCCTATTTTATTTATAGGTTCGTCCCACTGTACGTTTGTGGAATATCCCCATTCCTGGGTTTGGTTCCCTCTCCATTGTTCATTCTTTGTGGCACCGGCGGTGGTGCCTGTTGGGGCTGCCCCTGTTGCAAGCTCCCCATGTTTGATGGTTGAAACTCTTGTTGTCCACCATGCTGCAAGCTTGCTGCCTGCTGCTGTACTATGTGGCCCTGCCGCCTTGTTGTGAGGCGGCAGGCTGATTCACCATACCTGCTCCCATTCCTTGGCCATTTTGCCACATGCCTTGGTTTCTGCACATGCGCGCCACATGTCCTGTCATTCTGCACAGCCAGCATACTGGTGGTGGTCGGACCATCTGCCCATCCGGCATGGCTGGACCGCTCATCTGTTCATTCTGAAATCCGCCTTGGTTATTTTGAAAACCTCCCTGATTACCATGGAAACCTCCCTGGCCACCTTGCCACCCTCTTCCTCTAAATCCTCTACTCCTCGGGTAATATCCCGTATTATCTTGGTTATTTACTTGCTGCGTGCTGGACTCGGCTGGGCTGGTCAACATGGCTCCCTCGAGAGTATACTTCGAGAGCTTCTTTTGTACCAGCTTCGCTTCCTCCCCCTTACGGATTGCTTCCTTTTTTCGGTTCTTTTCTTTTAACAATCTACAGTAGTGTGCAATTGTCAATTGAATTTCGGCCAATGGTTTGGCTTCGATCCCTACCAATTTCTTGAGCTGATTTTGCACCGGTTCAGGCAACCCTTGACACAGTATGTGGTAGAAGACAGGGATAGACTTTGACCAAGACTCATGCATTTCGAGCACCCATGCATCTTGAACATTTTGGATATAAATCAACGGATCCCCTGACTCTTTCATTTTCCGATGTCATTATAGCTCCCATGTCTGATGTGTCTGGGTATAGCGTTCGCAGCGCTTTCCACACTGCTGCTCTACAATTATTAAACGGTCTCCGTCATGGGTAGTGTTAGTTATCGTTACCCTTGGATACCCAGCCCGTTTCCACATATCGTCAGCCCTTTCTCCAAGTATGGCGATCAGGATGCTCTTGATGTCGCCTATAGCTAAGGTGACTCCCCCGGTCATCTTTTCTAACTCATGTTTCCATTTCCCAGCCACCGATGTCAGCCTTGGAAGCTTATTTTTTAAATTTTCTCAGTCCATGTGTGGCCATAGAATGTATTGTGGCCTCACTCCCCCTTTTTCTAGCAGCGGGAATTGAAAGGCACAATCTTCCTTTTCTTTTACCCCACTCCTCCCATCTACTGGCGGGGCAGTATTACCATCTTGCCGTCTACCCGGCAATGTCCTTAATCTGCCTGTATAGGTGGATGCTGGCTCCCCCCTCTGATCGCGGGGTGTTCCCTCACATTTGCCATGTGCCTTGGTAGGCTTCGATGTCCTAGGTTCAGATTCACTGGCGTCGGACCATCGTACCCCTTGGCCTCGAGGGAGCGGCTTTTCACATCGCTTCCCTTCCTCCTGTGCCTCGTCCTCCGTATCCCCACCGGAGTCAGATCCTGAGTGATCCCAGTTTACGCAACCCCTTGCATCCTCTTCGTTCTGCCTGATCTCCAGTCTGTCAAGGGACAGTCCCCTGCTCCTACTACCTTGGGTGGTATCCTCAGTGTCATATAGTTGTGTGCTCTCTAAGCGCTCATCTTCCCTTCCCCCTTGGTAGGCTACTTCTAGTCCCATTTCATCATATATTTCGTCAATCGTTTCCCCAATGCTTCTGGTATCGAAGTCATCGTCAATATTTATCCCGCTTGTACCTGGTACCGCATCGCTTGCAGGAAAGAATTCTTCAATGTCTTCCCATTCTACTGTAGGATTGGTTTGAACGACTACCCGCTCCAAATACTCAAGATCTCGTGCCCTTTGTCTGTGTTTTCGTTCCAATTCCTCATCTATCTCCTTTCGCTTTTTCGCTTCTTCTCTGGCCTTATCTACTTCTCTCATTCGTTCATTTCTATGTCCCCTTGCCCTTCTACTCTCCTCGTCTTCCCGCTTTTTCACCTTCCTTTTGTGCACTCTCCTTTCTTCCTCCAACTTTAACATGTTCAGCCTGTATTTCTTATAGGCTACAGACTGTGTGCGACTGAGCGGTATTCCTTGCTCTTCGCGATATAGTTGTTCTCGCCTTAATCTATCCTTCTTTCTCGCCCTTTCATCCCTTGCTTCTTTCTCCTTTCTTTGCTCTTCATCGTGCCTTCCTCTCATCCGCACATCATCACTTCCCTTTCCATCTAGCTTTAATAGTATCTGTCCTCCCATCCATTCGTCTTTCACGAATGCTGTCTCATCACTTCCTTTCCGCTTCTTTCCCTCTCTCTCTTTATCGAGAGGTGCAATAGCCTGTGCCGGATCATTACTACTATCGCCACGCCTCTCCTTGTCCCTCGGGACTGTGGAGGCCACATCAATTTCCTTCTTCTGTTCTTTAGTTTCATCACTACTACATGTAGGTGACTCATATGCGGAGTTACTGTACCCTGTGGCTGTTTTGAGTTCTTGTAACATGTAAAGACCCTCTGATTTGCTTCCCTCAATGACTAGTTCTGGCGGAGCTGGTGGCGCGGTAGGCGTCTCACCCCCCTCCATTTAATATCCAGTCTGCAGGTGGTTCTTCTTCCTTCTTTTGCTCAAACATCTTCCAAAGTTCGAGAACAGCAAGGCATTTCTCAAGCTTTTTGCCAGTATATGTGGCACGTAGGAAGGTTGTCATGTGCTGTAAAACAGCCTTAGACAATTACCCATTCTGGGGCCAAGGCATAAACATCTTATTGGCAGTACCCTTAACCCACTCCTGGCTATATTTCTTCAATTTTATTGCATGCTTGGGCAGTTGCTTGCACAAGTGCGCAAGTGGGTTAACCTCTTCCATTTTTTTTTTTTTTAACATCGACACCAACAATATTTACACAATCTTTTAATCTTCCCACTAGTATGAGCGAGCACCACAACCGCAAACTCCAATCCACTTCTTCCCGCCAAAATTTATAGCATCAATTAACTCAAAAGAAACCATGAATTCAATGGCGATTCCCTCTTAGTTACAAAATTGCGTAAGGCCAAAATGCATTTCAATCAATCACCAATACAATTCTTGTACATTTAACATGCAGTAAGGCACATATGACGGACACTTGACAGACTAGACAGACAGCAGCTGGTCATACATGTACCTGCCTTCTAATTAATACCCCACCATGGGATTTGAACGAACCCCGTTAATTCCGTCTTTAAACGTAATCGTAGCCTAAATTGTCCCCTTCTGTGGGCTCTGGGTTCACGTTCCTTCTGACCACTCTTTAAAGCGCAGGAACAAGGCAAAATCTCGTTTTTTTCTCGGATGCCCCCCCACCCCCAGTATTCTTACATTTTCTTCCAGGTGCTCCCCTGGTATTCTTTTACGTTTTAGCTCAGGTGCCCCCCTGGTATTCTGTTACGTTTTAGCTCAGGTGCCCCCCTGGTATTCCTCTTTATATATGTTTTTCTTTTTATACTCAAGTCATTAACCCTTTAAATATATACCGTCTTCTCTACATCTAGCTACTTTATTTTTTCTCCACCACCCTCCGTTACCTTTCCCCTACTTGCTCTAATGCCTATGAGACATTTTCCAAGGTAACAAGTTTTGTTGTTTCACTCACCGATCGCCTCTTTTCCTCTCTGGAACTTCAAGATCACTGCCCCTTCCTCTTCCCGCTTTTAACATTTTCGTCCGATCCGCTACCCGTGGGAATGAGAAGGGTTATGCTTGGAAAGGCGGGTTCCTTCAGACCCACTGCAGATTTTTTTTTTGAAATTTTACTCTATCATTGTCCATGGGGAGCTTCTCGGCCTACTCAGCCGGAACGGCGAAAGTACTTGTGATGTAACCGAAGGCCCAGAGTTACTTCGTGCCGTCGGTCTAAGGGTGTTTTATAACTATATCAATCGATTATCAATAATCGATGGCCGAAATCATCCTCTGCTACCAAGTGTTCACGCAGAGAGGAAATTACTGACGGGCCCATTTGTCAGTGCTCAACCCCCGAGAACTTGTAAAACTAGATAGCTGCACCAAGTGAGGACAGGGTGCAGGATTCACATACTCCGCAAAAACATAGAGGTGATGGCTGGAAGGTTTAGAATTAATCTTAACCACTGGCATTGCTCCGGGCAACCCTCCAGACCATCGTTCTTCGCCTGCCAAGCCATTACATAAGGGGAAAGACCATATGCAAATCAGGCTTGGTCCCACCCCAAAAGGGGTAGTCCAGCCCAAACTGCTAGGTCACATCCCTTCTGCACGAGACCACAAGCATCCCCAAACTTGTTTCGGCCTTGTTGGGCCTCATCAGTGAGGAGTGCCTTGAGTCTCTAGGCCCAGCAGGCACGGGACCCACGTCTGGGCATACCCGTCCCACTCGGGGTGACAAAGCAAAAACATAGAGGTGATGGCTGGAAGGTTTAGAATGAATCTTAACCACTGGCATTGCTCTGGGCAACCCTCCAGACCATCGTTCTTTGCCTGCCAAGCATTACAGAAGGGGAAAGACCATATGCAAATCAGGCTTGGTCCCACCCCAAAAGGGAAAGTCCAGCCCAAACTGCTAGATCACATCCCTTCTGCACGAGACCACAAGCATCCCTAAACATGTTTCGGCCTTGTTGGGCCTCATCAGTGAGGAGTAGCTTGTGTCTCTAGGCCCAGCAGGCATGGGACCTTCGTCTGGGCATACCCGTCCCACTCGGGGTGACAAAGCAAAAACATAGAGGTGATGGCTGGAAGGTTTAGAATGAATCTTAACCACTGGCATTGCTCTGGGCAACCCTTCAGACCATCGTTCGTCGCCTGCCAAGCCATTACAGAAGGGGAAAGACCATATGCAAATCAGGCTTGGTCCCACCCCAAAAGGGGTAGTCCAGCCCAAACTGCTAGGTCACATCCCTTCTGCACGAGACCACAAGCATCCCCAAACATGTTTCGGCCTTGTTGGGCCTCATCAGTGAGGAGTAGCTTGAGTCTCTAGGCCCAGCAGGCACGGGACCCATGTCTGGGCATTCCCGTCCCACTCGGGGTGACAAGGGAAAAACATAGAGGTGATGGCTGGAAGGTTTAGAATGAATCTTAACCACTGGCATTGCTCTGGGAAACTCTCCAGACCATCGTTCTTCACCTGCCAAGCCATTACAGAAGGGGAAAGACCATATGCAAATCAGGCTTGGTCCCACCCCAAAAGGGGTAGTCCAGCCCAAACTGCTAGGTCACATCCCTTCTGCATGAGACCACAAGCATCCCCAAACATGTTTCAGCCTTGTTGGGCCTCATCAGTGAGCAGTAGCTTGAGTCTCTAGGCCCAGCAGGCACGGAACCCACGTCTGGGCATTCCCGTCCCACTCGGGGTGACAAAGCAAAAACATAGAGGTGATGGCTGGAAGGTTTAGAATTAATCTTAACCACTGGCATTGCTCTGGGCAACCCTCCAGACCATCGTTCTTCGCCTGCCAAGCCATTACAGAAGGGGAAAAACCATATGCAAATCAGGCTTTGTCCCACCCCAAAAGGGGTAGTCCAGCCCAAACTGCTAGGTCACATCCCTTCTGTACGAGACGAGAAGCGGCCCCAAACATGTTTCAGCCTTGTTGGGCCTCATCAGTGGGAAGCAAGCTGCACCTCACTGAGGAGGCCCAACTAGGCCGAAACATGTCTGGGGTTGCTTGTGTTTCCGTGCAGAGGGGCAGGGCTGTTCCCATTGGTGGCAGTACCTGACTGATTTGCATATGGCTGGACCCCTTTTGCAATGGCGCAGACAGGCCAAAAATCGGTGGTGTGGACGGTTGCCCAGAGAAACCCCAGTGGTACAGATTAATTCAAAACCTTCCACCCATCACTTTTTTGGTTTCGGATTTACATACTCCAGTATAGGTGTTATATCTGTATATGACAATATACAGTTGGTTGGGAAAGGTAACTTAAGTATAGGTGTTATATCTGTATATTGTCATATACAGATATAACACCTATACTTAAGTTACCTTTCCCAACCAATTATATTGCGTGATGATTTTTGTAGAATTAGACGTCAATGATGACGAGCTTAGCCTATAAAAAAGGCTGTTCGACTGAAGTTCGAGGAAGTCTGAGCGAGACAGGTGTTCGCAATGCTGCTGATTTCCATATTTCCGCTGATTATCCAATCTTGTCATAGAGCATGCGGATTGGATAACTCTGATCGGGTGGGCGTCTACGCCCATCCCTCTACATCACATGTGATGGACGTCACCGTAAGTATGACGTCCTATTGGTTATGATATCTATAGGACTCCAGATAACTTGGCCCATTGTGATTGGCAGGTTACACCCCTAAACATAATTCTCCACTTTAATTAGCAGCATGCAGAGTAGACACCCAGGTGCCTAGTGTCCCAAGATTCACCCTGCCTCCCTTCCATAAATCAGTGGTTTTAGGGCGATGTGTCAATTAGTTGGCTAAGGAATTCCTCGAAACTGTAGTCTCTTATCAGGAAAAGTTATGGCACCCCTTGGATCTGGGTGACATCAGACGGTGGTACATCTTCGCGCCTGGCTGGTCACGTGTTGGTTCACTGTGAATCTGCTTCAGTTTCCAGCTTTTCATGTATTTAATTCTCCATGTAGCTCCACCGCCTGCCCGGGCCTCCTTATCTTGACCTTCACAGGGCAGGCAGGTATGCTCTGAAGTTTCGATTCTCCTTAGCTGAAGCTCACCTCCCTCTCTTGGGTTGACCTCGATTTCCCAGGCCTGAGCCGTCCTTTGTTGAGTTTCGATTCCACTCTTTCCCCTGGCTTGGGCTTGGATATGAAACTCGACCACTTAGTCCTTGGCCGCCTGGGCGTACTTGTCCTTTTACAATATGGAGTCGCACGTGTACATTGTGCCTTATTGAGGTAGATATATGGTTGGCGCTTGCCGCTCTACCTTCTACTAAGCATTGCAAGCAGTGTTGATTTCTTAGCTTCTTGCATTTCGAGCCTATTTACACACATTAGCTGGTTCGATTCTTTCATCTTGGTTCTTTCGCTATGATGTTTCTTACGTTTTAACATTGTGTTATCCTTCGTGTCTCTTGCACCTGTTTTCGTGGATACACGCGTTGGCGTGTTGCCTTTTCTCATGCGTTAGTCTGTCCAGGCCCTCTTCTCATCATCATTTGCCTTCCATTAGGGCTCTTTGTGTCTCCTCATGGACAGTCTGTAAATACTCATCGTTTCGTATCAGTGGCTGGTATGGTTGTCTGATTGGGTACTGTGCTGCCCAGGGCTGTCTGCTTATTGGCATTTCAACAGGTACTGACTTTCTAATGTACACAGGGCAGAGGCCCAATGCGGCTCTCTGTTGGTTCAGTTGCTCCTCATACGGCACATACCTTTGGCGAGTATTTTACTGGCAACCTCGCGCTGGGGGGCAGGGGTGCAGGCCATATCTGGGACCTCCTCTACACATGCATCATATATATATCATATAAATATACAGTACTTCCAATAGATGCCCCAGACATAATGCTCATGCTTCTGACATGATTCTCAATAATGAACACTCAATGAAGGATATTACAATCTGGTTTATAGTGTAATTCTTTTAATTATGAAAAATAAGTAATAAAGAAACATTGCTACCATTATTGTTAATAAGCATAACACAGTTCATATGCAAAAGGTTATTGATGAATATGCAGCTATCATTGTCATTGACTCTATGTCTACTCAAGACCAATCAACTAATTCAGAAACATAGTAGCCAATGATCCATCTGTGGGGGAGGGGGGTAGAAGTAATTCCCCCTGATTGGAGCACCAGAGTCTTCCCCCAAGGTAGGGGCTGGAATTCTCCTCCCATGGTGAAGTCCCAGGGTTACACCCATTCTAATTGCCATCACCTCCTTTGTTACTGTTTTAGGTTTCCACCAATGCAGCCCATCCAGTTATCTACAACCAGAAAACAATCTCCTAAATGACCAATGGACAATTCTGCTGAAAACAAAGGAGAAGGACAAATGAGCCTTCCTCCCACCGCTTCCTCATCTTAGATATAGCCCAGAGTGCAAGCTGGTCTTCAGAATCATTTTCAGTCAGCAAGGGGTGCACTGGGGTTCT
Source organism: Ambystoma mexicanum (assembly GCA_002915635.3). Lineage (NCBI taxonomy): Eukaryota > Metazoa > Chordata > Amphibia > Caudata > Ambystomatidae > Ambystoma > Ambystoma mexicanum. Next base: position 1,036,003,230 of record CM030325.1, read on the forward strand.
GTGTAGACTTCTCTCTCTGTCATGGACTCCCATAAATCTTGACTTGATGTAATGGCTAGTATATATATATATATAATATATATATATATATTTTTTTTTTTTTTTTTCAAAAGAACCGACTAAGCGTCAGTCATTTAAGGAGCACTCTCCTTCTCTTCATACCAGCTTCAAAAAATAGCGTTATCTTCGTGTCATTAATGGCTTCTTTATTCGTTTAAAATACATCTTCCATGCTTCCCAAGAAAATCGACGCATTTCGCAGCATTACTTGCCGCTTGTTCACAACACCGTTTTACCACCACCATATTGTTTAAATACAAACATGTGCCTACAGACATAGAAATGGGACAAGAGAGTTCTACTACAGTAAACATAGAAGAAGGGACTTAATGTTGTTAACAATGCTGTCGGACATCTTTAAAGGGTTTTAAGTCCCTGTCCTTTTGAGTTGCATACATCGTGATCAAGTGACCATGTCGACACAAATGCTAACTCCAAACGAATTGTCCTCATAATTTGAGCATTGCATTGATTTTAACCAAGGTCCTTCTTTAAAAATACTATGCTTAACTGAGTTACCATAAATCTGACGACAACCTTTGCCATTCTTTGAAATGAGAATGTGCCTTTTCTTCACACATAAAGTGCATAATGCATAATAAAGTGACTAGTGCTAGCAGCTCACTAAAGTGCCTAGTGCTTTAGTGTTATTCAGCCTCTAATTTTTATAAAGTGCTTAGTGCTAAGACTTATATTGTATTCAGTGTGAAGATCTATTTCATTTTATGGACTAAGTTGCAACTCTAATTATTTCATCATTATCAATAGTCTGTGGCTATGTTTATTTTAAAAATACAAAACTTAATAGATAAAACTACACCTGCGTGGTGAAATTTAAAAATAGAAAAGTGCCTATAAACCCAATAACAGCATACAATAAAAGTGCAATTTAAAATAAGCAACAATCCAATTGTTTGCACTTATTTAAACCCAATTTATGAAATCACTAATTTACACAAGTCAATCCTTACAGGTAAGAGGTGCCAAATTTTCTTAACGATGTTTAGATTAGTGCCCTAAAAAGTGTACAGTTCTTCATCTATGTTGTGCCCTTTTGGCTGTTTGGTTTCGAAGTCTAAAATACAGCGGTTTCTTGTTGTCTGAGCCTTCTTTCGCGATCCCCCCCTCTAGGGTCATTCTCAATTGCACAAATACCAAAGAAAGCAAAACTATTCATATTGCTTTCGTGGCATTCAGTAAAATGTTTTGCCATAGGATAGTTTGCATCTTTGTTTTGTATGGCTCTAACATGTTGTTGGACCCTTATTTTCAGTTTACATTAGTACTTCCAACATACCACTTTTTACATTTGCACATTAAAACGTAAACTACATATTCAGTGTCACAGGTAATTTTTTCATTAATATGTTCAGTTGAACTTGTTACTGGATGCTTGAAAGTGGTACAATTCATAGCAAATTTACATACATTGCATCTTGTGCATTTATGAAAACCTTTCTTCGATTACTTAACCAGGCACTTGCATCTTTGGTTTCTTCTTTACCCATAAAACTGTGGACCAATTTATCTTTAATTGAAATGTTTCTTCTATAACTGATCTCTGGGTATTTCTTAAGCAAACCCCCGATATCTTTATCGATGGTTAGAACTTTCAATGTTTCTGTAACACACGTTTGACCTCTGTTGTTTGACTGTCATACGTTAGTATGAGACGTACTTCCTCATTTGATTTATTCGTAGTTTTTTGTTCTTTGTCAACCAAAAGTTTAAGTCTATCATGACTTCTGGCTTTTAAATATGCTCTTTCGATGACTCTTTTAGGGTAACATTGTTGTTGAAACCTCTCGCCGTGATTTTGCTTTCTTCATCATATGTTTTGAGAGTTGTACTATTTCTTCTTATTCTTACAAACTCTCCATACGGTATACTCCAGATTAAACTCTTTGGATGCCCACTCTTGGCATGTAGTGGCGTGTTGGATCCCGTGGGTTTCCTGTGTAATTCACACGTTAGATTTTGTTCCACTATTCTTAAATTCACATCCAAGAAGGTTATAAATGAATAACTGTGGGTTTCTGTAAATCTGAGATTGTTATTATTTTGATTCAATAGTTTCACAAAATCACACCAGGCATTCTCAGTCCCTTTCCAGATTACAAATAGGTCATCAATATATCGGAGCCAGATAACCACATTTTCGGTTAGTTCACGATTTTGTTCTGTCCATATTTCTTCAGCTTCCCAGGCACCCATAGTCAAATTGGCATAAGATGGGGCAAAAGTTGTGCCCATAGCCGTGCCCTGTATTTGCCTGAAATATTCTTCATTGAAGACAAAGATATTGTTGGTAAGACAGAGGTCAATCATAGCTATGATCATTTGTGTGTGTTCTAGATAGTTGAGAGATCTAGTATTTAAATATTTCTCGCATGCTTTTTTACCAAAATTGTGGCCGATTGACGTGTATAAAGACACCACGTCCATTGTTGCCATCATGAAGTTGGATTCCCAGGGTATATTGTTAACTCTTGATAGAAAGTCCTATATGGTATTGCTATATCTCAAACCTAACTGGGGAGCAACAGAGTGCGGTACATATGGGACAAACATAGGGGGTTACAAGAAGGGTGCAAGTCACATAGGACCAGAAATCCATTGGGTGAGTAAGGGAAGGAGGGCTCCAAAGTGCAAAAACTAGGACCGTGATCAAGATGTATGGGGCCCGCTGCACCCCATGTGATGTGATTCTTATCACCCCTATCTCATAGAGCCTTTCCTCCACCCCAGGGTGGTTTCCTAGACCTCCTCCCAGTAGGGTCTGCGGTAGGAATAGAGACAGAGAAAAGCCTATACTTGTCACTATGCATCAGCAAGGAGAGTAGGCAATCAACCCCATGCAGGGGGAGGCTACTTTAAGTCATGACAAATAAGTAATAAAGAAACATTGCTACCATTATTGTCACTATGCATAACAAAGTTCAAATGCAAAAGGTTATTGATGAATATGCAGCTATCATTGTCATTGCTTCTATATCTACTCAAGACCAATCAACTAATTCAATAGCATAATAGCCACCATAGAGGTAACTAACTTTGTCAGTATATCTCACTAGACCTCTACTCTTTGCCAGTGTGATATTAATGATGGGTAAAACAGGTTCTCATACTCACTTCTATCCTTAGAAAGTAGGTAGATGAGAGCTGGAGGGTGGAGGCATGTATACTTGCAATCTACACAATCCAAAAGATCCCAAAAATATCAAATCCATTTGGAAAAACTATCTATCAAAATCACTGTGGTCTCTTTTCAGCAAAAGCAGCCCAAATAGGCAAAAATGCCTCACAAATAGTATGTGTCAATTGTGATTGACCATGGTGCCGACAACAATCAATTAAGAAGAACAATCAATTGGGTTTGACCATGGTGCCAGCAACAATCAATTAAGAAGAAAAGCAATTGGGATTGACCATGATGCCAGCAATAATCAATAAGGAGAAGGTCTATCCATAGGTGGTGAGCTGATTGTCGTGGGCAGGGATACTCCCCATACAGCTCAATCAAAAATAGTAGATTATCTCAAAAGCAAAGAGACAAGTATTTGTGAGACTCAGAAGCCAAAAAATCCAATTTCAGAAGCTTTAAAATTCAGGCTAAAAAAAGGAGGGATTTCCCCCTCCCCATCCTTTGGTGTTGCATGGGGAGTGAGTCCAGTCTGCTTCTTGGTGGTCCTCCAGCTTCTGTCTACCTCCTCCAGCTCCATCAGCCTATCTACTTCTGAGAACACTCCCCAAATCTAGTCTTTTAATAGTATTTGCATGGGTAGTATAGCTCAGTGGCAACGCGCTCGTCTTGAAAGCAAGACGACACAGAGCAACATAGGTTCAAATCCAGGGCCCACGCTTAGAAACGTCTTTGGTAGTAAGTGTGTTATAAAAAATGAATCATAATACAAATATAGGAGATTTGTTTTGCTTAAGTTGTAAACTGACTCTTCACGTAAGTATTGGGCTGCAGACTAATCTCTTACTCAAGGCCCTAGCAAGCGGTTGTATTATAAGTGTAGTGGGTTGCATTGTTATCAACTTAGCGAGTGGCTACAGTATCACAAACACAAGGTATTTATGGGTACATTTACAACTGTTTACTATAACAAAAGAACAATTGGAACACTTCCCAGACTATGGAGTACAGTCCAGCAGTTTTGTTTATGCATGTGCTGGTGTGGTCCAAAACAACAGATTACTCTGGCTCACAGCCCAGACATCGAAACTAAATGAGATTCACTGTTCATAATTGTTACTTCTGCTCATTGTCTGAATATATTTTAATGCAATTCCACTATGTACATGCCTGCCAACTGTCTACATGGCCTGAGATACTGCTCAACCCTGGAAGTAAGGCTAAATTATATGTCACATAACCTGAGCTCTGCATTGTCCTCCATGCTCAGCAGCTAAGGGAACACAGAACACAATGCTGCATTAGCCATACACATGAGAGTTAAGTTGGGAGATGAGGAATCTGTCCAGAATCTGTGAGGAATCTGGGCAGAAGGACTAATCCACCAGAAAAAAAATTACCAAAGGCAAGTAAATTGCTCTCCCATCCTCCCAAAGAATTCTCATCTTATATAGCCTCTCAAAAAGGTACAGAACCTGGAGGAGGTGGGACAGCGAAAAACAGGAAGTTCTGGAGTTCAACATAACCAACGCAGGAGTCCTGCCAGGAAAGGAATCCAGGCAGAAGTGCTTGGTAAATATGTGCAAGGAAGCCCTGGTGGCTGCTTGACAGATGTCCAAACCCAGAACCCCCATAGGTAAAGCAGCAAATCTACTAAGCCTTGGGCGTAATGGGGCCTAAGACATTCAGGCACCTCTTTCCCAGTTAGGTCCTAACGCTCTGTAATTCAGCTGGTGCTCCATCTGGATAGAGTCTATTTGGTAACGCCTCATGCCCATCAGACCCACCCCCGACATAAGTGACAAACAGCTGTGTGTCCTTTCTGATGTCTCCTGTCTGAGAGCTATAGTAGCTGGGAGTACCCTTGGGGTCCAGGTGGTGAAACCTATCCTTCACCTTAGGTGAAAGAGTTCGAGGGTAGGATTCAGGGACTTCTCTTTAGAGAAAGCTAAGTACAGAGTGATAGCCAGGAGGCAAACCACCAATCAGAGAGCACCAAGGCAAGGGCTTTAATGGAGCAGACATAAGAAATGTGACCACAAGGTTAAAATCCCACACAGGAACAGCAAACTTGCATGGGGGAATAATTAGAAATAATAAAATAACTGTAGGGATGCAAAAGAACAAGCCATGCACAGTGCTGTTTTGAAAACCAAAATGGCAGCCAGGTACCCCTTTGCAGAACCAATTTGAAGGCATTTCTGGGCAAGGCAAAATATGTAGAATAATAACTTTCAGCAGACCAAAGGGGCCAGACTCTGTTCTGACACTAAGCCAAAAACCTTGACCACTTGTATATATAAATTAACTTTGTGGCAGTACTCCTGAAAGGAAAGACCACACCCAGTATGTTATCTGACACCCCATACAACAGCCTCTCAGCAGCCAAGAAGAAAGGTTGAGACACTGAGGTTTGGTGCAGAACTCAACCCCCTGACTGGGCGTCGGGAAGCGCTGGCAGAGAAAAATACGTATGTTCAGAGTTCTGGGTAACACGTCCTCTGAGCCCTACCTGGAGCTGGAGTCGGTGATACACTCACCACTGTTTCCTCCCCTGGTTGCTTGTAGAGCCCTTGCTGCCAGTTGCCTTGCCTCCCCTGTTCTGAGCTCCCCGCTCCCCTTTTCTCTGCTTCCATCACTGTGTTCTTCCCTCTGTAATTGTAAAGTGCTCTGTTGCTTCCCGAAGCTAGGTCTGCGCTCAATACATACCATAACAATGATAACATCATCGTCCCTATGGGAACAAAGATGTATCTTCTTGGAGAAAGAAGCAGAGTAGTGAGAATCACTGCAAAGGAGGGGGGCTCTTTCGGTGTTACTTCTTCTTGTCTTTTCTGGCCTCCTTCCTGCAAGACTGCTCCGCTCCCCTATCTTTGTCAGATTTAGGCGGGCACTTGGACAAGGGTTATCGAAGCTAGAGCATTGTGGGGAGTCTCAGAGAGCTATAGAGTGCATTGAGTGGCAGGAGGTACAGTCTTAAGTTTTGTCCTTGGACCTCCAGGCACACTTTATGGGTGTCAGTGCTGAAAACCAGAGGCCTTCCGGATATCAGCCCTGACGCAGCAGCATTTTGAAAGTAGCTGAAATTGTATTCAGAGGCCATGTGCTGAGCTGTCAGGAAGTAAAGGAACTGCGGTCATGGGGCACAGCCGTCTCTATATCTGCTGCCCAGGGTGTCAACAACACTGAGAGGAGCTAACGCAGAGCCGGGCTGCACCCCCTGGTGGCTGAAAAGGGCTGGTGCCAGTAACAATGCTTTGGAGCCACACAAGTGACTCATACTTTATCTGAGATCGGAAAAGGAACCTGTGAACGCTTGAGTAGGGGCCAAGAGAAGAAATGAGGATGAGGCAGTTGGACGGGTATACCAGGACGTGTCTCCTGAGACTGCTGGGCCCAGAGACCCAAGCTACTTCTCACTAATGACGCCCGACAAGGCCGAAACATGTCTGAGGATGATTGTGGTCTCGTGCAGAAGGGATGTGACCAGCCCCGATTTGCATATGGTCTTTCTCCTTCTGTAATGGCTTGCTAGGCTGAAAAAACGATGGGCTGGAGGGTTGCCCAGAACTTGCCCGTGGTTATGATTTATTGAAAACCTTCCCGCCATCAACTTTTGGTTGTGCAATCCAGTGCAGCAGGATGGAATGCGTGACCATGCAGGAGACCACCCCTATCGGCCATACGGCAGTGGTCCTCCGCAAATCCCCCCATGAGGGTTTCATTAACACTTTTGAATTGCACCATGTCGGCAAAAGTGGGCCTTCGCCAATTAAAATGCAGGCTGGAGCGCGACCGCTTCACGGGTTCGGCATACTTGCTAAGGGCGGCCATCTTTCTGGCAGGAGCGCACACCACGCTGTTCTACGCTGAATCCCGACGCCATTTTAGCAGCCCACAATCAATCATCACAGACGATGGGCAAGAATATATGTTTTTGTTTCAGCTAAAAATAATATCTAATTTCTGAGTTTGCCGGTATCCTGGTGGTAGAGACGCCAGGATACCGGCAAATGTAGATACCGTTTCTGGCAGTCGGTCGGGCGGCATTGCTTCAGAGTGACGGAGTGACCGGGTAAATCCCCATTCATGGGGTCCCATAGAACTCCATGAGGGGATTTGGTGTCATTACTGCACCAGGTAGGGTGCCTGACTTACCACAGTGGCCCCACCGGCAAACCCAGAGTTGGCTGGTCCGGTAAAAGTGCCAGTATCCCACCGGCAAACCCATAGTTGGCCGGTCTAATAAAGTGCCAGTACCCCACCGCAAACGCATAGTTGGCTAGTCCAGTAAAAGTGCCAGTATCCATGAACACCGGCACTTTTTTAATGGACCGGCCCGATTTAGAATGAGATTGAAAACGAAAGGTAGGAAAGGGCTATACGTCTGTTTCCATGGAGCCCCGTTATATAATCTAAATATCTGAGTATTGCGCCCGTCTCAATGACATGCCATCAAGCACTGGCTCGCCTGCACTTGCCACTCTTTGATGCCTTGGTGGGATGTTGGGAGGGGGGTACGGAAAGTGCCAGGCTGCTCATATATGAAATTGGCTTCTGCCTGTTGCACACCCTACTTCTGGACAGATAACGAGAGGCTGCGCCTGGGTGCCTCGGGGCGGTGCCATAGCACGCTAAGTATGTTAACCGCATGTTACGGGGAGCACTGAGGTGTAACATAAAGGCTTTCAAAGAAATTACGTTTACAGAATCCACTGGGGCCAGGCTAATTAAAAGGCGCTGGCCTGATGGATGCTGCTTCCCAGGCTAGCGCCGCGGGCAAATAAAGATGCCGGATGTGCGAGAGACCCTTCAGAGAAAGAGCCCGTGCTTGGCAGGCTCCCCCCAGAACCTACTCCCGGGGTTCCACTGTTGCGTTGCTGGGCGGGACTGGGCGACCAGCGAGCAGAGGAGCGCCCAAGGTCACCACAGCCACGTACGCGTGGCCGGAGAATCCTTCTGCAAGATCAAAAAGTGATCAACAGGAGGAGATTACATGTACATAGTAGATCCATGGCGAGGTCCGCGAACCCACAGGGCGGGGGATCCGCGAACATGTATGTACATTCCTGCTGGGACTAGAAGGCAGAGGTAAAGTGCATGCCGCACACCCCATCAGTGACCGACCTCTCACCCCCCCTTGACTCACCCCTCACATTACCGTACATGTAATGAACAATCACTACCCCCTTCACATAATCAGCTACCCCATAATCACAGACTCACCCCTTCATAATCAGCTCTCTAACTATTGACTCACGATCTCTGACAGATACCTCATTCTCAGGATCACACACACCATCGACGTCATGCCTCACCTGTCATATCAGCAGTCCTCACCAATGCACGACCCTCACCAATGCACGACCCTCACCAATGCACGACTCACCTTTCACATCACGATCACCGAGCAGTGCAGTAATTACATCTCACATCGCCAGCATCCACCAATGCATGACTCACCTTTCATATCAGCAACCCCAACCAATGCACGACTCACCTCTCACATCACAATCACCCAGCAGTGCAATAATTACCTCTCACATCAAAATCACCCAGCAGTGCAATATTTACCTCTCACATCACCAGCATCCACCAATGCACGACTCACCCTACATATCAGCAACCCCAACCAATGCACGACTCACCTCTCACATCACGATCACCCAGCAGTGCAATAATTACCTCTCACGTGCAATAATTACCTCTCACATCACCAGCATCCACCAATGAACGACTCACCCTACATATCAGCAACCCCAACCAATGCACGACTCACCTCTCACATCACGATCACCCAGCAGTGCAATAATTACCTCTCACATCGCCAGCATCCACCAATGCACGATTCACCTTACATATCAGCAACCCCAACCAATGCACGACTCACCTCTCACATCACGATCACCCAGCAGTGCAATAATTACATCTCACATCGCCAGCATTCACCAATGCACGACTCACCCTACATATCAGCAACCCCAACCAATGTACGACTCACCTCTCACATCACGATCACCCAGCAGTGCAATACTTACCTCTCACATCAAAATCACCCAGCAGTGAAATATTTACCTCTCACATCACCAGCATCCACCAATGCACGACTCACCCTACATATCAGCAACCCCAACCAATGCACGACTCACCTCTCACATCACGATCACCCAACAGTGCAATAATTACCTCTCACGTGCAATAATTATCTCTCACATCACCAGCATCCACCAATGCACGACTCACCCTACATATCAGCAACCCCAACCAATGCACGACTCACCTCTCACATCACGATCAACCAGCAGTGCAATAATTACATCTCACATCGCCAGCATCCACCAATGCACGACTCACCTTGCATATCAGCAACCCCAACCAATGCACGACTCACCTCTCACATCACGAATCACCCAGCAGTGAAATAATTACCTCTCACATCGCCAGCATCCACCAATGCACGACTCACCCTACATATCAGCAACCTCAACCAATGCACGACTCACCTCTCACATCACGATCACCCAGCAGCGCAATAATTACATCTCACATCGCCAGCATCCACCAATGCACGACTCACCTTGCATATCAGCAACCCCAACCAATGCACGACTCACCTCTCATATCACGATCACCCATCAGTGCAATAATTACCTCTCACATCACCAGCATCCACCAATGCACGACTCACCTTACATATCAGCAACCCCAACCAATGCACGACTCACCTCTCACATCACGATCACCCAGCAGTGCAATAATTACCTCTCACATCGCCAGCATCCACCAATGCACGATCACCTTACATATCAGCAACCCAACCAATGCACGACTCACCTCTCACATCACGATCACCCAGCAGTGCAATAATTACCTCTCACATCGCCAGCATCCACCAATGCACGGATCACCTTACATATCAGCAACCCCAACCAATGCACGACTCACCTCTCACATCATGATCACCCCCAGTGCAATAATTACCTCTCACATCGCCAGCACCCACCAATGCACGACTCACCTTTCATATCAGCAATCCCTGCCAATGCACAACTCTCCTCTCACATCACTACCACTCACCAATGCACGACTGTCGTCTCACATCAAGATCACCCAGCAGTGCAATAATTACCTCTCACATCACCAGCATCCACCAATGCATGCATCACCTTTCATATCAGCAACCCCCACCAATGCACGACTCTCCTCTCACATCACTACCACTCACCACTGCACGACTCTCCTCTCACAACATGTGTCATGAACCATCGCACTTGCCCTTTCTGGGCCTCCTGGTCCCTGACACATCGGGGATTACACTCCATAATACTACCAACATGGCTGCAAGCTCAGAACACTGCTCACCAGTCTTCACGTTCTACGCAGCGTACTCTATAAAGAGGCCACACCCCCGCAGCCCTGTGCATCTCAACTCTGCTGTTATTGTGACCGGACGTGTGCTCCATACTCTCCCTTGTATTATTCTGTTGTTTCCTGGTTCCTGGAACCCCTTCTTCCAATCTACCTTCCCTCCTTCTTATCCAGCCCTTCCCGGAATCCCTGCACCGCCTCCGCATGATCCATATCCTTTTTTCTGAATTTCCTCGAGTTTTCCATTGATCCCGGACATCGAAGCTGAACGAACACTGGAAGCCGAGGACGGCCGCGCGGGCTTGTATAAGACCGAACCATACGAAAGAAGACTCCTCCTAAAGAAGTCATCAGAGAACGAAAACAGGTGGAGAAAGGGGAAACCTGTGACAACATGATCACCCACCAGTGCAATGATTACCTGTCACAATACGGCAATGGAGACTATGGAAAAGATGGAGGCTTGCTTAGGTCGTTCTTGAGGTTGTCTTACTGCACTAGTCTTTCTGAATGCGGGTCCTTTTAAGGAGGCCACGCCCCCAGCACGATGCATTGGAATTCGCTTTGTTTGTTTCATACTTTCAACAGCGTCGCAGTGCCGCACTCGTATTCCTCAAATATCTCCTACTTTTGTAATTTCCGTTATTCCCCCTCCTGTTTAAGCCTTCCCCGGTGTGTTTCTGCTTTCAGCCCTGTCTTCTGTAGGCGTTACCTCGGTGCAGGTAATCTTTACTGTGAGCTTGTTTTTCGGATCTGTTTTATATTTCTGCAAGCCCTTCTACCTGGGTTGGAAAGTTCCTCTCTTTTTACCTCTCCCGCACAGTGCCTTTTTCCTTCTCTCCTTTTTGCCGTAGCACTTCAGTACCTCATTCTTTTCATGCTCCCTCTCTTTCATTCTGTCTCCTCTAGTCGTTCGTATTTTTCTTGGCTCTCACTCCCGCTCGCTCGCTCATTGATTGCTATCCCTTTCACTCTAGCTCCTCCCAACGGAATCAGCCTTTCTTCATTTCCTGCATGGTCTTTTCTCTTCCTTGACTATCTGTAGGAACCTTTCTGTATACTGGCTCCTAACTTCCCCCTAGGACTTCCAGCTACCATTTGTTCCCTTTTGCTCACTCACCTGAAGAGACTTTCACTTCCTCCATAAGTTCACTGCAGGTGTGTGTACTCTCCAATTGGACTGCCAACAAGGTCCACAGAGCCGCCAGACACACAGCCTCTTCCACTTCCGACATCAGCTGCTACCGGATCCACTACTTACCAGGGTTTTTTCTGCCTATTCGGCTTTTTCCCTGTTGTAAGGGACTGGCTCCCCTAGGGTCCCCTGGCTTCCTGTACAACTCAAAGTCAGGGTGGCCTCGAGTGGAGACCGTCCCTATCTCTTCGAACGCAAGAAAGGGAAGAAAGTTTCAAAGACAGAGAGCAAGGAAGAAGAAATCAAGAAAGATAGAAGGAGAAGGCGGAAGACGTCTGGTTCAGGGAGCTTCTCAAAGGACTCAGGTGAGGAGACACAGGGGGAGGTAACCTCAGCTTCTGACAGCTTGCAACGCCACCAAACCAACATGGCTTCATTGGAACAATTCCAGGAGATGGTGACTGCTATTCAAGGACTTCAGGCTGAGGTTCAGAATCTCTGAAATGAGAATGTCACTCTAAGGCAGCAAGTAGCAGCACGAGAGGATTTCCGAGGAGATCTGCCCCCCTGACGTTCTCCTTTGGAAAATATGATGGCCACCCAAAACTCCTGAAGGAGTTCCGGACGCTTGTTTGATCTATTTTACATTCCGCCCCAAGGCATATGAATTAGACAGAGCTAATGTCGGCTTCCTTGTGTCCAACCTGGTGGGAAACGCTTTGGCCTGGGCAACCCCATTGATAGCCTGGTCTGATCCTGCAGTCAATGATTAAACACAATTCACACAACTGATGCGAACCAGATTCACCGACCAGAAGTTCAGTATTCCTCATATGAAGCTCTCCTAGACATCCATCAAGGAAATCACTGATGTGCAGACTTATGCATCCGCATTTATAAGGTTGGCAAAAGATGCAGGATGGCCTGATTCAGCACAACAAACCCTCTTCCGTCAAGGTCTCCATGATGAACTCAAAGACGAGCTAGCCAGAGTGGTTGGTCCTGCCTCTTTTCAAGAACTGGTGACATTGACCTTTCAGTTGGAATATAGGTTGCAAGAGCGAAGGTTGGAGAGAAGAAGCTTCAGACCACCCTCCTCGGCAGGAATTCCCACTACAGGGACCCCAAACCGAACCCAGATGGAGGAACCCATGCAAATAGGAACAACAAGAGGTCCTCTGCCCCAGAGGAGCGAAAGAGGCGCAGGGATCAGGGTCTTTGCATGTACTGCGGGTCCTCTAAACATTTACTCAGTAATTGTCCGGAGGTACCCCCAAGGCGTTCGGGAAATGCTTCTCCCCGGTCTTGAGCTGGGATAAGAACCGGGCAGAGACAGGCAGTCCCTGCAATACCACCAAACAGATTACGGACTCTGACGATCATAGACTTTTGGTGTTCACGATTCATATTATGTTTGAATCTGTACCTACTGTACAAGTTAGGGCCTTGTTGGATTGTGGTGCAGCGGGAAACTTCATTGATATCCAGTGGGCACAAGCACAAGCTATTCCATTCCACCAGAAGAGCTGTCCCTTACCCGTCGAAGGAGTGGACGGGGGACCACTCACTTCCGGACCTATTGTTCAAGAAACTAGCCCAGCCAACATGCTGCTGTTCCACAACCAAGAGCAGATTGTTTTCCATGTCATTAGAGCCGCTCATTTCTCGGTAATTCTAGGTATACCCTGGCTGCGCAAACACAATCCAGGAATAGACTGATCAGCCAATACCATCTGCTTTCAATCTCCGTATTGCACTTCCTCTTGTCTACCACAAACTTCTCTAGCCTCGGATGAAGGAGTCACCGTTCCAGCGCCCGCTTCGGTGGTTCACATGGTGCCACTCTGCAATCAACAATACGCTGAGATCTTCAAGGACAAGTTACCCCGCTCTTTACCCCCTCATCAAGCTGAAGACTGCACCATAGACCTGAAACCTGGAGCTTCCTTTCCCTTTGGTTGTATGTACCCCATGTCTCTCCCAGAAAGAAGAGCTCTGCAGGAATATTTGGATGCCAACCTACAGAATGGGCTAATTCGAGAGTCTCAATCCTCTGTGGGAGCCTCCATGTTCTTCGTACCCAAGAAAGGAACTAATGAACTAAGGCCATTTATAGACTACCGCGGGTTGAATAGCTTGACCATAAGGGACAGGTACCCTATGCCCTTAATAAAGGAAGTACTAGAGGCTGTAGTAGGAGCTAACAACTTTACCAAGCTCGATCTTTGTGGGGATTACCACCTGCTGAGGATTAAGGAGGGGGGTGAGTGGAAGACAGCCTTTAGGACCCCTTTAGGGCACTATGAGTATAGGGTGATGCCCTTCGGGTTAGTGAATGCTCCCGCAGTGTTCCAGCGCTTTGTGGACAAGATCTTTTCAGACCTGTTGTATGCATCTGTAGTTGTCTACCTCAATGACATTCTGGTCTTTACGTCCTCGCTCTCTTAACATCGCAGACACGTTGAGCAAGTCCTACAAAGGTTGCGTGAACATCAACTATTAGTCAAATCGGAGAAATGTATCTTAGGGGCGTCTTCAGTGTCCTATTTGGGATTCATTCTCTCGAAAGAAGGCGTGCAGATGGACCTCGAAAAGGTGAAGGCAGTCCTTCAATGGCCTATCCCCAGAAGCCCTAAGGATATCCAGAGATTCCTAGGGCTTTCAAACTTTTACACACGGTTCATTCCCAATTTCTCGGACATCGTATTACCCATAACCAGGTTGTTAAAGAAAGGACAAAGATTTGAATGGGATTCGGAAGCTGACCAAGCCTTTAATCCACTCAAGAAGGCCTTTACCACCGCACCCATCCTGATTCAGCCTAATCAATCCCTTCCTTTTGTAGTATTTATTTTATTTATTTATTTATTTATTTTATTTTTTTATTTTATTGCATTTGTTACTCGCCCAAACCCTTAGGTACCACGGCGAGGTTACAGACAACTTGGTTAAAAACATTACTTGGAAATTGCCAATCGGGCGCAGTACATGAGAATACAAAATATATCAACAATGACAACTTTAAATGCAGGGCTTAAGTACAGTGATATTTCCTGGAGCATGGAAGGGGATATTAGTCTTGGGTTAAATAGCCACGTTTTCAGAGATTTCTTGAAGCCTGAGAACGTTTGCTCATTTTTGATGGGAGGGGAAGAGTGTTCCTATATGTGGGTGCGAGGTATTGGAAACTACTGCCTCCTGCCTTGGTTGTCTTGTAGCGGGGATGGCTAGGAGTAGTTGACTGTTTAGATCTGAAGGGCCTCTTAGATACTTTTCTGGTGATGGCATGGTTGAGGTAGATGGGGACACATGAGTGGATGCATTTGAATGTGACGCACAGGGCTTTGAATGTGACCCCTGGCTTTGATGGGGAGCCAGTGATGGTTTCTTCTAATATTTGACGATTGTGATCTGACTTCCTTATTCCAAGGCCGCCCGAAGGGCTTTATTTTGAATAAGCTGTAGTTTGTTTAGATTGGCTTTTGAGGTACCCAGGTAGAGTACGTTGCAGTAGTCGAGCCTGGATATAGATTAAAGCTCTTGCCAGCGTGATACAGTTGGTGGTGTGTCAAGAATTGGCGACTGAGAGCAATAAGTTTTGCCGGTTGTGTAGGAGGTAGAGAAGAAGAAGGCTGTTAATGTGCTGGTCAAAGTGAGGTTGGCATCTAGGTAGACACCTAGTGTTTTGACTTGTTTGAGTACTGATATGTTGTGCCAATCAATGTTGATGGATGAGTAATCAGCGATGTAAGGCTTCTATTTTGGATTGGGAGCCCACAATGAGAACCGCAGTCTTCTCATCATTGAGCAGAGGCTGTTTTAGTGCCATCCAATTTTGGATTATGGCATATATTTTTGTTGATAGTGTCGGTGTCTTGAGTGTAATCTCCCGATAAGGGGATGAGGATCTGGGTGTCATCTGCAAAGTTGGTGTAGATGACACCCATGTCGTCTAGCGCTGAGAAGAGGAGTTTTAGTGTATGCATTATATAATGTTGGGTGAGAGACAGGACCCTTGGGGGACACCAATGGGTACTATGATGGGCTGGCGGCTTCTTTACCTATGGCGACCCTGGAGGTGCGGTCAGCAAGAAAGGATTTGATCCAGGTAGTAGCTTCGGTGGAGAAGTTAAAGTCTTTCGCTAGTGTGGCACACAGTTATTATGGTCTACTAAATCAAACGCTGCGGAGAGATCGAGTAGGAGGAGGATGCAGAGTTTTCCTGAATCTCTGATGGTATCCATTTGGATTTTTAAGTCAAGGAGCGCCGTTTCTGTGCTATGGTTGGGGCGGAAAGCCTGATTGCCTCGTGCCAAGGAGGTGGTGTTGTTGCGAGGTGAGTTTGGACTTGGTTGTATGCTAGTTTATCCAGTATTTTGAGGGAAATGGGACAGTTGTTATTGGCCTGTAATTAGTGGGCACCGTGGGGTGTAGGGTAGGTTTTTTTCAGTGAGAGGGGTGACCAAGCTTTCTTTGATGCTAGCTGGTACTAGGTGGTATTGAAAGAGGCGTTCACGAAGTTGGTGATAATAGGGGTGAGGGTGTGGGCACAGGATTTTGACTACTGATGCAGGGACAGAATCGCCTTTGCAGTTGGAGGCTTTAAGTTTGGCCGATGGTGTCAAACACTACATTTGGGATACTGGTTGTGAAATGGAATGGGGAGCTTGGTTGAATTCCTGGTGTGGTCGATTTAGATTAAGGAGGGCAGGTTTATTGGCTAGTGATTGTTTTTTAGTTGTGATTTTTATTTGGAGTAGTTCAATTTTGGCTGTTTAGTGCGTCTTGAATAGTGCCTGCCACCATTCCTTGCTGGGGATGGTTGGGTTTATGGCTGGGGTAGGGTTTTCAATTCTTTTAAAATGGCAAATAATTCCTTGGTATCTGAGGTAGCATTGCTGATCCTATTATTGTACGCATTAGATTTATAAGTAATAGTAGCTGTTTTTATAGGTTTTCGTTTATTTCTTGGTAGGCTTTTTTCTGCCTCTGCAGTAGGATGCTTTCTGTAGGCATGTTCACGCGCGCGTTTGGTTCTTCTGAGGCGCGATATATGCCTCATTGAACCAGAAGCTAAGATCGCTTGTCTTGAGCGTTTTGTCTTGGTGGTAAGCGGTGCTATAGCATTAATGGTTGCAGTGAGGCCAGTTGTGATATAAGTCAGCAAGGTGACAAGGGTTGTCACTAGTGATCGGAGGTAGCTATCTAGGATTTTGAAAGAGGAGGCGTGAGGTTTTCTGGCGTGAGTTTGCGGCGTTCTCTAGTTTCATAGGTAACATAGTTTTAGGTTTCTTTTGTGTGGGTTCGGCGGGATTGATTGTAAAAACAATGTTATGATGATCGGACCAAGAGAGAGGGGAGATGGCCTCAATGGTTATAGGGGGTATTAAGGGAGAGGATCCAGTCAAGGGTCCTGCCTTTTGATATGTGTGGGTGCATTAACTAGTTGCTGAAACCCATGTCCTTCAGGGCGGAATGAAGTGATTCTGCTTTGGATCTTGGCTGTCATTGAACCTAGGTTAAGGTCACCCAGAATGATGTATTTCGAGCTAGGTTTTATTAGTGGGAGCTAATAGCAAAGGAATTTCAGTTTCTGGGTGATTGTTAGGGCTAGGTTGCTCTGTAAATTACTATTAAATTAATAGTAGTTTTTGCATTTATGGGAAATTTTACGAGTAATGTTTCATACCCTTCTATACTTTCGATGGGACAAGATCTAAGCTGTAATTTAGTCTTAACTATAATAGCGACACCGCCCTCCTGTGAGTGGGTCCTATCTGTTCTAAATATGTGTAGTCGGATGGGATTGCCAGAGTTAGTAGGGGACCTGATGCTTGATGGAGCCAGGACTCTGTGACTACTAGTATGTCGAGCTGTGATTCCATGATGAGGTCGTGCACCTCTATAGCATGCCCCCTAAGGAGCCGGGCATTGCATGAGCGCTCCTTTAAAGGTGGATTAGTAATTTATTGGGGGTGTCTGGAGCTGGTTTGGAAGTAGTGTTGGGTTTCTGGCTAGGAGTATGGTTTTGATGAGGGGGAAGTACTCTGGGCCTAATTGTTTGGGAGGTGTGTGTTCATATTTGACTGGGATTGGGGTGGCTGAAGGTACGAGACCTTACAACGAAGTGTCTTTGCTACAACTATCACAGGGTTAGAGAATTTTTCAGTATGGCTGTGGTGAGGTGACTCTGAAATGGGCAATACGTGTGAGATTGGATCAGGGCTGATAGCATGATGCTTGATGGTATTCTGATCTGGTCCTGGGAGTGAGACTTGCGGTTGTTATGGGAATGGGGGGGAGTAGAGGAAGGAATGGTGTTTAGGACATGGGATAGGGTGATGCCGGGGGCAATGCCGCTTGCTGAAACCTTATATGTGGGCCAAGTAGTAGTGGCCCAAGCAGGTGTGTGTTGGGGAGAATGCAAACGGAACATGATGAGGGGGCAACCAAGTTTTGCATATTGGATTAGTATCAGGGCGAGCTGCGACCATGAAGGCACAGCGCTAGCACCTCAAGTGGTCTGTAGGCGACCAAGGGCACAATACAGCAATCTAATATGGTCCTGTACGGCGACAAAAGGGCACAATACAGCAGTCTATATGGTCTGTAGGCGAACAAAAGGGCACAATACAGCAGTCTAAAGTGGTCTGTAGGCGACCAAATGGCACAATACAGCAGTCTAATTATGGTCTGTAGGCGACCAGTGTTAGAGACTGGGCGCACATTTCAATGGAACGGTTAAGATTATAAAACATACAGTAGTGTCTCCGGTGTTGGCATGTTACTTACAGTACGTTATCATTGTCCGGGTGGTAGTCTATCGGTTGGAGAGTGGAAAATTGTGCAGGGGGGTGGCCACGCCGCGCTCCCATGCGCGTAACAGGCGCAAGGAACAGCCTTTGTGTGGCCACCGGCTTCCGCCTACCGGCGGATGATGCAGTTTTGAACTGCATCAAGCGAGATCAGCCTCGCTTTCGTGCCGCGCGGCGCCCGGCATGCGGGAGTCAGGCACCTGTTAGGACAGGCAGCAGGCCCTTCTGTATGTGCCGGCGATGGTGCTGCATGCACTTCGTGTGCGTGGGGCAGCTTCAGGGATGGAGGGGGGGCTCCTGCCCTCTACCCTCCTGCGAGGCTTGATGGAACGGGCACAGGAGCAGGAACAGGCCTTTGTGTGGGCCTTCGTGCTGGCCACCGCGGTTCCGCCTACCGCGGATGGATGCAGTTTTGAACTGCCATCAAGCGAGGATCAGCCTCGCTTTCGTGCCGCGCGGCGCCCGGCATGCGGGAGTCGGCACCTTTAGGGACAGGGTCAGGCAGGCCCTTCTGTAGTGACGGCGATGGTGTGCATGCACTCTGTGTGCGTGGGCAGCTTCAGGGATGGGAGGGGGCTCCTGCCCTCTACCTCGGCGAGGCTTGATGGAATGGGGCACAGGCGCAGGAACAGGCCTTTGTGTGGCCTTCGTGCTGGCCACCGGCGGTTCCGCCTACCGGCGGATGGATGCAGTTTTGAACTGCATCAAGCGAGGATCAGCCTCGCTTTCGTGACGCGCGGCGCCCGGCATGCGGGAGTCAGGCACCTTTAGAAACAGATGCCTCAGGAGGGGCTATAGGAGCTGCTCTTCTACAAACTGGTAAGAATGGAATAGAAAATCCGGTGGCTTATTATTCACAGACACTTATGTCAAGTGAAAGAAATTATTTAGTACTGTGCGAGAATTGTTGGCCATCTGACAAGCATGCTTTGAGTGCAGGAATCTGCTGCAAGGGGCCTCACACCCGTTTTTGGTACGAACAGACCACCGCAATTCGAAGATTCTCCAGCAGATGGAGTGTCGCAATTCAAGACATGCCCGGCGCCCTATTTCTTCTCCCAGTTTGATTTTGACATCACTTATTTGCCAGGAAAGGAGAACGGTTTAGCCGATGCCTTATCCCGTAGTCTGGGGGAGGACTCCCTTGAAGATCTGAAGCCCGAAGAGATACTAACAGGAAAAAGAATCTTGGGGGTTGTCAGTTCCTTCCTACAAGACGTTGAATGTACTACTAGGCTAATGCAAGTTCCACACGACCTGCAGTCATCCCTGGATAGAGAGGAATGCTATATTTCCATCATGGTACACTGTATTTGCCTACGAAGGAGCAGCAAACTCAAGCCTTGTCCTGGTGTCACGACCTTCCTTCTGCAGGACATAAGGGTGAGGGGGCTACTTTGAACTTGGTGTCTAGGTATTTCTGGTGGCCTACAGTGGCCAGGGACGTCAAGACATATGTGGCCACATGTCCCCTATGTGCTTCCAGTAAATACTCCACTCATAGACCAGTGGGTCTCCTTCAGAAAGAACCTTTGCCGTCACGTCCCTGGGAACACATTTCAACAGACTTTATTGTTGACAGTCCCCCATCCATGGGTTCCACTGCCATAATAGTAACAGTAGACACCCTAAGCAAGATGGCACACTTCTCCCCACTTTCTGCCCTTCCCTCAGCTCTGTAAGCCGCTAAGGTGTTCTGGAGGGAGGTGGTTAGGTTACATGGCTTGCCTCGGACAATTGTGTCTGATAGAGGATCTCAGTTCACTTCACGATTTTGGTCCACATATTGCAACATCTTGGGTATCAATAGAGCTATCTCATCTGGGTATCATCCACAAAGCAACAGACAAACTGAATGCTTAAATGCCACTTTAGAACAATACCTCTGTTGCTTTTATCAACAAGAACAAGATAAGTGGAAGTCATATTTATCCATGGCAGAATTCACCTACAATAACACCACTCACTCCGCTTTAGGGACCAGCCCTCCTTTCTTTACCTACGTTATCATCCTAAGCACATCCCTCTGTTTGAAATTTCCCCCACGTCCATGCCATTGGTAGACCAACATCTCCACAAACTGAAACACATTCAAAAAGAGGCTACACAGAATTTGGAAGCTAGTAGGAGGCTTCATAAGAGGTATGCTGATAAGAAGAGATCTCCAAACCCTAAGTGGGATGTAGTGTAATGCTCACCTGGTCACCTGGTATCCACGGGGACGTCACTCAGCCTGGTCTGACCTCTTACAACCTCAAACCCTTCCCTGGAGTCTACTCGACTGGAGACTGGGCCTGAAACACAGGATTGGTAGAGTTTAACTCCCTATTGTCTCTGTGTGCTTGAACCCCTTCTTCCCTGGGGTCCAACCCTTCCCTTTGATCCACAGCTCACCTTGTTTTCTTGGAAAGTGTGCTCTCTGTTCTGCTATCAGCGCAGGGGCGCGTTGATTGATGCGGTTCATTGATGCCTAGTTACTTTATTGGCAAGAGTCCGACAGGTAAGTATGATGAGTCTTTGAACAGTTCTCTAACTTCGTTCCTTTCCTTCCTTAGATGATGGTCGGCATCCGGGGATGGTGACATGCTGCTGAGATGAGTAGCGCTGAAGGTGAGTGAGAGCGCGATACGACCCTTTTGTAATTGTATTGAACTGAGTTCTTGTTCTGTGTCTTTTAGGTGCCGCGACGTTTTCAGCGTGGATGCCGGTTATGAAGAAGAAATGTGGTGAGTAAGCGCAGTATGCAGCGCCACTAGATGTTTCCACGCTAACCTGGAGTGTCTTTTCCCTCTTGCAGATGGATGAGAAGCTCCGGAGACAGTGTTCCCCAGAGCGGCTGGGATTCAGGTAAGCGTTTGAAGCTCGTACAGTCTTTAAACATAAGCAAAGATTTGCTGAATGCTTACTAATGCTTTTTTCTGTTCTTTTCCCTTTTCCTTAGGAAGCGGCGTGCCGGGATGGGAATGACACCGCCGAAGATGCCCGCAGAACAGAAGAAGCAATGAATGATGGGCAGAAGCGCTGCAAGGTAAGGCTGTTCCTAACGGTGTTCTTGTTCTTGCAGGAGCTGAGTGCAGAAGAAAGATGCAGGCCTACTGGAGACCGACCCGAACACGGTGAGTGTCACGCTGCAGGTGCAGAAAACACAAAGCATGTTTCTCAGCCGGGGCGTGGCTTAAATAGTCTCTGGGTATCCCAGGTGTCTCTGAGCTGAACCACACCCAACAGACTAGACTGCACATGCAGTTCTGGGAACCAAAATATGTGGGGGCATCCATCTTGTCCCCATCAAAGCACTACAAGTCCAATCCCCAATGTTATCCTATGGGAGTGAGTGAGTCTGGTGCCACAAGCCCCAAGTCTGACTCCAAGTGGGTCTTTGGAGGATGGAGAGGCCCTTGAGGGCCATGTAGGTGATTGTGGCCTAGCTCCAGCCTGACATCTTGGAGGGCTGGGGACATGAAGGGCAGGAATCATGACATGTAGGTACCAAGGTTTGGTTATCCACCAAATATCTCCCACGCTGGTTACACTCTGGAAAGTTTTCTGCCTGCTTTATTGGCCCTTTCCTTATCTTGTCCGGGTTAATCCGGTGGCATTCCATTTACAACTGCCACGCAGCCTCAAGAGAATTCATCCAGTATTTCACACCTCCCTCCTTAAGGCATACCAACCAGATCCCCATGGCCGTCAGATTCCCTGCTCCCTCATTACCTAATGATCCGGATCCGGATGAATACGAAGTGGAGAGGCTGGTGGATTCTAGGTACAGACATGGTACTGTACAGTATCTGGTCCACTGGAAAGGTTACACCTCAGCAGAACGGACATGGGAACCCAGAAGCCACATTCATGCACCACGCTTTTATGTCAATTTCACCGTCTTCACCCGGGGTAGCCCGGGGGAGTCCCGATGAGAATGAGGCATACTGTCGCAATACGGCCATGGAGCTAATGGAAAAGATGGAGGCTCGCTTAGGTCGTTCTTGAGGTTGTATTACCGCACTAGTCTTTCTGACTGCGGGTCCTTTTAATGAGGCCACGCCATAGCACGCTGCGTTGCATCTCACTTTCTTTGTTTCATACTTTCAACCGCGTCGCAGTGCCGCTCTCGTATTCCTCGAATATCTCCTACTTTTGTAATTCCGGTTATTCCCCCTCCTGTTTAAACCTCCCCCGGTGTGTTTCTGCTTTCAGCCCTGTCTTCTGTAGGCGTTACCTCGGTGCCGGTAATCTTTACTGTGAGCTTGTTTTTCAGATCTGTTTTATATTTCTGCAAGCCCTTCTACCTGGGTTGGAAAGATCCTCTCTCTTTCCCTCTCCCGCATAGTGCCTTTTTCCTTCTCTCCTTTGTACTGTAGCCCTTCGGTACCTCATTCTTTTCGTGCTCCCTCTCTTTCATTCTGTCTCCTATCGTTCGTCTCATTGCCTCTCCTCTGCCTCTTCTCATTTGTATTTTTCTTGGCTCTCACTCCCGCTCGCTCGCTCATTGATTGCTATCCCTTTCATCTAGCTCCTCCCAACGGAATCAGCCTTTCTTCATTTCCTGCATGGCCTTTTCTCTTCCTTGACTATCTGACCCTTTCTGGTATACTGGCTAATAACTTCCCCTAGGACTTCCAGCTACCATTTGTTCCCTTTTGCTCACTCACCTGAAGAGACTTTCACTTCCTCCATAAGTTTGCTGCGGGTGTGTGTACTCTCCCATTGGACTGCCAACAAGGCCACAGAGCCGCCAGACACACAGCCTCTTCCACTTCCGACATCAGCTTCTACCGGATCCACTACTTACCAGGGTTTTTTGTGCCTATTTGGCTTTTTCCCTGTTGTAAGGGAATGGCTCCCCTGGGGTCCCCTGGCTGCCTGTACAACTCAAGTCAGGGTGGCCTCGAGTGGAGACCGTCCCTATCTCTTCAAACGCAAGAAAGGGAAGAAAGTTTCAAAGACAGAGAACAAGGAAGACGAAATCAAGAAAGATAGAAGGAGAAGGTGGAAGACGTCAGGTTCGGGGAGCTTCTCAAAGGACTCAGGTGAGGAGACACAGGAGGAGGTAACCTCAGTTTCTGACATTACCTCTCACATTACCAGCATCCACCAATGCAGGCATTACCTTTCATATCAGCAACCCCCACCAATGCACGCAACGCCTCTCACATCACTACCACCCACCAATGCATGACTCACCTCTCACATCATGATCACCCACCAGTGCAATAATTACCTCTCACATCGCCAATATCCACCAATGCATGATTCACCTTTCATATCAGCAACCCCAACGAATGCACGCCTCACCTCTCACATCACTACCACCCACCACTGCACAACTCACCTCTCACATCACCATCACCCAGCAGTGCAATAATTACATCTCACATCGCCAGCATCCACCAAGGCACGACGCACCTTTCATAACAGCAAACCCAACCAATGCACGACTCACCTCTCACATCACTACCACCCACCAATGCACAACTCACCTCTCACATCACGATCACCCAGCAGTGCAATATTTACCTCTCACACTGCCAGCATACATCAATGCATGCAACACCTTTCATATCAGCAACCCTAACCAATGCACGACTCACCTCTCACATCACTCCCACCCACCAATACACAACTCACCTCTCACATCACGATCACCCACCAGTGCAATAATTACCTCTCACATCGCCAGCATCCACCAATGCACGGATCACCTTTCATATCAGCAACCCCCACCAATGCACAACTCTCCTCTCACATCATTACTATTCACCAATGCATGACTCTCCTCTCCATTCAGATCACCCACAGTGCAATAATTACCTCTCACATCACCAGCATCCAGCAATGCACGCATCACCTTTCATATCAGCAATCCCCACCAATGCACGACTCTCCTCTCACATCACTACCACTCACCAATGCAACAACTCTTCTCTCACATCAAGATCACCCAGCAGTGCAATAATTACCTCTCACATCACCCAGCATCCACCAAAGCATGCATCACCTTTCATATCAGCAACCCCCACCAATGCAGGACTCTCCTCTCACAACATGATCACCCACCAGTGCAATAATTACCTCTCACATCACCAGCATCCACCAATGCATGCATGACCTTTCATATCAGCAACCCCCACCAATGCACACATCGCCACTCACATCACTACCACCCACCAATGCACGACTCACCTCTCACATCACAATCACCCACCAGTGCAATAATTACCTTTCACATCGCCAGCATCCACCAATGCACGACTCACCTTTCATATCAACAACCCCAAACAATGCACAACTCTCCTCTCACATCCCTACCACTCACCAATGCACGACACTCCTCTCACATCACGATCACCCACCAGTGTAATAATTACCTCTCACATCGCCAGCATCCACCAATGCACGCATCACCTTTCATATCAGCAACCCCCACCAATGCACGACTCTCCTCTCACATCACGATCACCCACCAGTGCAATAATTACCTCTCACATCACCAGCATCCACCAATGCATGCATCACCTTTCATATCAGCAACCCCCACCAATGCACGACTCTCCTCTCACATCACGATCACCCACCAGTGCAATAATTACCTCTCACATCGCCAGCACCCACCAATGCACACATCACCTTTCATATCAGCAACCCCCACCAATGCACGACTCTCCTCTCACATCATGATCACCCACCAGTGCAATAATTACCGCTCACATCACCAGCATCCACCAATGCACGACTCACCCTTCACAGCACAATCACCCACCAGTGCAATAATTACCTCTCACATCGCCAGCACCCACCAAAGCACAACTCACCTTTCATATCAGAAACCCCAACCAATGCACAACTCACCTCTCACATCACTACCAGCCACCAATGCATCACTCACCTCTCACATCATCATCACCCATCAGTGCAATAATTACATCTCACATCACCAGCATCCACCAATGCATGCATCACCTTTCATATCACCAACCCCCACCAATGCACAACGCTCCTCTCACATCACAATCACCCACCAGTCCAATAATTACTCCTCACATCACCAGTATCCACCAATACACGCATCACCTTTCATATCAGCAACCACCACCAATGCACAACTCTCCTCACATCACAATCACCTACCAATACACGACTCACCTCTCACATCACTATCACCCACCAGTGCAATAATTACCTCTCAAATCGCCAGCATCCACCAATGCATTAGTCACCTCTCACTTCACAATCACCCACCAGTGCAATAATTACCTCTCACATCCCCAGCATCTACCAATGCACGCATGACCTTTTATATCAACATCCCCCACCAATGCACAACTTTCCTCTCACATCACGATCACCCAGCAGTGCAATAATTACCTCTCACATTGCCAGCATCCACCAATGCATGACTGACCTTCAATATCAGCAACCCCACCAATGCACAACTCTCCTCTCACATCATGAACACCCACAGTGCAATAATTACCTCTCACATTGCCAGCATCCACCAAGTGCATGCATATCCTTTCATATCAGCAACCCCCACCAATGCACGACTCTCCTCTCACATCACTACCACTCACCAATGCACGACTCTCCTCTCACATCAAGATCACCCAGCAGTGCAATAATTACCTCTCACATCACCAGCATCCGCCAATGCACGACTCACTTTCAATCAGCAACCCTCACCAATGCACAACTCTCCTCTCACATCACGATCACCAACCAGTGCAATAATTACCTCTCAACTCGCCAGCAACCACAATCATTGCACACCTCAGCTGTCATGTAAGAAACCCCTACCAATGCACGACTCTCCTCTCACACCACCATCACCCACCAGTGCAATAATGACCTCCCACATCACCAGCTTCACCCAATGCATGATTCATTTTTGATATCAGCAACCTCCTCCAATGCACAACTCCCCCCTTTCTTCACGATCAGCCAGCAGTGCAATAATTACTCTCACATTGCTGGCATCCACCAATGCATGT
>CM030325.1:1036029757-1036334412 GCA_002915635.3 Ambystoma mexicanum
CCTCCCAGGCACACGCCATCCCTAGTGTCCCTCCCAGGCACACGCCATCCCTAGTGTCCCTCCCAGGCACACGCCATCCCTAGTGTCCCTCCCAGGCACACGCCATCCTAGTGTCCCTCCCAGGCACACGCCATCCCTAGTGTCCTTCCCAGGCACACGTCATCCCTAGCGTCCCTCCCAGGAACACGCCATCCCTAGCGTCCCTCCCAGGCACACGCCATCCCTAGTGTCCCTCCCAGGCACACGCATCCTAGTGTCCCTCCCAGGCACACGCCATCCCTAGTGTCCCTCCCAGGCACACGCCATCCCTAGTGTCCCTCCCAGGCACACGCCATCCCTAGTGTCCCTCCCAGGCACTCGCCATCCCTAGTGTCCCACCCAGGCACACGCCATCCCTAGTGTCCCTCCAGGCACACGCCATCCCTAGTGTCCCTCCAGGCACAGGTCATCCCCAGTGTCCCTCCCAGGCACACGCCATCCCTAGTGTCCCTCCCAGGCACATGCCATCCCTAGTGTCCCTCCCAGGCACACGCCATCCCTAGTGTCCCTCCCAGGCACACGCCATCCCTAGTGTCCCTCCCAGGCACACGCCATCCCTAGTGTCCCTCCCAGGCACACGCCATCCCTAGTGTCCCTCCCAGGCACAGTCATCTGTCCTCAGGCACACGCATCCCTAGTGTCCCTCCCGGGACACGCCATTCCTAGTGTCCCTCCCGGCACACGCCATTCCTAGTGTCCCTCCCAGGCACACGCCATCCCTAGTGTCCCTCCAGGCACACGTCATCCCTAGTCTCCCTCCCAGGCACACGCCATTCCTAGCGTCTCTCCCAGGCACACGCCATCCCTAGTCTCCTCCCAGGCACACGCCATCCCTAGCGTCCCTCCCAGGCACACGCCATCCCTAGCGTCCCTCCCAGGCACACGCCATCCCTAGTGTCCCTCCCAGGCACACGCCATCCCTAGCGTCCCTCCCAGGCACACGCCATCCCTAGTGTCTCACCTAGGCACACGCCATCCCTAGTGTCCCTCCCAGGCACACGCCATCCCTAGCGTCCCTCCCAGGCACACGCCATCCCTAGCGTCCCACCAGGCACACGCCATCCTAGCGTCCCTCCCAGGCACACGCCATCCCTAGCGTCCCTCCCAGGCACACGCCATCCCTAGCGTCCCTCCCAGGCACACGCCATCTCTATGTCCCTCCCAGGCACACGCCATCCCTAGCGTCCCTCCCAGGCACACGCCATCCTAGTGTCCCTCCAGGCACACGCCATCCCTAGTGTCCCTCCCAGGCACACGCCATCCCTAGTGTCCCTCCCAGGCACACGCCATCCCTAGTGTCCCTCCCAGGCACACGTCTCATCCCAGTGTCCTCCCAGGCACGTCCCTCCCAGGCACACGCCATCCTAGCGTCCCTCCCAGGCACACGCCATCCTAGCGTCCCTCCCAGGCACACGCCATCCTAGCGTCCCTCCCAGGCACACGTCCATCCCTAGTGTCCCTCCCAGGCACACGCCATCCCTAGTGTCCCTCCCAGGCACGCCATCCCTAGTGTCCCTCCCAGGCACACGCCATCCCTAGTGTCCTCCCAGGCACACGCCATCCTAGTGTCCCTCCCAGGCACACGCCATCCCTAGTGTCCCTCCCAGGCACACGCCATCCCTAGTGTCCCTCCCAGGCACACGCCATCCCTAGTGTCCCTCCCAGGCACACGCCATCCCTAGTGTCCCTCCCAGGCACACGCCATCCCTAGCGTCCCTCCCAGGCACACGCCATCCCTAGCGTCCCTCCCAGGCACACGCCATCCCTAGTGTCCCTCCCAGGCACACGCCATCCCTAGTGTCCCTCCCAGGCACACGCCATTCCTAGTGTCCCTCCCAGGCACACGCCATCCCTAGTGTCCCTCCCAGGCACACGCCATCCCTAGTGTCCCTCCCAGGCACACGCCATCCCTAGCGTCCCTCCCAGGCACACGCCATCCCTAGCGTCCCTCCCAGGCACACGCCATCCCTAGCGTCCCTCCCAGGCACACGCCATCCCTAGTGTCCCTCCCAGGCACACGCCATCCCTAGTGTCCCTCCCAGGCACACGCCATCCCTAGCGTCCCTCCCAGGCACACGCCATCCCTAGCGTCCCTCCCAGGCACACGCATCCCTAGCGTCCCTCCAGGCACACGCCATCTCCTAGTGTCCCTCCCAGGCACACGCCATCCTAGTGTCCCTCCCAGGCACACGCCATCCCTAGTGTCCCTCCCAGGCACACGCCATCCCTAGTGTCCCTCCCAGGCACACGCCATCCCTAGTGTCCTCCCAGGCACACGCCATCCCTAGTGTCCCTCCCAGGCCACGCCATCCCTAGCGTCCCTCCCAGGCACACGCCATCCCTAGTGTCCCTCCCAGGCACACGCCATCCCTAGTGTCCCTCCCAGGCACACGCCATCCCTAGCGTCCCTCCAGGCACACGTCATCCCTAGCGTCCCTCCCAGGCACACGCCATCCCTAGCGTCCCTCCCAGGCACACGCCATCCCTAGTGTCTCTCCCAGGCACACGCCATCCCTAGTGTCCCTCCCAGGCACACGCCATCCCTAGTGTCCCTCCCAGGCACACGCCATCCCTAGTGTCCCTCCCAGGCACGCACGCCATCCTAGTGTCCCTCCCAGGCACACGCCATCCCTAGTGTCCCTCCCAGGCACACGTCATCCCTAGTGTCCCTCCCAGGCACAGCCATCCCTAGTGTCCCTCCCAGGCACACGCCATCCCAGTGTCCCTCCCAGGCACACGCCATCCCTAGTCTCCCTCCCAGGCACACGCCATCCCTAGCGTCCCTCCAGGCACACCACACGCCATCCTAGTGTCCCTCCCGGCACACGCCATTCCTAGTGTCCCTCCCAGGCACACGCCATCCCTAGTGTCCCTCCAGGCACACGCCATCCCGTGTCCCTCCCAGGCACACGCCATCCCTAGTGTCCCTCCCAGGCACACGCCATCCCTAGTGTCCCTCCCAGGCACACGCCATCCCTAGCGTCCCTCCCAGGCACACGCCATCCTAGCGTCCCTCCCAGGCACACGCCATCCCTAGCGTCCCTCCCAGGCACACGCCATCCCTAGCGTCCCTCCAGGCACACGCCATCCCTAGTGTCCCTCCAGGCACACGCCATCCCTAGCGTCCCTCCCAGGCACACGCCATCCCTAGCGTCCCTCCCAGGCACACGCCATCCCTAGCGTCCCTCCCAGGCACACGCCATCCCTAGCGTCCCTCCCAGGCACACGCCATCCCTAGCGTCCCTCCCAGGCACACGCCATCCCTAGCGTCCCTCCCAGGCACACGCCATCCCTAGCGTCCCTCCCAGGCACACGCCATCCCTAGCGTCCCTCCCAGGCACACGCCATCCCTAGTGTCCCTCCCAGGCACACGCCATCCCAGTGTCCCTCCAGGCACACGCCATCCCAGTGTCCCTCCCAGGCACACGCCATCCCTAGCGTCCCTCCCAGGCACACGCCATCCCTAGCGTCCCTCCCAGGCACACGCCATCCCTAGTGTCCCTCCCAGGCACACGCCATCCCTAGTGTCCCTCCCAGGCACACGCCATCCCTAGTGTCCCTCCCAGGCACACGCCATCCCTAGTGTCCCTCCCAGGCACACGCCATCCCTAGTGTCCCTCCCGGGCACACGCCATCCCTAGTCTCTGTCCCAGGCACACGCCATCCCTAGTGTCCCACCCAGGCACACGCCATTCCTAGTGTCCCTCCCTGGCACATACCATCCCTGGCGTCCCTCTCGGGCACACGTCATCCCTAGCGTCCCTCCCGGGAACACGCCATCCCTAGCGTCCCTCCCAGGCACCCACCATTCCTAGTGTTCCTCCCAGGCACACGCCATTCCTAGCGTCCCTCCCAGGCACACGCCATCCCTAGCGTCCCTCCCAGGTGCACGCCATCCCTAGCGTCCCTCCCAGGCACACGCCATCCCTAGTGTCCCTCCCAGGCACACGCCATCCCTAGTGTCCCACCCAGGCACACGCCATCCCTAGTGTCCCTCCCAGGCACACGCCATCCCTAGTGTCCCTCCCAGGCACACGCCATCCCTAGTGTCCCTCCCAGGCACACGCCATCCCTAGTCTCCCTCCCAGGCACACGCCATCCCTAGTGTCCCTCCCAGGCACATGCCATCCCTAGGTCCCTCCCAGGCACTCGTCATCCCTAGTGTCCCACCCAGGCACACGCCATCCCCAGTGTCCCTCCCAGGCACACGCCATCCCTAGTGTCCCTCCCAGGCACAGGTCATCCCCAGTGTCCCTCCCAGGCACAGGTCATCCCCAAGGGACACGCCATTCCTAGTGTCCCTCCCGGGCACACGCCATTCCTAGTGTCCCTCCCGGGCACACGCCATTCCTAGTGTCCCTCCCAGGCACACGCCATCCCTAGTGTCCCTCTCGGCACACGTCATCCCTAGTGTCCCTCCCAGACACATGCCATTCCTAGCGTCTCTCCCAGGCACACGCCATCCCTAGTCTCCTTCCCAGGCACACGCCATCCCTAGCGTCCCTCTCAGGCACATGCCATCCCTAGCGTCACACCCAGGCACACGCCATCCCTAGTGTCCCTCCCAGGCACATGCCATCCCGAGCGTCACTCCCAGACACACGCCATCCCTAGTGTCCATCCCAGGCACACGCCATCCCTAGTGTCCCTCCCAGGCACCCGCCATCCCTAGCGTCCCTCCCAGGTACACGCCATCCCAGCGTCCCACCGAGGCACACGCCATCCCCAGCGTCCCACCCAGGCATACGCCATCTCTAGCGTCCCCCAGGCATACGCCATCTCTAGCGTCCCACCCAGGCATACGCCATCTCTAATGTCCCTCCCAGGCACACGCCATACCTAGCGTCCCTCCCAGGAACACGCCAACCCTAGTGTCCCTCCAAGGCACACGCCATCCCGAGTGTCCCTCCCAGGTACACGCCATCCCTAGTGTCCCTCCCAGGCCACGCCATCCCTAGCGTCCCACCCAGGCACACGTCATCCCTAGTGTCCCCAGTGTCCCTCCCAGGCACATCCTTCCCAGGCATACTCTGACCCTAGCGTCCCTCCCAGGCACACGCCATCCCTAGCGTCCCTCCCAGGCACACGCCATCCCTAGCGTCACTCCCAGGTGCACGTCATCCCTAGTGTCCCTCCCAAGCGTCACACCCAGACTCACGCCATCCCTAGTGTCTCTCCCAGGCACATGCCATCCCTAGAATCCCTCCCAGGCACACTCCATCCCTAGTGTCCCTCCCAGGCACACGCCATCCCTAGTGTCCCTCCCAGGCACACGCCATCCCTAGTGTCCCTCCCAGGCACACTCCATCCCTAGTGTCCCTCCCAGGCACACTCCATCCCCAGTGTCCCTCCCAGGCACACGCCATCCCTAGAGTCCCTCCCAGGCACACGCCATCCCTAGCGTCGCTCCCAGGCACACTCCGACCCTAGCCTCCCTTCCTGGCACACGCAATCCCTAGTGTCCCTCCCGGGCACACGCAATCCCTAGTGTCCCTCCCGGGCACACGCCATCCCTAGTGTCCCTCCCGGGCACACGCCATTCCTAGTGTCCCTCCCGGGCACACGCCATTCCTAGTGTCCCTCCCAGGCACACGCCATCCCTAGCGTCCCTCCCAGGCACACGCCATCCCTAGCGTCCCTCCCAGGCACACGCCATCCCTAGCGTCCCTCCCAGGCACACGCCATCCCTAGCGTCCCTCCCAGGCACACGCCATCCCTAGCGTCCCTCCCAGGCACACGCCATCCCTAGCGTCCCTCCCAGGCACACGCCATCCCTAGCGTCCCTCCCAGGCACACGCCATCCCTAGCGTCCCTCCCAGGCACACTCTGACCCTAGCCTCCCTTCCAGGCACACGCAATCCCTAGTGTCCCTCCCAGGCACACACCATCCCTAGTGTCTCTCCCAGGCACACGCCATCCCTAGTGTCCCTCCCAGGCACGGTACACACCATCCCTAGTGTCCCTCCCAGGCACACGCCATCCCTAGTGTCCTTCCCAGGCACACGCCATCCCTAGTGTCCCTCCCAGGCACACGCCATCCCTAGCGTCCCTCCCAGGCACACGCCATCCCTAGCGTCCCTCCCAGGTACACGCCATCCCCAGCGTCCCACCGAGGCACACGCCATCCCCAGCGTCCCACCCAGGCACACGCCATCCCCAGCGTCCGACCAAGGCACACGCCATCTCTAGCGTCCCACCCAGGCATACGCCATCTCTAGCGTCCCACCCAGGCACACGCCATCTCTAATGTCCCTCCCAGGCACACGCCATACCTAGCGTCCCTCCCAGGAACACGCCAACCCTAGTGTCCCTCCAAGACACACGCCATCCCGATAGTCCCTCCCAGGCACACGCCATCCCTAGAATCCCTCCCAGGCACACGCCATCCCTAGCATCCCTCCCAGGCACACGCCATCCCTAGCGTCCCTCCCAGGCACACTCCATCCGTAGTGTCCCTCCTAGGCACACTCCATCCGTAGTGTCCCTCCCAGGCACACGCCATCCCCAGCGTCCCTCCCAGGCACACGCCATCCCTAGCGTCCCTCCCAGGCACACGCCATCCCTAGCGTCTCTCCCAGGCACACGCCATCCCTAGCGTCCCACCCAGGCACACGCCATCCCTAGTGTCCCTCCCAGGCACACTCCATCCGTAGTGTCCCTCCTAGGCACACTCCATCCGTAGTGTCCCTCCCAGGCACACGCCATCCCCAGTGTCCCTCCCAGGCACACGCCATCCCTAGTGTCTCTCCCAGGCACACGCCATCCCTAGTGTCCCACCCAGGTACACGCCAACCCTAGCGTCCCTCCCAGGCACGGCACACGCCATCCCTAGTGTCCCTCCCAGGCACACGCCATCCCTAGTGTCCCTCCCAGGCGCACGTCATCCCTAGTGTCCCTCCCAGGCGCAACCCATCCCTAGTGACCCTCCCAGGCACACGCCATCCCAAGTGTCCCTCCCAAGCACACGCCATCCCTAGTCTCCCTCCTAAGCACACGCCATCCCTAGTCTCCCTCCCAGGCACACGCCATTCCTAGTGTCCCTCCCGGGCACACGCCATTCCTAGTGTCCCTCCCGGGCACACGCCATTCCTAGTGTCCCTCCCGGGCACACGCCATCCCTAGTGTCCCTCTCGGGCACACGTCATCCCTAGTGTCCCTCCCAGACACATGCCATCCCTAGTGTCCCTCCCAGGCACATGCCATCCCTAGCGTCTCTCCCAGGCACACGCCATCCCTAGTCTCCTTCCCAGGCACACGCCATACCTAGCGTCCCTCTCAGGCACACGCCATCCCTAGCGTCACACCCAGACTCACGCCATCCCTAGTGTCCCTCCCAGGCACATGCCATCCCTAGCGTCACACCCAGACACACGCCATCCCTAGTGTCTCAACTAGGCACACGCCATCCCTAGTGTCTCACCCAGGCACACGCCATCCCTAGTGTCCCTCCCAGGCACCCGCCATCCCTAGCGTCCCTCCCAGGTACACGCCATCCCCAGCGTCCCACCGAGGCACACGCCATCCCCAGCGTCCCACCCAGGCACACGCCATCCCCAGCGTCCCACCAAGGCACACGCCATCTCTAGCGTCCCACCCAGGCATACGCCATCTCTAGCGTCCCACCCAGGCACACGCCATCTCTAATGTCCCTCCCAGGCACACGCCATACCTAGCGTCCCTCCCAGGAACACGCCAACCCTAGTGTCCCTCCAAGACACACGCCATCCCGAGTGTCCCTCCCAGGTACATGCCATCCCTAGTGTCCCTCCCAGGCCACGCCATCCCTAGCATCCCACCCAGGCACACGTCATCCCTAGTGTCCCCAGTGTCCCTCCCAGGCTCACGCCATCCCTAGCGTCCCTTCCAGGTGCACGTCATCCCTAGTGTCCCTCCCAAGCGTCACACCCAGACTCACGCCATCCCTAGTGTCTCTCCCAGGCACATGCCATCCCTAGAATCCCTCCCAGCCACAGGCCATCCCTATCGTCCCTCCCAGGTACAGGCCATCCCTATCGTCCCTCCCAGGCACACGCCATCCCTAGTGTCCCTCCCAGGCACACGCCATCCCTAGTGTCCCTCCCAGGCACACTCCATCCCTAGTGTCCCTCCCAGGCACACTCCATCCCCAGTGTCCCTCCCAGGCACACGCCATCCCTAGAGTCCCTCCCAGGCACACGCCATCCCTAGCGTCCCTCCCAGGCACACGCCGACCCTAGCCTCCCTCCCAGGCACACGCAATCCCTAGTGTCCCTCCCGGGCACACGCCATCCCTAGTGTCCCTCCCAGGCTCACGTCATCCCTAGCGTCCCTCCCAGGCACACGCCATCCCTAGCGTCCCTCCCAGGCACACGCCATCCCTAGCGTCCCTCCCAGGCACACGGCATCCCTAGAATCCCTCCCAGGCACACGCTATCCCTAGCGTCCCTCCCAGGCACACGCCATCCCTAGCGTCCCTCCCAGGCACACGGCATCCCTAGAATCCCTCCCAGGCACACGGCATCCCTAGCGTCCCTCCCAGGCATACTCTGACCCTAGCCTCCCTTCCAGGCACACGCCATCCCTAGCGTCCCTCCCAGGCACACGCCATCCCTAGCGTCCCTCCCAGGCACACGGCATCCCTAGAATCCCTCCCAGGCACACGGCATCCCTAGCGTCCCTCCCAGGCATACTCTGACCCTAGCCTCCCTTCCAGGCACACGCCATCCCTAGCGTCCCTCCCAGGCACACGCCATCCCTAGCGTCCCTCCCAGGCACACGCCATCCCTAGCGTCCCTCCCAGGCACACGCCATCCCTAGCGTCCCTCCCAGGCACACGGCATCCCTAGAATCCCTCCCAGGCACACGGCATCCCTAGCGTCCCTCCCAGGCATACTCTGACCCTAGCCTCCCTTCCAGGCACACGCAATCCCTAGTGTCCCTCCCGGGCACACGCCATCCCTAGTGTCCCTCCCAGGCACACGCCATTCCTAGTGTCCCTCCCAGGCTTATGTCATCCCTAGCCTCCCTTCCAGGCACACACCATCCCTAGCGTCCCACCCAGGCACACGCCATCTCTAGTGTCCCTCCCAGGCACACGCCATCCCTAGTGTCCCTCCCAGGCACACGCCATCTCTAGTGTCCCTCCCAGGCATACTCTGACCCTAGCCTCCCTTCCAGGCACACACCATCCCTAGTGTCCCTCCCAGGCACACGCCATCTCTAGTGTCCCTCCCAGGCACACGCCATCTCTAGTGTCCCTCCCAGGCACACGCCATCCTTTGGCACCTTTAGGGGCTGGTTGACCAAACACTGAATACCCGTCCAGTTAAGGTTTATCCAGTGGTCGAAGTGGGCGGGACCGGTTGGGGGCGGAGCTCCTATACTTTTTTTTATTATGTTTTACTGTTACTGTTCCTTCCATTCTGGAAGGGTTTCGTTTTAAAATAAAAGTGTAGGAAGCAGGTGAAGCTTGCACTGCACCAAATGTCACTTTAAAGAGCAGGTGCATTTGTTTGGGGGTTTGGATTGTGAGTCGGAGGGGGCGTTGTGATGGGGTTTGTGGGGAGCGGGCAGGCCAGAAGGGAACATAGT
Organism: Ambystoma mexicanum; assembly: GCA_002915635.3. Classification (NCBI taxonomy): domain Eukaryota; kingdom Metazoa; phylum Chordata; class Amphibia; order Caudata; family Ambystomatidae; genus Ambystoma; species Ambystoma mexicanum. The sequence goes on from CM030325.1 coordinate 1,036,039,367, forward strand.
TCCACTACTTCTTTTCATACACTTCGACCCCTGGGTTTATCTTGGAGCCATGTTTCCTGTAGAAGATGTGCGGCAAAAGACAATCTATTTCAAATATTTGCAGCAACATTAAAAAGGCGAGTGTCTCCTTGTGTTCCAGGAAACCATTGAGATCGGTGTGTTAACCGAAAGATTCTGATCTCATTTTGCCAGCTTTAGGTCCGGCCCTGGTGGAATTTATGAAGCGCTGCGGATATTGGTGACCAATTTTCATACATTTTTCCTACTTGAGGATCAACTTCAAATTGCATTAATCCTCACGTTCAGATGGAAGAGTCACTGGTGTTGATTTGTGCAAACCGGATGAAATGTGACAGGAATGGGCTTCCTCTTGCGAAGTTATAGCCGGTCAAGTGGCACAGCGAGTAGAGCGCTCGCTTTGACATTTAGTGCAGAGCCTGCGAACGCAGGTTCGAATCCCGGCAGCGCCAAACTCAGCGTTTCATCCTTCCGAGGTCGATAAATGAGCACCACACACCGTGGGTAATAATAAGCAGCGCTCAGATACCTAAGGGTTCGTAGCGCTATATAAATGCCAAATTATTAAATTATTATAGTGCTTAGTCTGGAATGAAGATAAATAACTCGATCCAGCCATTGGGACAGTTCAATTCTACTTGTTTTATAGCTATGGATAATATGATGCATAAACGAGGGAGTAAGTGGAAAATGTTCCGCCAATTTAGGATAACCTGATATTCAAAGGGAAACATTGGTTCCAAACAGACCGCAAGAGAGGAATTGCGGTCTTGTTGTCTTAGTTGGATGATTGCTTTGGACGTTGCAAAGGGATCTTTTTGCCAAGGTGTGATTTTGCAAGTTATGCCGTCTTTCATTTGATTTCACTGATCTTAAAGCGATCTTTCATCCGCTCTCCGTATGGTGGTGTGCAAAGGATCTCCTTTCCATTTGTTAAAATGTATAACTCGGCACGTTTTGCTCCTTTTCTGTCTGTACGTTAGAGCTCGGAACATTAGCCTCTGTCCAGTCTGATGTCTCTTTCATTTCATTCATTTTCATAGGAGTATATTATCAAAAGGCTTACGTTTAAAGTGCCAATGAGGGGTCTTTTCCATCATGGCTTTAGAGAGTGTTTTATGGAAGATTTAGGTGCCGAAGACATAGTCATAAATTGATGACTGACCTTTCTACTATTAAATGTGGCTTTTTTGAGTTTCCTGCTTTAGGTTTTGTATTTATGTTTACCAGCGAGCTGTTCTCAGTAGAGTTAGGGGGACGAAGCTGCGAAAGCAGAGAGAGTCTCAAGCTATGAAGCCATTTTCTGGAGCCTTTGTGTTTTGTGGCTTGCAGATTAAATGTGTTTAACAATGCCTTATCCTCTTTAAATTCTTACAAATGTTTCATATAGTTTCACTAAAAGGTTTCATGCAAAATTCTGGGTCGCAAGTGAAGGCTGTCCCAGGTTTGTTTGATAACCCATAGGTTCAAAAATCTGCGGAGAACGCAACGGATCAGCGAGTGTTCATACGAGAACCTCGATGAATCGAGTGATCTGTTACTGTTGCTGGTATCTGGTTCAAATACATGAATTGCCACATTCCCACCCGAAAGATCCAACGTCTCCATTAGAGTGCTTTTGCCAGTCTCTTCGGCAAAAGTCGGCTGCACGCGTGGCGTAGCGGTTGTGTGATCCCTCATTACAGAGTCTGCTTGAGAAGATGATTCCTTAGAAGACTGCATTTCCTTTGTGGTTGACTTTATGGGTAGATGAACTACTGAAGGTTCACCTGTGCGTAATTCTAGAATAGGTGAACCCCCCTACATTGTGTAGGTAGGCCGTGATGTTGCCACGCGAAGAGTGAGGAGCTTTGTTCCCATGTTTTCCTGTCTTACAGTCCGAATGATTTTGTTTGCCAATGGTAGGCGTTTCAGAATTACCTCCGGCGCGTAAGGGTTTAGAGGACATCAGAACAGAGTTGTTTGACGGGGCTGCAGGGCTTAGCGTATTATAAAACCCTGGTGTTCTTGCTTCAATGCAAAGGGCAGAGAAATATTTAAGCAATCCATCAGCTACTCTTTGTAAAGATGCATCAAGATCTTCCGGTGAGTTTAGAGTTCTTCTCCCCGATGATAATTGTCCACTTCGCAACCCTGAACACCGGTACCTGCTCTCGGGCTGGAACTCTACTTCGAGTACCGACTGCGGGCCTCCCCCAGCCTTCGACTCCTGGCAACTGTACTCATCCTCTGTGTTGTGCGCCCGCAGCATGCTGCGTCTTAGCGGCATCTATATAGGGAGATAGTGTTACAATAAATCCGCTCCCTCCAGCAACTGGTCCCAATGCACAAGTCTACTGGCAACTGCACTTGTCTTCCGTTTACCACGCGCCTTGGTGGCATCTTTGTTGGGAGATAGTGTTACAATCAATCCGCTCCCTCCAGCAACTGGTCCCAATGCAGATGTCTGCTGGCAAATACAAATCTGTCGGGCAGAATTTATCCTGTTTCTTCATGAAGCGGCCTTGCGCACATTTGTATTCACCACTCCTCTCCAGCTGTCTGGAGCTTTTTATTAAAGGTTCTATCCCCATTCACACCCTTCCAGTCTCCTTGGATTTTTGTTTGAATTTATCAATTATTAATAACTGTTCCAAGTGGTGTCTGCAGAGGTCTTGAAAACCAGACAGGTTGTTCTTTATTAAAGAAATATATACTCAAACCAGAGTTAGGTTTAATTTATTAGTAAACACAATTAGGGCTAAAAGGCCTTTGGTGCAAGAAAAGGAATACTCAAGAAGCTTAGCTTGGCCCAGGGAATGGGAAGGAACACAATGTGCGCACGGACAGTGTGGCCGCTATGCCCTTGTCCACCATGTGCCATGCAGATTCTCCATGTCCCCGGTGCCAATTAGTGGCAAATTCCTAGTTTACAATGACCTGTTGACACCTAAACCAAGATGAGTAAATGACGTCAGGCGCCTGCCGAAGGCACCGGGATGCGAGAGATGCTTGGAGAGCGCTGCATTGTGGGGAATTACAAAACGGTGAAGGCAAATTTCATTTTATAGTCAATAATGAATGCCCATAGAATATAAATTGAGTGGCGGCTCCAAGGCATACATTTGCATGCTTGGAACAGTCCCCGCCCTCAAGCTTGGAATCCTCTGTATGTATTTAACAGAACAGCCAATAGAATGCCGCCTCTGTCTGGGACATTTGGCATGCAGCCAATAAGGCGAGCAACTGTGAGCTGTGTCTACTGAGACCATCTTCAGATTCTTTACCTGCAGTTCAACTGCACCTAGCAAGGTGGGTAACCGTGTGCTGTGCCCACAGACGTCATCTTCAGGTGCTTTTCCTGCATTTACTCTGCATAAAGAGAAAAACAAAGGGGTAGACCTGCACTATAATTCCTGATCCTTCAGGTATTATGCAGCAAAAAAACCATAGGTTGGATCAGTGAAACGGGTTAACTCTGGCAAAATTTAGAACATATCACCTTTTATTTACGTTGTTCAATTACAAAAATATATGATTATTTACATAAAAACTCTTGAATATTCAACAATTCATCATCTCATTCATACCTTCAAACAATCCCCATTCTAACACATCTATCCGAAAAGCACATCAAGTAATGCCTAATGCTTAATTTTTAGCAGAGCATCTGTTATTGCTGTTTGTTAGTATTTTTCAGCAATGACCCAGTCCATAGTATCAAGTGTCATTGTATAGCTGGTATGATGTTTGACCAGATATCGTATTTCTAGAGAAAAGCGTCGACACGTGTTTCGGTCAAAGACCTTCTTCAGGACGTTGGGCAAGAGGACACTTCTCCGCCCTATTGTATGCTTGTATGGGCCAAATCCCAAGAAGCAAATCCTAGGATCATGAGAGAGGACCAAAGGGATTAATCCTCCACTGGCCTCGGTATTTATATCGAGCAAATATCTGATGGCACAAGGAGCAACTCATGCAGAAACTGCACGGATATGTAGGCCGGACGTGCACTGATGTTTTACAAGCAGTAAATCCTCACTGGACCCATCAACCACTAGGTCCAATCAATCTGCAACCCCAAGCGGGAGAATCACAACTACGGTCGGCGTTCGGTTAACACGTAACTGCCGACTCAATCAAAAGCATAATACAGGCCCAGAATATCTACAACACAAGCTGACCCCCTACAGGCCTGACAGAAACGTGAGATCAGGCACAGCCCTCTTCCTTGTCATCCCTGTCGCCAAATCCACCAGATTAGGAGGAACCTCCCGCTCCATGCAAGCACCCACCTTTTTAGCATCCGCCGCATAGAGGATCACTTTGCCTTCCGGGCAGCTCTCAACCCTGGCTCTTCCCTTCTGCATCATGACTGACTTAATCCACCTCATGAGTGAACTATCACTCCCAGACATATAGGTGGAATCAGCAATGAGTCACGTAAGAAGTCAACAAGACCGCACCAAGCACGCACAGAAAGCATTTGTATGATATGAGCCGCACTTCCTCATCGCAACCACGTATCAGTATGAATGTAAGATAGCCGTAACACTTCCAGGGCACGCCTACCCACCCGCATACGTCTGCAACGATCCACTACCCAAACTCCTATCGCATATCACCTCTGCCACTAGAATGCAGCTAAATCCAACACAAGAATTTGGTCTAGCTGGGCACATAATCCATCTCCTTGACTCGCATACTCTCCCGACAGCCCATCACAGCATCACAGAACCCATCAACCAGACAGATCTCCATGGGTGCCTAGCGGGAACTTAGCAGCCCCTTCCTTAGCCCTGTGCTAATACCCAGATAGAGCCTATCAGAGCCCTGTGCTTGAGAGACTAATACCCAGATAGAGCCTATCGGAGCCCTGTGCTAGAGTGGCTAATGCCCAGATAGAGCCTATCAGAGCCCTGTGCTAGAGTGGCTAATGCCCAGATAGAGCCTATCGGAACCATGTGCTAGAGAGAGTAATACCCAGATAGAGCCTATCAGAGTCCTGTGTTAGCGAGATTAATACCCAGATAGAGCCTATCGGAGCCCTGTGCTAGAGTGGCTAATGCCCAGATAGAGCCTATCGGAACCCTGTGCTATAGAGACTAATACCCAGATAGAGCCTATCAGAGTCCTGTGTTAGCGAGACTAATACCCAGAAGGAGCCTATCAGAGCCCTGTGCTAGAGTGACTAATGCCCATATAGAGCCTATCGGGGCACTGTGCTAATACCCAGATAGAGCCTATCAGAGCCCTGTGCTTTAGAGCTTAATAGCCAGATAGAGCCTATCGGAGCCCTGTGCTAGAGAGACTAATACCCAGATAGAGCCTATCAGAGCCCTGTGCTAGAGTGACTAATGCCCAGATAGAGCCTATCGGGGCACTGTGCTAATACCCAGATAGAGCCTATCAGAGCCCTGTGCTTGAGAGCTTAATACCCAGATAGAGCCTATCGGAGCCCTGTGCTAGAGAGACTAATACCCAGATAGAGCCTATCAGAGCCCTGTGCTAGAGTGACTAATGCCCAGATAGAGCCTGTCGGAGCCCTATGCTTGAGAGACTAATACCCAGATAGAGCCTATCGGAGCCCTGCGCCAATACCCAGATAGAGCCTATCGAAGCCCTGTGCTTGAGTGACTAATGCCCAGATAGAGCCTATCAGAGCCCTGTGCTAGAGAGACTAATACCCAGATAGAGCCTATCAGAGCCCTGTGTTAGCGAGACTAATACCCAGATAGAGCCTATCAGAGGCCTGTGTTAGCGAGACTAATACCCAGATAGAGCCTATCAGAGCCCTGTACTAGAGTGACTAATGCCCAGATAGAGCCTATCGGAGCTCTGTGCTAATACCCAGATAGAGCCTATCGGAGCCCTATGCTTGAGAGACTAATACCCATATAGAGCCCATCAGAGCCCTGTGCTAGAGAGACTAATACTCAGATAGAGCCTATCAGAGGCCTGTGTTAGCGAGACTAATACCCAGATAGAGCATATCAGAGTCCTGTGTTAGCGAGACTAATACCCAGATAGAGCCTATCAGAGGCCTGTGTTAGCGAGACTAATACCCAGATAGAGCCTATCAGAGCCCTGTACTAGAGTGACTAATGCCCATATAGAGCCTATTGGAGCCCTGTGCTAATACCCAGATAGATCCTATCAGAGCCCTATGCTTGAGAGACTAATACCCATATAGAGCCCATCAGAGCCCTGTGCTAGAGAGACTAATACCCAGATAGAGCCTATCAGAGTCCTGTGTTAGCGAGATTAATACCCAGATAGAGCCTATCGGAGCCCTGTGCTAGAGAGACTAATACCCAGATAGAGCCTATCAGAGTCCTGTGTTAGTGAGACTAATACCCAGATAGAGCCTATCAGAGCCCTGTGCTAGAGAGACTAATACCCAGATAGAGCCTATCAGAGTCCTGTGTTAGCGAGACTAATACCCAGATAGAGCCTATCAGAGCCCTGTGCTAGAGTGACTAATGCCCAGATAGAGCCTATCGGAGCCCTGTGCTAATACCCAGATAGAGCCTATCAGAGCCCTGTGCTTGAGAGACTAATACCCAGATAGAGCCTATCACAGCCCTGTGCTAATACCCAGATAGAGCCTATCGGAGCCCTATGCTAGAGAGACTACTACCCAGATAGAGCATATCAGAGCCCTGTGTTAGCGAGACTAATACCCAGATAGAGCCTATCGGAGCCCTGTGCCAATACCCAGATAGAGCCTATCGAAGCCCTGTGCTTGAGAGAATAATACCCAGATAGAGCCTATCGGAGCCCTGTGCTAGAGAGACTAATACCCAGATCGAGCCTATCAGAGCCCTGTGCTAGAGTGACTAATGCCCGGATAGAGCCTGTCGGAGCCCTATGCTTGAGGGACTAATACCCAGATAGAGCCTATCGGAGCCCTGTGCCAATACCCAGATAGAGCCTATCGAAGCCCTGTGCTTGAGTGACTAATGCCCAGATAGAGCCTATCAGAGCCCTGTGCTAGAGAGACTAATACCCAGATAGAGCCTATCAGAGCCCTGTGTTAGCGAGACTAATACCCAGATAGAGCCTATCAGAGGCCTGTGTTAGCGAGACTAATACCCAGATAGAGCCTATCAGAGCCCTGTACTAGAGTGACTAATGCCCAGATAGAGCCTATTGGAGCCCTGTGCTAATTACCAGATAGAGCCTATCGGAGACCTATGCTTGAGAGACTAATACCCATATAGAGCCCATCAGAGCCCTGTGCTAGAGAGACTAATACTCAGATAGAGCCTATCAGAGCCCTGTGTTAGCGAGACTAATACCCAGATAGAGCATATCAGAGTCCTGTGTTAGCGAGACTAATACCCAGATAGAGCCTATCAGAGGCCTGTGTTAGCGAGACTAATACCCAGATAGAGCCTATCAGAGCCCTGTACTAGAGTGACTAATGCCCAGATAGAGCCTATTGGAGCCCTGTGCTAATACCCAGATAGAGCCTATCAGAGCCCTATGCTTGAGAGACTAATACCCATATAGAGCCCATCAGAGCCCTGTGCTAGAGAGACTAATACCCAGATAGAGCCTATCGGAGTCCTGTGTTAGCGAGATTAATACCCAGATAGAGCCTATCGGAGCCCTGTGCTAGAGAGACTAATACCCAGATAGAGCCTATCAGAGTCCTGTGTTAGCGAGACTAATACCCAGATAGAGCTTATCAGAGCCCTGTGCTAGAGAGACTAATACCCAGATAGAGCCTATCAGAGTCCTGTGTTAGCGAGACTAATACCCAGATAGAGCCTATCAGAGCCCTGTGCTAGAGTTACTAATGCCCAGATAGAGCCTATCGGAGCCCTGTGCTAATACCCAGATAGAGCCTATCAGAGCCCTGTGCTTGAGAGACTAATACCCAGATAGAGCCTATCGGAGCCCTGTGCTAGAGAGACTAATACCCAGATAGAGCCTATCGCAGCCCTGTGCTAATACCCAGATAGAGCCTATCGGAGCCCTATGCTAGAGAGACTACTACCCAGATAGAGCATATCAGAGCCCTGTGTTAGCGAGACTAATACCCAGATAGAGCCTATCAGAGTCGTGTTTTAGTGAGACTAATACCCAGATAGAGCCTATCAGAGCCCAATGCTTGAGAGACTAATACCCATATAGAGCCTATCAGAGCCCTGTGCTAGAGAGACTAATGCCCAGATATAGCCTATCGGAGCCCTGTGCTAGAGTGACTAATGCCCAGATAGAGCCTATCGGAGCCCTGTGTTAGCGAGACTAATACCCAGATAGAGCCTATCGGAGCCCTGTGTTAGCGAGACTAATACCCAGATAGAGCCTATCGGAGCCCTGTGTTAGCGAGACTAATACCCAGATAGAGCCTATCGGAGCCCTGTGTTAGCGATACTAATACCCAGATAGAGCCTATCGGAGCCCTGTGTTAGCGAGACTAATACCCAGATAGAGCCTATCGGAGCCCTGTGTTAGCGAGACTAATACCCAGATAGAGCATATCAGAGCCCTGTGTTAGCGAGACTAATACCCAGATAGAGCCTATCGGAGCCCTGTGTTAGCGAGACTAATACCCAGATAGAGCCTATCGGAGCCCTGTGTTAGCGAGACTGCTCCTGGTGCCATCGGGGCGTTTCACACTATAAGGTGAAGGGACTGGACCTTAGTGGCCTGGACGTCTCTTTGGAAAAGAATGACGGTGTTCTGTATGGTCTCATTGAGGAATCCACCATGACCTGTCCCACCCTTGAACACATTCGGGAAGAACGCTTGCTCGCAATGAGGCCACCTTTTCGATGACATCCAGTTGGACACATATGGCCGAGGCGTTTAAGCCTCCTGCGAATGCACAGACATCTCTGATTGGCCAGCCACGCACAGTCTGTCATCTTGGCAGCAGCCAATCATTGCTGAGGTAATCCTTCCGCCTAGTAACTCGTGAGAGTGAGGGGAGAAAGATGGCGTCCTTTGGTGAGATGGCTCACTCCCCGAGCAGCCATGGGAAAGGGGAACATTTGCTGGTGTTCTCTGCCAGAAATTGTCAAATGAGGAAAAGGGGCCTCCCATTACTGAAATTTGAGGGAGAGGAAGTGCCTGACCTCGATTAACATTTTAGTGGACACCACAGAGCCTTGGTTTAAGGACATGAATAATGGTAGTCTTGAGATGGCAGGTCATGTTAGAACGTTCAGACCCGGGGCACAAGCTAAGATCTTAGGCACGCCCTTCCATGGGGACCACCTATTCTGTAGTGTGGTGAGCAAAGCACTGCAAGCTTTAGAAATGTGGCATAGTGTCCTGTGGCACAGCACAGACCCTATGCACTGAATAAGAGCGTTTCACCCCTTTGGAGGCTACAAGAGTAGTTTGTTCACTGAATTCAAGAGATCATCGAACGATTACCACTCACATGGTCTCCATATGATATAAGTCATTTATAACGCGCCTGTACACAAGTGTTACTTGGCGTGACAAGACAAGGGGCAGGAAACAGAAGGAGGACAAAACAACGATCTTACTAGGCCTTGTGTCATTCAGATCGCGCAAGTGCAGAACAAGGTACTGGACGGGCCAAGGTTACAGCCCTCCACTAAGCGCAGGCACACCGCCTGCCAAGGCACCTACCTACAAACAAGTGTGACTCAGAGCTGTTCCACTCCTCCCCAACCTTCACAACCATGGTGGGAGCGATCGTCGGCAAACTGCAAGTTCTGGTGAGACAGTACATCTCTCTTCTGAGTTTCCTCCTCTGGCATGCAGCTGATTCCTCAGTGCAGGCTGCATATCGGACCGATGCAGGAATGCATCCATGCAACGCTGCATCAAGTCTCCGTTTCGTGGAAGAGCGGGGTCCCACTGGTATCCCAGCGCTAGTGGAAGGATGTGCAACATTTGTCCAAGGGAGCCTTTTCCAAGAATCAACACCCACCATAATGGCAGTGATTGCTGCCTCATTGGGGCACTGGGCGTGCACTTGGAAGCCTGAAGGCAGAAGTCCATTGGTTTCAAGAAGAAGCAATCTTACTTGTACACATTCTTAAACTGCGGACGGTCGTTATGCACTTTGCTCTTTTCTAACAAGTCATCTAACAAGTCATCCGGAGCAAAGTGGTCAAGATACTGATAGACCATATAAAAGCAGCGTTTCACATCTGGACACGGGCAGGGGGGCACTCATTTACTAAGACCATCTCTAGAGGCACAGCAGCCCTGCTGCTGTGCGGTTCAGGTGGGCGTACTTCTCATCCCTCAAGATATCCCAGGTGTGGGCAACGTGCCTGCGAGCGGACTCTGCAGAGGCTTGGCAGACATAGGAGCTACGCCAGCAGCAGGTGGTGGAGGTGGCAGACCTTTGTATAGACTTGTTTGCTTTTTCTCAACCGGAAATGCCCCTCCTTCACAAGGAGGTTCCCTGATGAAGGAAGTCTAGGAGGGAAGGCATTGTCTGATTCCCTCCTCAGGAGCAATGCCTCAGGACTTCTTCTCGGACTCTTTCAATCCCAAGACTGTTGAAGAAGATGAACCGAGCCCTGCACCATCATTTTGATGGCTCTGATATGGGCCCATCAGTATTGGTTTTTGGATCTTCTTAGCCTATTCCCGGAAGACCCAATAGTCTTCAAGCCTTCTGGGGCTGTGTTAAGAGAGTGAAGTCACGACCTGCAGAATTTCTCACTCTGTATTTGAAGCTGAGAGTGTGGCTCCGGAGTTCACTGAGGAGTGCACAAACGTCCCATGGCCTGGCTCCATAGGGGCCCATGTTCGTCAATATCATAATTAGCCAGTGAAGATGCATTACGTGTTGACATCAACATAGTCGGCTCCCCGCTGCTACATTTTCATCACTTGCTCCCGGAGTGCAAATGTTCAGGGCAAAAGGCGGTGTACACATGTGCACGCCCCCTTTTGTCTGCACTTTTCAACTCTGCCGTGCAAAGCGAGTAAATGCTGTTTGGTATGCTCACATGCCAGGCAGCATTTACTTCTAATTGTGAGTGCTGCTTGCCTAGCTTGTACAATGGGATCCCTATGGGATCTTTCTGCTTTATGCTGAAGCTGACGGACCCCATAGGGGGTCTCCAGCATTTGCGCCGGTATGAAAATCCACATACAAAGGGATTTTCTATGGCAGCGAGGAAGGGAGGTGGCCGAAACGCAAGTTGAGTTCTGCCTCTCCTCTCCGCCATACAAATGGTTGAAAATGAGCTGTAGCAAAAATGACATTATTTAACCTGAGCTTCCAAGAGTGCAAATTGAAATGTGTTTCGGAACGATTCCACGGAAACACTGAAACATTTGGTGATGGAATGCGTGAACACGAAGGAATCTAGAAATCTGCACCTCCCTGCGCTTGACGACAATCTATGGATATTCCAAACAGACGATCTGTGGAATAGACTGATTTCCGGTGAAAACAACAAGTGGTCGCAAGCCTTAGCTAAACTCATCGACCTGGTGTTCGACCAAATTAGACAGCAAGACCTCAAAGGTGGTCTGCCACAGTAGCAGGCTTGTGACCAGTGGAGGAGCCCTGTTCAATGTGACCTTGCTAGGTGGGGGAGGCAAAGCAGCAACACCGCTTTTCCATTGCTATCAAGGGACATTTGCACCACATACTACTGTCGATTTTTGACAAAACTTGGTTTTCACCGAGTAAAGTTCAAATAAATAAAAAAATAAAAAATGTGTTTGTGTCTTTCCTAAAGAAAGAGACACATGTATGTTTAAGATATTCCCACATCCATTGCTGCTGCTGCTGCTGCTGGCCAAGTGAAGACAGTAGTATTTTATTCACATTCTTACTGGAGTCGCAGACTTTCGGGTCATAGTTTCTGCCCTGTTAGACTATTATAAAGTGATCAGATGGAATATTCTTAACACCCGGGATGATGATGTGTGGTTATCGTGTGGCCATGGTAAATGGGGGAAGATTTTCATAGGTTTATGACAATTCATGAGGACAAAACTCATTTTGAGTTGCTGGTGATGATGTTGCATTTTATGGTTGTGGAAAAAAACTGGCCTTTTGGGGTGCTCGTTTTATAAGCGTGCAGTCTATGTCCCTAATGACATTTGGAAAGGTACTGGTAAGATCCCCTTTATTTGTTTGAATGTGATGTAATGATTCACAAGTTGCTAGTAGGCTCGAATGCTTCTGCGCGTGACAAATAAAGCCCTGAGTGTTTATCCTGTTGGGATTGGGCAATAGTGTCGATATTTTTACTTTTTTGGGGTGGGCGGGGGGCGGTCGGGGGTATATTGTCACCTTCTTTTGCATGTATAGCACCCATTTCCCAGCAGTATGTTTGGGGCACTCACATTCAACATTGTGTTTCCAGCTCACCATAGACTGCTGGTCGAGCCCCACCTTCCCCCCCATCCCCCCGCCCGCTTTCCTCCCCAGGATTTCAGCGTCGCTCTTGCTGGGCGTGCAGCAGCGCTAGGGCCTGTGGCTGCTGCCTGCAAGGTTTCTGGGTTTGTTTGGCCGGGGTTCAGCATGCAGCTTGCACTGAATGGGTCCCCCTTTTGCTGAGCTGGTTGTGAGTTCGTTTTAGGTTACACAATGCACCATTGCCCCAGTATTTTACAATCCTTCTGCCAGCAGTGTGCATGTGTGTGCACGTGCTTGTGGGGTTGTTTCATGCGATGCTCCCGTGCACCACTGCAGTCTCTGCACATGACTCCCCTTTAATTGCTGATGTTGGGGGCTTTCGCGATGCGCGTGTGGTACCGCAGGCAGCCATTTATCAGTTATTTGGGGGTGGTGACAGGGGTCAGTGAGTTGTAGTTTGGCAGAAACGCATCTGCCGTGCCGCCCGCAGCCCCCCCCCCCCCCGAGTCCCCCTTGTGCAATAGTTTGCCAAGTCAGCAGTTTTGGAAATGGAGATTCTGCAGGGATGCCGATTATGTGGCATTCATCTGCAGGCTGAACTCTGCCAGGTCGGATTTACGCGGTGCATTATCACGTGACACGTGAAGTATAGGTGAAACCCCGATCTGCACAGCGTGCCTCTTCGCAATGCGCCATTAGTAAGGGCCCTTAGTTGTAACCTTGGGCCCTCCAGCTCTGCACCACACCTGTCTACGCCTGTCCTTTGCAAGACGCCTGGATCACCGCAAAGCCTCCTCAGCACGGAATGCCCTGATTCACCTGACGAATGTTAACACCCATCAATCTTAAAATAGAGGGGTTTTGGATTTTAAAAAGCACAGGTCTCGGGAGGATAGCTCAGCGGCAACGTGCTCGCCTTGGAAGCAAGACGACATGGAGCAACAGAGGTTCGATCTCCGGGTCCGCGTTTAGAAACCTCTGGGTATAAAGCGCATTATACACGACCTATCATGTCATGTCAAGTCTCCTGTGGCCGCGCACCGGCTCCCCCCTGTTTATCGGGAGCAGCTTTCAAGACAGTAAGAGGGTTCTCCAAGCGAGTCTCTAGCACCGATGGGGACGATGCTCTGACAAGCCTTATTTCTGTAAATAATGAATGTAAAATCGTGGAGAAAGATGGGGGCGGGGCCCCACGCATATCCCACCATCCACACACAATTACATGCGCCCACCCACCCCCTAATACACACACACCCAAGGAATTAAGGAACTAGACTCGAAGGCAAAGATTTCGCTTAGGTTTAAAATAGGCTGCAATCAGCCTGTTAGAGAAGGATTGAAGGGTCAATTTAACAGTGGGAAAAGCCCCCTTCCCCCTTAAAGAGGACACCTCTTTCCACCTGCTGGCAAGGATGGGGACCCCTAAAGCAACATGCAGGGGCTTTATAACATTTCTCTGTGTATCTCTTTATCACATTATGAGGGCTTTTATTGAGTGCAGACTTAGCTTTGGGAAGCACTGGAAGGCTTTACAAGTCAGGGGGAGGACATGGGGAGGGGAGCAGGTAGCTAACAACGGGTTAGGGGGCAGAGCAGGCATTTGGGTGGAGCGGGAGGGTGCCAAGGGGTGCAGATCACCCAGTCTCAGGTTTGGAAGGGAGTGGAGAATTGTGGACCTGCGTGTTGTGTAGGAGCCATTCCTTGAGGAGCAGGGTCTTACACTTCTTGCGTAAATGTAGAAGCAAGGGGGCAAGTCTGATGTTGAGAGGAAGAAGGTTTCAGAGTCTGGGAGCATAGACCGAGAAGACCCGTTTTCTGGTTCTTTCCTTCCTGCCCAGTGGAGATCAAGTCTCTGCATGTTCTTAATTCAGGTGGATCGCAGGCCTCCAGAGATCCTGGGCTTTTCAGTGAGGGAGCTTGGGGATTTCAGGGTGACTGCCTTGTAGATGATGTAGCAGCATTTAAAGATGGTGTATGATCGCAGCAAGAGTCAGTGCAGTGCGATGAGGGTAATGTGATCGAATCTGTGGAGTCCTTTGAATCACGCTGCAGCATGCAGGACACATCTCAGGGTTGCCAGTGTAGGTGCCCGGAAGGCCTTCCCTCATACATCCAGCAGCCCTCCCACTATGCCTACCTCTAGCTCAGGCTTCAGTACTTAATACATTGGTGTAGTTACCACACTGGTCTATCTCGGTGCTGTTTTGCTTATCGGGCAAACCCTAGTAGGTGGCAAAACAGGAGTTGACATGCCCGGCTGGATGGTGTTACTTGATCTCTTAGTTATGATAGGTCAACGTTCCTTCCCTTGTAGATGGCCAAATAAGATTTTACCCACTCTCGAAAAGCGTGTGGCTCAAGATGCCACTACTTGTACTGCCATACCCACAAAGCCATCACCTGCGCGACACCCCAATCCAGGCTGTCCAACTCCGAGCCTGGACAGGTTTTCAGGATATCCCTCATTAATATTAATGAGGAAAAATATGCATACATTTAGAAACATTGTATGCAAATGTATCTCATTAATATTTATATGGGGTAACCCGAAAACCCGGCATGGAACCATCCCTTGAGGCCTGGAGTCAGACAACTCTGGCCCCATCCACTACACGGAACACCCGTCACTATGCTGTGCTAGACACTAGGGAGCTGCCTATACTCCATCCATCCAGACTTCCACATTCTGCTCAAGAGCTTCACTTGCTTACTGCCCTCCACCACAAAAAGAGGACATGTTGTGCTTCTAAATATTTTTTAGCCACTAAGGGTCCCCATTCATCTCTTTTGCCATCACTGCCCCTTAACATCCCCATTTTGAAACCCTGAACCCTGAAATCGAAAGGAGGGTGCAGGGTGTTGGTGGTTGTATTCCCAAGAGACAGCTGAGTTAGACAGTAGTATACAGGCATTCTGAGCGGTGGTTAGGCCGGCAGCGAACATAACACATAACAGGCAGCGAGCCAGCATCCTACCTTACTGGCTGCTCCCACCCCCACCTCCCAGGCACAGTGCCAGCATCCTACCTTACTGGCTGCTCCCCCACAGGCAACCTGCCAGCATCCTACCTTAAAGGCTGCCTCCCCTCCACCCCCCAGGCAGCGTGTCGCAGCCCTAGTGGATGCCCAATGCTTTCCTTCATTGTCTGGGTCTACTCCAGTGCGACCGCGCCCCTACTTCAACAAACCGCTGAATCGATCCAGCTGCCATGATGAGAAAATGGTTGACACAACCAAGCGGCCTTCTTCCAGTGTGAGAGTTGTCCCCATGCGCCCACATTTTACCACGCTGTAATACATGTCCAAGCTCACTTTTACGTGATGCACCATTAAGCCTGAAAGTCAACATTAAATCCACCCTTTTGCTAATGTCTTAAGTGCCCTGTGGCCTACATACGTGGTTAACAATTACACTTTATGAATCTACACTGACATGTTCATTTGTGTAGCAATAATCTGCTGTCATGAGGTAAAGACAATCTTAATTCAGTTATTCCCACCTTTGCACATCTAGCATGCTGTAGCCACCATCGTCAAGATGAGAGAGAGAAGTTGCCGGGAAAGCTGGAGACGGACGGCGTGAGACTCTTCCACATACTGGATGATGCATGCCCACCTCAAGCCACATGAAACTGCATCAACACCCTGCTCTGCAATGGGCCACCAGCACCAACTCCTGTCTCTCACACGGTGAAACCCCATCTACATTCAAAACAAGGCAAATCTACTCCCTCAAAAGAAACCTCTCCTCCCCAAGATCCCTTAAAACTACCGCCCCAGTGTTATCTTTCCATGCCCCACCAGCATCATGAAAGAAAGACATCACCACAAACAACCTCTTGAACCCTTTCCAATCTGACTTTCAACCAGGCTGCAGAACCGAGGCCTCCACACTTTACATCCTCAATGACCTCCACAACATCACTACAGAGGACACACAGCCCTTCTCGTACTCCTGGACCTTCAACACCACCAACCACACCATTCTCCTAAACATCCTGTCCTACAGGATGAAATTCGTAGGCACCACCCTCAACTGGCTCACCGCCTTCCTCACTGACTGGACAAACCTTGTCTCCATATCCCCTGTGCCCCCCATCGATCCCCCTCTAAGGTCATCCTCCTTTGTGGTGGCATCTACAACCCTTCTACCCACTGTTGTCGGCCAAAAGATTGAGTCGTTCACACGTTGGACATTTATTTGGCTTTTTATTGATATAATAACAAAATACCTAACTCACGCTATTTGTAAGGGAATGATCCCTACCGATCCAAACCAACTACGGGTGCTCGTTGGTCGTCAAAAGGCCAAATCAAATGTCCAAAGTCTACTTCTACAAAGTCACATTACTTGTTATTACAGGTAATGCCATAAATCTTCTGGCACCTTCCGTTTAGCCCAGTTGCCTTGGCTTTCTTTCAGGATTATTCCAATTGCAACCAATTCAGGAAATTCAAGCAACTCAGTAGCGTTTATTTATCCCGGTTTAGAAATTCTTTTTGATGAGCTTTTGCAGCTCGTGGTGCATATTCATAGGTCAGACACCCCAGAGTTTGTGAGACCTGTCAATATCTTCTGTGTCCTTCTGACAGTCTTTCTGTATGTAATCTCTGTCCTTCATACTATTTCCATTCAACTCTGTCTCTGTTGGGGTTCAGTCTACACTTGTAAATGGTGTAGCACTACCACTCCTGGGGCCTCTCCCCTGGTTTCCTCTTACTTTCTCTGGGGTTGGTCCTTGTGCTTAATTCGGAGGTTTTCTCAAAAGTCTCTTCGTAATAGATTCCAGTGTTCATAAGATGTAGTACCATACCACTACTCCTGGGGCCCCTCCCCAGTTGTCCCCTTGCCTTCCCTACGATTGGTACTTCTGTTTAATTGGGAGGGGTTCTCAAAGTCTCTTCGTAATAGATCCCAGTATTCATTTCATAAGGTGTATGACTCCTGGGCCTCTCCTCAGTTGGCCCCTTGCGTTCCCTGGGATTAGTACTTCTGCTTAATTAAGAGGGGTTCTCAAAGTCTCTTAGTAATAGATCCCAGTATTCATAAGGTGTATGAATCCTGGGCCTCTCCCCTGGTTGACCTTTTCGTTCTCAGGGATTGGTACTTGATCTTAATTCTGACCGGTTCTCAAAGCCTTTTAATAATACATTTGAGTCTTCATCACCAGTAATACTTGGCAACTTTCTTGGTGCTTCAAAATATATAGATTTGGACTTTCTCTGTGACCCACAGTCAATATTGACGTTCCTTTCATGTAATACATATAGTCCCTTTTGCGTCCCTCTTTCCTTACTCACCATTCTACCTTCACTTGATGTGGGTGAATTCACGAGGCTTGCCATCAGGATGGATTTGTTTCCTCTAGTCTTTGCCGCTGCTTTGTCAGCTCCAATGCAGAGTCACTCTTGGTGTCTAGTTGTGTCTGCGTGCTCAACGTAGGTCTGCCAACAGGAGGATTTGTTCCTCCAATTTCTTCTGGTTTCAGCATTTTTGATTGGGCCCCTGACCCACCACAGCGTTATCATGGTCACGCTACCACGTAGGATGGTCTAGAGGACTCCGGCCTGACAGCGGTTTTCCCACTGTTCATTACGCGGAACCTCCGGCGTCCTTCTCTGGCATGGTCGCCCTTGCGGGTTGCCACAGGCTCTGTGGCTCCGGACTGCTCTGATCCTCCAAGACGTGACTACATGAGAGGGCTTTCCCTGCATTTGGCTCTCTCTCGCTCTTCTTGATCTGTTTGTCCTTGTTACATACAAGTCCCTGTTCAAAGGGCTGTTCCGTTTTCCTTCAGGTATCGTGTTTGATCCAGCATTACCTGAAGCCAATGGAGAGGAAGGCACATCACTTGTTAATACAGGTAATCCCATAAAAGCAGATTGTGTTGCTTGCGTAGGGAGTTCCATGTGGCAATGAGAGTCCTTGTCCCCTAGAGAGGAGTCACTCCCAGTGACGTCCCTCTTGCCCAGACTCCTGTGGAGGGTCTTGCTAAGCGGGCTCACCTCCCGAGCCTCACAGGAGGTGGCTCCCAAATGGGTAGAAATGACAAATACTCTTGATTCCTTGCACCACTCAGTGATGGTTGCCAGAAATGCAAAATCTCCTAACCCAAGTGCCTCCAAGCCGTTTGTAGCAATGCATCAAACGACTCCTCATTTCCATGTTTACCTTTTTCTTGTACACTTTGAAACATGGAAATACATTAAATCGAAACATACTCTAAGCCCATCTCTCATAACAGGTAACCCTCAGTTCACCATTTTCTTTTCTATAAAGATGAAACTTGAAAAGTTATAGAAGTCAGCTTGCAAAATAACTACAACATTTGAAGGCTACTAAATATATTATTCCCAAATAAAGATCTGTTTATACATTTGCTATTCTTGAAAACATAATCAGGGTCGTTTCACAAGCCCCGGAGTGCGAAATTAAGGCTTGATGGCAATTGGTTATCCATTTGCATACGACATTTACGCTGAATTACAAAACAGAGAGTGAAATGAAAGAAAAAAAGCAATTTCGGCTTTTTCTTAACTCTTTCATTTTCAAATACATTTAGTAAATATGCAACATTGCTTGCAGGGAACTTGACGTCACTCACGAGCTAAGACTGGTGGTCCCCTGCACGCAGACTGCACTTCTTTGCTAAATGACCCCATTCCTATTTCTACAGCTTAATGTTTATTAGTATTCTAACAGTAAAGTGCATTTTTATCAAGGAGATGAACAACTGTAGTAGGGGGTCAGATCAGGTATGCACACTTCTTGAAAAAGAAATTGGTAAACATGCAATGTGAGCATTCAGAAAACCAATAGTCAAAACCAGCAGACAATTCCTCGCGAATATGTTAAAAGGAGAGCATCATTCGTGGAGTGATTTACAAATTCTATTTCATAACGATGGCTCTAAAGAGGGATGAAAACTATGTTGAGATGCTTTCAGGGAAGACGTAACAAAATTAGGAACACGAGGGAGTAAGATATTGCAAAAATCATCAGGGTTTAGGGGGTTTATGGACATTGGTATTAGTGTCAAATTGGTTCATAACAAAAACAGGATTGTTATCGTCGAGAAAAGAAATGCATACAGACCATTTCTGAGTATACTTCCTGGAAGTGAACACTAGATTTGATAAAGCATTTCTCAATTCGATGTAGAGAACAAACATAATTCCACCGAGTGATGTTCTATAACTTATCAGAACATTTCCAATTGAATGACACTGTCTGGAAAGCAATATTAATCAAAATGTCTAGAGGTTTGAATATGTCTAATATCGGACTCTCCAATAGGCCCCTAACGATAGGCTAGTTAATAACAAAGGAGCAGAAAAAACAACGATTGTTTGTAAAGTATTGCAAATATTAGACCAACATAAATAGGATTACAATCATATTGCAAAATAAAATGAAACGGGTGATGGCACTTAGCGTACTGTTTGATTCTACTGGCGCAGCGGAGGGAGCGTGCCGGCCTCATGGATGGACAGTAACCCTTCTGGATGAAATGCAGCATTGGACTGACGATATCTTGCCCCCTAACCACAGCAGGTTCCGGAACGGACCAGCAAGGTGCACAATCTAATTACTTTGGTGACATTAGTTGATTTTTCCTGGATGAGACAGGACTTACCTGTATATTATGCTTTTAAAGATTTTTCCGCTGACTTCAATACACATGTGAGGTATGTGGCATAAATTGGTGGCATGGAATATCCCAGCTGGACTATTAACAATGATCCTGTAGTTGTGCACAGACACCAGAGTTAAGAGTCCTGATGGATGGATTGAGACGAGCAACAGATATTTTTTAAAAAAATGTATTTACAGGTGTTTGGCTTTCGCATAAACCTTTCAACCACATACAAGAACAACATAAAACTAAAACATGGTTTAATCTATCCAAACAACACTTACTGTCATAAAAACTCTTCTCGTATATACAAATGTACCTTTTAAGAACGCTTATGTTATGTTAAAGGTATTTTTACTGCTCACCATCACCGCCGGAAGTGGTCCCCAGGTGCTCTGGCCGATCTGAAAGAGGAGGGGAGGGGTTAGTAGGGTGTAGCGGGAGTAGGATAGTGAGAGCTGTGATGCCCTGTTGGCAAATTTAGTTTGGTTTTCGCTGTGCACTGAGCTTGAGTGCCGTTATCGATTGGTGAGTGTTTCCATGTGATGTTGAAAAAGGGTTATTTGTTGTTTGTCTGTTGTTGTGGTGT
Organism: Ambystoma mexicanum; assembly: GCA_002915635.3. Lineage (NCBI taxonomy): Eukaryota > Metazoa > Chordata > Amphibia > Caudata > Ambystomatidae > Ambystoma > Ambystoma mexicanum. The sequence goes on from CM030325.1 coordinate 1,036,059,911, forward strand.
GGTGAAGTACGTGTGGGTTGCTTTGCGGAGAAGTGGTTGTGTGGGTTTTTGTGTGAGAAGTGTATGGGGAAAGTTGAGATTTTCATAATTTAGGATTAGTCCGTTTTTTAAATATTTTTTATTTTGATTAATATCTCATGAATCATCGTGTTTCTGTTCTTTCTGCCACATTTGCGGTTATCCTGTGAGTTTGGTATTGTAGTTTGTCCATTTAATTGGAAGGTATGATGGGGTGGCAGTATTCCTTCATGTTACTTTATTAATTTGTGTACCTGGTTGAAGCATGCAAGTCCCCCCACGCTGGTGTTTGGATGTAAAGATTACAGGGTTCATCTCCCTTCCTGCACTTTTCTGTGTTGGTGTAATTTATCTGCCTATGATTCCTCTGTAGACCAGCGGTATGTGGTATTCCGTACTTCCTCTGCCCTCAAGGTCCCTCCTTGCTCGTTCTGAAGCAAGATCCTAGTCTACCTACGTTTCCGCTTTGGCATAATGGTATGCGTCAGTGTTATCCTCCCCCCTCCTTCCGGTTAGGGGAGACAAGGTATGAAGATAGGGGTGATGGGGTTCTTGTTTTCAGTGTGTATGAGCTTTCTAGTCATTTCCTTCTTGTTCCAGGGTAAAGCGCCACCTTTTGAGTAGTTTTCTGAATTGAAGATGATCTCTTGTGTTACGTATGTTTCTTGGTAGCTCATTCCAGGTTTTTGGTGCCGGTGAGAGAATGATGATCCTACGCATTTTCTTTTTGTTGAATGATTTTGGTTTAGACGGATGTCTTTGCTTGATCTGAGTGATCTAGTCGGGTGGTAGATGTTTATTTTCTCTCTTAGGAACTCTGCTCCTCAGCTGTGGACTGCTCTATGCGTTATGCACATTTATTTGAACTTTATCCATTGTTTTAGTGATAGCCAGTGTAGCATTTTCAGTGCCGGTGTAATGTGTTCTCTTCATGGTAGTTTGAGCAGGTGTCTGGTCGCAGTATTTTGGATGCATTGCAGTTTTTTAAGATTCGTTCTGGCATTCCTATGTATAGGCTGTTGCCGTAGTCTACTCTGGACCTGTTGAGAGTGATGATGGTGAGCGTTTTGTGGCTGAAAGAGAGGAATGGTAGGATGCTTATGACTGTGCATAGGAGGAAGAAGCATTTCTTGATTTTAGTGTTTACTTGTGGCTCTAGCATTATTTCGTTGTCCAGCAAAACTCCCATCTTCTTTACTATCTTTGATGGAACTGGTGCTGTACAAAGTTCAATTGACCATGGGATTTAGTGGTAGTTTTCTCCTTTTTTGGATATGATAATTATTTCTGTTCTGCCCAGATTGAGTTTGTTTTTCTTAGAGTTCCTCCAGTTGTAGAGGTCTTTGGGGCAGCCCTTCAGTGATGAGTTTTTTTTCTTGTGTGTCTTGAATTTTGAAGACTATTTGTGTGGCGTCAGCGTAGTTATAGCATGTGCGGCCGTGTCTTTTAATGAACTTTATTAGTGGAGCCAGGTATATGTTGAAGATCAGTGGGGAGAAAGAGGATCCTTGTGGTATTCTGTATGTGAATTCTCTTGGGGTGGATTTGAAGGTTCAATCCATATGGTTTCTGTTCTGTTTGTTAGGAAGGATTTAATCCATAGTAGTGCTATGTCGGTGATTCCTATTTCTTCCAGTCTCCCGATGAGGATGCTGTGGCCGACTGTGTCAAATGCTGCGGAGAGATCCAGAAGTATCAAAGCTCTGCTTTTGTCAGAGGCGGTATTCGCCTTTAGATCGTCCCAGATTGAAAGCAGCACTGTGTCCGTTCCTCTCACCAGTCTGAAGCCTACTTGTGCTTGATCCAGCAGTAGGTGTTCTTCTATGAATTCTTGTGTTATTCTATAGATGTAGGTTTTGAGTAGTTTTTCTGGATGGGGGATGTTGGAGATGGGTCTCTAGTTGGAGAGGTCCTCCACGTTGCCTGATGCGTCCTTGAGGAGTGGCTTTACGTATGCTGATTTGAAAGAATGTGGTACTTTCCCTGTTGAAATTGATTGGTTGAGAATATTTCTGTAGTTTTCCATGGGAGTTCCTTGTGTGAGGATTGATTTTTGCATATCTGGGGGCAGAGGTCCATGGGGGAGCCTGGTTTGTTGCTATTGTTTATCAGCTTGACAAATGTCTCCGCTGATATTTGAGGGAAGCTTCAGAGTTGGTTTTAACGGTCCTCGGATGGGTGGGTGGGATACATGTTGAAGTTGCTTGGTCTGCTTTGTATGATCTCTTGGGTGGTGCTGATTTTGTTTATCAAGTGGTCTGCAAAGTCATTGCATAGTTTGAGCAACAGTATCAGTGTGTTGTTGCAGCCGGGAGGTTTCTCATTTTGTTTATTATTTTAAACAGTTCTTTTTGGGTGTTGGGGACTTTGGTGATTCTGTTGTAGAAGGATTTCATTTTGGCCTTTTGGATTTCTTTTTTGTATGAATGGATTTGTTGTTGGAATTGAAGTTTCTTGGCCCGGTCGTTTTTGTTCCTCCATTCGAGTTCCATTTTCCTGTTTCTTCTTTTCTTGGCGCTGAGTTGCGGAGTAAACCATTTTGCAGTTGCTCTTTTGCGCAATGGGATGAAAGGGTTTTCCTTGGAGATCTCCTCTATTGTTGTTGTGATCCACTTGTGGAGTAGTTCTGATTTTCTGTCAAGGTCGGCTTTGTCCATGGTTGTTGCCGATGGTTTGTTGATTTCCAGTAGTTCAGGTAAATTGCTGTTTTTGATGGTCCTCCAGTTTCTTTTCATGATGGTTGGCAGATTGTTAGGTTGTTTGGTTGTGGGCGTAGCCAGCATAACCTATCAAAAGTCCCCATGAATTAGTTTACAGATAATTCTTGGGGACTTTTGATTCTCATTCATAAGATCTCCCTATTCTCGTCTGTCTTCGGCTTAAAAAGCATCTACCTATGCCGCGTTCAGCCACATTCAAGAACAATAATAAATAGAACATGATTCAATCTATACAAACAACATACATGTTCTGTCATTAAAAGTCTTCTCATTAAAGCCCTCGTACACAACCGATCAAAAATCCCCATGAATTAGTTAACACTCATGAAATCACCCCATTCTCATCTATCTTGGTGTACAAAGTCATCACCCAAAGCCTTGTTCAAGTTTTCTTTGACTATTTAGACATCTTTTTTGTCACGTCTTCTGCAACTCATTGTTTTTTACTATCAACTAGCAGGTAGCCTGCAACCCACCTCAACTTCACATTCCTAGTATATCATCAAGAAATGTGATACTCTTGTACCCCACATAAATAATGGCCACCAATCCTCCAATGGTAGCATCTCCAGTGCATAACAATTGCAAATGGTGCAGTGTTTTTTGTGACTCAACACTATTACAAAACCTGCAAGTCTGATCAGTACCCTTCCATTGCTCCTTAGCAACCGTAATCTCCTTGGTAGGATGTAGATTCATGCGAAGACGCATGAATTTCGTTCTATAGAAGCTAGAAGGGAACATGAAGAGATATTTTGCAACGGTCTTGTATGAGCGACATTCAGTCTGAAAATTCTGATATAATTTGCGTGTCGTTCTCTAGTCGACTGTTTCGAACCAATCTTTTGTCCATAATTTCATCTTCAACGCTATGGGATTGGAGATCAGAATGTCTTCAGTTGCATCAGGATCAGCTCGGGCATCTCTTCAGGCGCTTCTGCATTCCTCAAGGATTGGCACACTATGGCGTGTCAGTGCCTCCTTCATCAAACACAATGGGTTCCCCTGACAAGAGGAGCTAAGCAGGGACGTATACTTGCTCCTGTACTCGTTAACCTTCATTTTGATGATCTAGATAGGCTTATGTGTTCCGCGTCAACTTGCCCGATAGAATATGGAAGCCTGAGAGTGGAGTGGTTGGGATATGCGGACAATTGCTTATCCTAGATCACACAGCTAACGGCCTGAACTCTCAGCTAATGGTTTGGGGATGAATATGCACAGGAAAATGGGTTATTCATAAGTGTTGAAAAAACGAAAGTGATGTCTTTTGTAGCGGGACGCAGGCCTTTTCGCATATAAGAATGGAAGCTTAATCAGAAAAAGATTGAACAAGGGACCTGCTCTAAGTAAATAGGTGTACCTGCAGATGAGTAGCTGGGTATTAGCATACTTGATCGAAAAACATTTGACCTTTACAGATTTGACTGAATTATTTTGATTGTTTTTTCAGTCAAATTAAATTAAATAAATTGGGAGTGGTGAGGGAATAGGTTGAGGTGGGGGAAGAAGAGCAGTCTTGCAGGGCGGGGGGGGGGGTCTTCCCTCACATTTCGACCAAAGAAATGACCAAAGAAAAAATAGGTCCAATTGAAAAAAGACCACAAATATTTTCAACCAGGTAGACCTAAAGTGAGAAGCTGTCATGGATCAAGCATTGGAAATATGTGGCGGTGAAAACTGTGCAGCAGATGCAAATTGTTAGAACATTTATCGGGAAAAAACAAGGTTTTTCGGTTAGTTCGGGTTCATTGCTATATCCCGTCTACTATATAGGGCAGAGGTGTGGGCTCACAAATGACATTAAGTGCTGGAAAAATTGCAAGCAAGATTTTAAGATTACTCTTTAAACTACCAAAACCTTGCCGATGGACTTTATTCACCTAGAATTTCATCTTGTGGTGCTACCAAATATGACCATTTATAAAAAATCTCATGTGCTAGGCTAAGTTAGCGGAAACAGGTGGGAGCATAATCACAGCTCCGGTCTTCTCTAGCTATGTGCTGAGGGAAGAGGAAGGTCACGCTGGATGCTTTGCTGTACTGTTTTCAATGTACACAGGTCAGTGTTCACTGTTAACAGCTAGTTCTATAGATCAGACCGATCAGATTTTTAAGAAGTTTTTGGAACATGTATTATCAGCGTACGATAAAGAAAATGTACTGGTTAGACTGGCCACAAATGTGAATTCCAGCAGTTTTATCCAAGACGTGGTGAACCGAGGTAAGCCACCACATCTTTCAAGGTACATAGGGGGTCATTACGAGTATGACGGTAGGGGCTTAACGGCACCGTTAAGGATGGCGGTGCCGTTAAGTCCCCACGACCAGCTGTTCTTTGCGGGACCCATTAAGGGATCTTGGAGCTAATAACGGGCCTGCAACTAGCAGGCCCGTTATTAGCACCTTCCCCATTCCCATTGAGCTCTATGGGGGCTCAAATGGGAATAGGGAATGGCATTTGGAATGGGGACCTACTGGGTCCACCTATGGCGGAATGTCCCGGTAAGTCCCCTCTCCACCAGACCGGAGCCGGACACGATTGTGGAGGCAGCCATGGTGCTAATAGCGCCATGGCTAACTCCAAACTCGGAATGACCCCGACAGTGTCCCAGTGTCTTAAGATCAATTTCGATATTGCTAAATCACTTGAAATTAGAGGCGTGAGATATGCGTTAGCAAGCAGTGAACGACTGTGTAGATTATGTGTTGGAGCCGTGATGGAATCTATCCAGCACTTGTTGACTAGTTGTGAAGGTTTGGTAATACTGTGAAACCGATATGGAAGGGCTTATGGGAACCATAGGATTTTTAGTGACCGGGTGGATTTTTGGAATGCATTTATGGAGGGTAATGATTTAAATTGTATTTATCATATGGTCAAATTTTATTTGGATATTAGCCACATTTGAAATGACATTTGGAGTGATGAAATCTTTTAATTTGTATTCATGTAGGTTTTAATGGTTGTTATACAGGATGTATACAAAGTCAGTGGTGGCTAGAAGTATACAAAATAAATAATTAAAAACAAATAAAGATTGCAATGGCCTTAAAAGAAGACTAGTAGGCGTTCTATATATATAAACATATATATAAGGACCCACCATACCTTTCTTGGCGGTATATATGTATATATGGAATTCTTGTTGGTTTAAAAAAAAAGCACAAAATAAAACAAGGAACGGGGAGTACAATTAGCTGCAATTGTGGCGGTAATGAATTTAAACCATATTTCCTTTGTCGTTCCAGTGGGAACATAAGAGATGCAGTCCAGCTCTGGTCCATTTCGGTTTTAGATTTAACAGAATCCTCAAATAGAGGGTTATTGATCATAGAGTATAAACTGGATGCTTAAAGACATGGTTCATCCCAGATAAATCGAATGATTTTAGAAGGAACCTTTTGAAGGAAGGAGAGAGTGGGCAGAAGGACAGCATGGCTTGTGTCTAATTGTGCCCCTTTTTGAATGGAATGTAGCAATGGCAACATGTATGTAATCATCCAAGCGCTACCAAGTGTTACTGGCATGTTCCTGGTCCAGTGTTGCATGCACTGCAACATAACACAAACAACTGGGCATTTGTCTGACTCTTATCAGTGCCACAGTTCTGTGTTGGGCCCAAATCCAGGGTCCCACAACCTTGGGCTGCAACCCCCATCACCCTACCAGCGTGGCCAATCGCGAGAGGTCATGGGAGTTGTAGTCCCAAACATTTGGAGATTTAATCCCTTGCTGCAGTTCTGCTGTAATAACCATTGCTTACACTATGGTATTTATGCTCTGCTGCATGAGACTGAACCCACTGCACTACCCAGCTGCTGTTGGGGTGATGGATATGCATCGCAACACCCGTGTGATGCCCCCTCCCACCAGCACACCAATTGTAAATGGAGACTGGCTGCAACAGGAGGCGGTTTACTGTTTCTCTTTCTTGTCATTGCTTCATTTGTAAGCTTTGCAAGCTACATACCCTTTTCGTGACATAGGCACAGCCTGCTTTTAACTAAACCGTGTAGGGTAAATCCTACAGCATTACAACGCCTCTAACCTAATCCTCGTGCAGGAGGCACAGCTCCCACGCTCCCTTGCCATGTGGAATTTCTCATGCCACATGTTGCTGTTCCCACACTGGCAAAGACTGCACTCTATTCCATGGATAAACATTTTAATTGCCAAGCAGACCTGTAAAGTCTCTCTCACTTTGCACACGCAACGCACTCCATGTCCTATTCAACAAGAGTGCATTGTACCTTGCCGATGGCTAGTGGCAAGTGTGCATTTTGAGGCCTGCCTAATCACAGCCCTCAGTGCATGTTCAACTGGAAGCTTCCTAGAAACTGGCTACCGATGCCTGACGGATGCCTGACCCTGCAAGTTGCGCAAGTGACGCAGCGCTTCAGTACGCAATACTTGCAGAGGGAACACTACACTCCTGTCTGTGCTTGTCGATATTCCTTTCCTCTTAGCAGGCTTTGAGGGTGCTTTCCTCTGCGTTTGGCTCCCCTTCCCTATCCTTTGGTACTCCCATAGCTCTCCTTCGCCAGCCTCTTCACTTGCCGATGACTTCAGATGCTCTGAACATAGACTACCAACCTCTCCTACTTGCTGCCTCCTCACGCCGCCACCAGAAAGATCTTGGCAGTGGGTGACAACTGTTGTGGGGTCTGCTGTGGTCACACGGCTGGCCTCAGGATTGCTGGGGGGCCAGCACCTGGATGGGTTGCCGGGATCACCCGTACTTACGGTTGTTGCAGGGCGGGTCCCTGGTAGGTCATGGCACCATGGAAGCCAGGTGCATCAGGGATATAGGTTGGCCTGGGCAGACCCAGGGCACCAGGGTGATCCACGTCGCCCAGGTCAGTGGGATCTGCAGGATCGTGATCACACGGTATGGGCCACCAAGCCTGAGGCGGAGTCAGCAGTTCCATTGTTGGAGTCTGCAGCCGTTCTGAGGCACCCACTGGTAGAAGCTCCCTTTATTAGCTTGGTGTCATGACTCTTAAAAGGACAATACACTTGGGACGGACACACAACAGCAACCATTAGTGTAACACAAGAGGCAGTGACTTCATCAGGGTCCAGGGGGTAGTGCGGGAGCCTGGCCATTTGGTAACCCTTTCCTTAACAAGCTCTCCGCCCTGGACTACGTGCCCGCATCCAGCAGGCAATTGAGACAAAATAAGTTGAACATTCCTTGTGCCACAGCCAATCAGATCTCGTGGCATGCAGGTAATAAGTACTGCAATTTGCCATGGTTGTTCACCTAAGCTCTGGATCTCTGCCTACTCCCCTCAGCGCCCTCTACCACTCGTCCCGCTGCACGTCCCCCGGGGGCACAGTCCAGCCATTCACTCTCCTCCTTCCGGTGCCTCCCTTTGGGCTTACGCCTCTCACCTGTCTCCAGAGTGCTCAGTTTTCGTCTCGGGCTCTCGCCAGCTCCCTCGCTCTGTGTCATTGGAGCTGTTCTATGGGTGACAGTTACCCAGTGTATTTTCCTTCCGTTTTCTTACACCATTGGCGACTACAAAGGACACATATATAATGCAAAGATGTAAGGGTGAAAGTAGTAATCTTGGTTACTGGTTTCATGTTCACACAAGGAGGAATTTCTGGTTAGTGCGCGAACTTTGCGCGTATTGTCCTGAATTGTTCCTAATATGCGGTAGCAACGCTTGGGACAGGTCTAGGGGAGTGCGGGCAGATAAGATCCGGTATAGCCCCCGCGGTGGTCAGTAAGGATAAATCTAAAGGGTATTATTATTGATGTTCATATCATACGTTCTCATACATCGATACTTTATTCGGTATAAGACATGGCAAGTTGCAAGCTAGCCGCCTGGCATTAGCCGCTCACCGCCTGCATCGGCCACCTGCACACAGCGCACCGTTTCTTTCTCACACAGTGTCAATGTTTTCCTGCCAGTGGGTAGCGGCAAAGGCCAATTTTGCGTCCTGTCTTATTAATTTCCAAGAGTGGTAAGGAGGGCGTTTTTCTCCCCATGGTTTTGTGGTTGACGTCCTGACAAAGTGGTGGCCTTAGTCCACCTCTAACCCCCATGTACAACCTCCTTCTCGCCCATCCCCCTTTCTATAATTGAATCTGTCTGGCGTGGACTACCACTTAAAAAAAAGTGCCATCAAATAGGTTGTGAGGTTTAGATATTTTTAAAATGTGTTTTTCTAGACGCAGTGATGGTTTGAAACAAGCGTGAATCAATACTTTCCAGTCTCTGTGATGTGAACTGTGATGTTTTCCAATCACTTGTTCGACCTTTTACCCAGCAGGCTTTGCTTTTTGCTTAACCAAGGGTTGTGTTGTTCTCTCTGTAGGGCAGGCATTATTCGTTTTCATTAAATCCTTGCTCTCTTCATCTGCAAGAATATCACGCTCGCATGCAGCCCAACATCGATCTAAAAGATATAAAGGATTGGAAGCCCAGCAGGAGCTCTGAGGGATTTCACTGGCGGGTGGGTGGGTACCTTCTGGGATAGGTAGCTGTTAGTAGTGGCTGCAGCAAGCATGCAGCCCGACATCGATCTAAAAGATATAAAGGATTGTTCGGCGAGCAGAAGTTCTCGGGGATTTGTCTACCTTCTGGCATAGGTAGCTGTTAGTAGTGGCTGCAGCAAGCTTGCTCCTGAATCAATCTAAAGGATTGGAAAACGAACAGGAGTTCTGGGAGATTTCTCTGGTTGGTGGGTGGGTACCTTCTGGGATAGGTAGCTGTTAGTAGTGGCTGCAGCAAGCTTGCTCCCGAATCGATCTAAAAGATATAAAGGATTGTTCGTCGAGCAGAAGTTCTCGGGGATTTGTCTGGTGGGTGGGTGGGTACCTTCTGGCATACGTAGATGTTAGCAGTGGCTGCAGCAAGCATGCTCCCGAGGGAGCTGTTGCTGGAACTCTGGTGTTTGTGTCACTCCCGAGGCTGGTATAAGCCAACAATACGAGGTACACAATTAGAACACCCCTCTCAGCCTCTCTGAACACCAGGTGAGGGTGCAGGCCATGGAATTTCCTTATAGTGCCGCGGCTGCGTGTCAGGAGCTTGAGGCTTTAGCGAGACACTGCAGAGTACGTATAAGTAAGTCGGTGAGCATTTGCATTGCGCCTATGGCCAAAAGGCATAGAAACTCATAAAGACTGCATACCAATCCAGCGTTCACTAGAAAAGTCATTGAAACAAAAAAGGTTTTAAGTTTACTCCTAAAACACTTGAGTTCTGGGATGGTTTGAAGTTCCACGGGAGTGCTTTCCAAATATTGGAAGCCAAAACTCAGAAGGACTTCCCCAGTCTTTGCAAATGTTATATAGCAAGGCATATAGAGGAGGATTTTTACTGTAGAAACAGCAAGAGAAAATGGCACCTGCCTGTTCACCTGGAGAAACGCCTAACACATGTCATGCATTGACCTGTTGGCCACAGTCCCAGCAGGTTTTAGCACAGCTCCTGAGCAATTTAGTGACATTTGAGATGGTCTCAGCTTGCCAACCAACTTACTAAGGACATTAATTGAGAGCCTGGTGTCTCCATATTGCATCCCACTGGTTACATGCAATTATAACTAATGAAATAATAACGTATTGAAAATTATGAATATAAAAACAACTAATTCCAAAATAACTAATTTTTATTTCGTTGTTTTGTGGGGGGGAGGGTGTTGCCCTCCGAATCCCCATCCCGTTTTTTTAATAATACTTCTCCCACCTCCAAAACCACTATTCCTTCTCACAAATAAATGTTTCGTTTTTTTCAGAATGAGTTCTTTTGGGATTAGTGGTTTTCTCATTCGTTATTTTTTTATGAGTTGCTTTGTATTCGATATATTCACTGCATACCCACGTCACTGGTCAGATTCCCACAGGTTCTTGTTATAGCCGCCACACGCAAGGTACAGAAATACGATTATGAATATAGGTAGAAAAGCAGATGAACAAAACATAAGATAACATGAATAGACCATAGAACCTTTTAAGATGGCATTTGAGAGATCCAGAAAGCAGCTTCTCGCCGTCAGTGAGCATACCAGTGAGGCAAGACACCTTGAAAGTGTGATTCGGTGAAGCCGTGTCATGCAACTGAACATATAAAAGGCATACACTCTATAAGATGACTTGTTAAATTACCAAACATCGCCCCTCTCGATCAGTGGTGTATACTAATGACTAAGGACAATTAAATATGTAAGTCAGTGAAGTTCAACATTGACATTATAAACTGAGTGATTTAACATAAGCTGGTCTACCCATGCCCCTATTGAATGTATTCATCTCCCTGCATACAGGCTTGAAAGCGGCAGTGAGGTTGAGCAATGAAGGCCTTATCCCCTTCTTCCGATATTTTATGTGGGGTCAGGCAATGGTGTGTCCTGGCCCCCACTATTGTTCAACCTCTTTGTTGGCAGCTTGGCAATGGAATGACATAAAACTACAAAAGATAGTCCTAGAGTTGTGGGGTGAAATATTACTGGGTTGTCCGTTGCCGACGACGCGGTTCTGCTCTCTATGTTTACAGACACTTGTCAGTGCCGATGTCAAGTACATGGGTGATGGATCAACACATGCGCCCTTATGCCTGAGGGCAAGGTGTGCATTGCAAATAAATAAATACAAACTCTGTTAATAGACATTAAGAAATCCAGAGTAATGTGTGTTGGCAGGCAAGCGAAAAATGTACCTCACATCTTGGTACCTGGTAACAAATTAGACTGTGTGGACAAATGGACTCACTTGGTCTTGACCTTTAATAATAGGGCAAACTGGTCTGGTCATATTTCCGAGACCACTGAGATGTTTACTCTGGCCTGTGGAGCGCTTCATAGGTTTGGTCTTGAGATAGGTGGGTCAACTATTAACCCAACACCTTATATTTACCGGGCCGAGCCAATTGCTTCTTGCGCCTCAATTCAAGCCACAGAAAAAAGTTTTCTCCGTAATGTCTTGGGTGCATCGAAGAGAACCTCAAATTATCTGCTCCATCAAGAACTAGGAGTAGATTATATTAATGATTTATTGAGTTTAAAACCCCTGCTATTCTCCCAAAAGGAGCATCATCTAACCCATGAGATCATACGGGACCGGAAATGATCAGATATCAGTAGGATTATTACCTGGGTGAGCTCAGTGGAAAAGTCATTCGAAGGCCTTGATATGTCAAACCTTTGTCAGTCCGCACGTCTCTTCCGAGGCAATGCTGCATGGGTGCGAGAAAACTATATGGAATATAAAAGGACTCTGCATGCTCTCGCGAGTTCAAAACAAAGTCCGTTCTGCATTATTGTGATAGAGGGTGTAGTGGACACAATTCAGATGCCAGGCACTGGTTTATGAGTAAGCCGGAGAGGAGCCTTGTGCTCCACTTCCGGACCAGTCGTATATTGTCGCTAGTTCGGCCAAAGGATGCTAAGAACTGCGTAGGCCTGGAATCAAATAATAGGTGTCTTTGTAATGTCACTTTATCTCAAGAGTTGGCAATGGTTTTATTTTTTGTGTCCATTATTCTGTAAATCTAGGCAGCCATGTTTAATAGCAATCTTACAGAAGATAAATTGTAGTTCTATAAAAGAAGCAATTAGTCATTTACTCTCTTTGCACACAAGAAAGATTGCAGCGGTTGTTTAGAGGTTTCTGGAAGCTATGTTTCAATTGATTGCGGATACATTGCTTGAATGATTGTGGGTTTTTTCGATTTTAAAAGGGTCAAAAATGTAAAGGCGCATCTCTGGTAGCTCCTGGTTCCCCATCGGTAGCTCCTCCCTACAGGGTGATCCCCGACTCCCGGGAGCTGGTTTTAGCTCCTGCCTGCAGGGTAATGCCCGACTCCCAGCAGCTGGTTTTAACTCCTGCCTGCAGGGTGATCCCCGACTCCCGGGAGCTGGTTTTAGCTCCTGCCTGCAGGGTAATGCCCGACTCCCAGCAGCTGGTTTTAACTCCTGCCTGCAGGTTGATGCCCGACTTCCGGGAGCTGGTTTTAACTCCTGCCTGCAGGTTGATGCCCGACTTCCGGGAGCTGGTTTTAGCTCCCGCCTGCAGGGTGATGCCCGACTCCCAGGAGCTGGTTTTAGCTCCCGCCTGCAGGGTGATGCCCGACTCCCAAGAGCTGGATTTAGCTCCTGCCTGCATGGTGATGCCCGACTCCCGGGAGCTGGTTTTAGCTCCCGCCTGCAGGGTGATGCCCGACTCCCAGGAGCTGGTTTTAACTCCTGCCTGCAGGTTGATGCCCGACTCCGGAGCTGGTTTTAGCTCCCACCTGCAGGGTGATGCCCGACTCCCAGGAGCTGGTTTTAGCTCCCGCCTGCAGGGTGATGCCCGACTCCCAAGAGCTGGATTTAGCTCCTGCCTGCATAGTGATGCCCGACTCCCAGGAGCTGGTTTTAGCTCCCGCCTGCAGGGTGATGCCTGACTCCGAGGAGCTGGTTTTAGCTCCCGCCTGGAGGGTGATGCCCGACTCCCAAGAGCTGGATTTAGCTCCTGCCTGCATGGTGATGCCCGACTCCCAAGAGCTGGTTTTAGCTCCCGCCTGCAGGGTGATGCCTGACTCCCAGGAGCTGGTTTTAGCTCCCGCATGCAGGGTAATGCCCGACTCCCTGTAGTTGGTTTTAACTCCCTCCTGCAGGCTGATGCCCGACTCCCAGGAGCTGGTTTTAGCTACCGCCTGCAGGGTGCTGCCCGACTCCTAGGATCTGGTTTTAACTCTTGCCTGCAGGGCGATGCACGACTCCCAGGAGCTGGTTTTAACTCCCGCCTGCAGGGCGATGCATGACTCCCAGGAGCTGGTTTTAGCTACCGCCTGCAGGGTGCTGCCCGACTCCCAGGATCTGGTTTTAACTCTTGCCTGCAGGGCGATGCACGACTCCCAGGAGCTGGTTTTAGCTCCCGCCTACAGGGTGATGCCTGACTCCCAGGATCTGGTTTTAACTCCCGCCCGCAGGGTGATGCCTGACTCCCAGGAGCTGTTTTTAGCTGCCGCCTGCAGGGTGATGCGCGACTACCAGGAGCTGGTTTTAGCTCCCGCTTGAAGGATGATGCGTGACTCCCAGGTGCTGATTTTAGCTCCCGCCTGCAGGGTGATGCCCGACTCCCAGGAGCTGTTTTTTTTGCTCCCTCCTGCAGGGTGGCGCCTGACTTCCTGGATATGGTTTTAGCTCCTGCCTGTAGGGTGATGCCCGACTCCCAGAAGCTGGTTTTAGCTCCTGCCTGCAGGGCGATGCCTGACTCCCAGGAGCTTGTTTTAGCTCCTGCCTGCAGGGTGATGCGCAACTCCCAGCAGCTGGTTTTAGCTCCCGCCTGCAGGGTGATGCGCGACTCCCAGCAGCTGGTTTTACCTCCGCCTGCAGGGTGGCGCCTGACTCCCTGCAGGTGGTTTTATCTCCTGCCTGCAGGGTGATGCCCGACTCCCAGGAGCTTGTTTTAGCTCCTGCCTGCAGGGCGATGCGCGACTCCCAGCAGCTGGTTTTACCTCCCGTTTGCATGGTGATGCGCGACTCCCAGGAGCTGGTTTTACCTCCCGCCTGCAGGGTGATCCCCGACTCACAGGAGATGGTTTTAACTCCCGCCTGCAGGGTGATGCCCAACCCAGGAGCTGGTTTTAGCACCTACCTGCAGGGTGATGCCCGATTACCAGAAGCTGGTTTTAGCTCCCACCTGCAGGGTGATGCCCGACTCCCAGGAGCTGGTTTTAGTTCCCGCTTGCAGGGTGATGCCCGACTCCCAGGAGCTGGTTTTAGCTCTCGCCTGCAGGGTGATGCCCGACTCCCAGGAGCTGATTTTAGCTCTCGCCTGCAGGGTGATGCTCGACTCCCAGGAGTTGGTTTTAACTCCCCCGACTCCCAGGAGCCGGTATTAACTCCCGTCTGCAGGGTGATGCCCAACTCCCAGGAGCTGGTTTTAACTCCCGCCTACAGGGTGATGCCCGACTCCCAGCAGCTGGTTTTAACTCACGCCTGCAGGGTGATTCCTGACTACCAGGAGCTGGTTTTAAAACCCGCCTGCAGGGTGATGCCCGACTCCCAGTAGCTGGTTTTAACTCCCGCCTGCAGGGTGATGCCCAACCCAGGAGCTGGTTTTAGCTCCTACCTGCAGGGTGATGCCCGATTACCAGAAGCTGGTTTTAGCTCCCGCCTGCAGGGTGATGCCCGACTACCAGGAGCTGGTTTTAGTTCCCGCTTGCAGGGTGATGCCCGACTCCCAGGAGCTGGTTTTAGCTCTCGCCTGCAGGGTGATGCCCGACTCCCAGGAGCTGGTTTTAGCTCTCGCCTGCAGGGTGATGCTCGACTCCCAGGAGTTGGTTTTAACTCCCCCGACTCCCAGGAGCCGGTATTAACTCCCGTCTGCAGGGTGATGCCCAACTCCCAGGAGCTGGTTTTAACTCCCGCCTACAGGGTGATGCCTGACTCCCAGCAGCTGGTTTTAACTCACGCCTGCAGGGTGATTCCTGACTACCAGGAGCTGGTTTTAAAACCCGCCTGCAGGGTGATGCCCGACTCCCAGTAGCTGGTTTTAACTCCCGCCTGCAGGGTGATGCCTGACTCCCAGGAGCTGGTTATGTCCGCTCCCGCTCATTGAATCTCAATTTTGAGCCCGGCAACTTCATTAGGCCCTTTCTTTCTTGATTATGGTGGAGTAACAGGTGTTTCACTTGTCCAACCTTTTAGTTGGTTTTGCACTACGGGCAAACCAGTGAATTTAACCCTATGGTTTTTTAAAATATTTCAATCACTTTTATCCCTTTGATCTGTCATTTTTAAGTTCAACAATGTGTTTCAAGAAAATTTGTCATAGACATTTCTCCCCAAAGACCCTTAAATAGCTGCCAGTCTTACAAATCACTGATTAATTTTTGTATCACACATGCGGCTTTCATTCATACCACCATTCATTCGTACCACCTTTCATATGCCTCCTTTTGCACAACATGTTTCAGGCGTAAACCTTTCATCAGGTGCAATGCATGATTAAAAAGCAAAGCGCTTTCATTCGCCTGCTCTCAAATACAGCTGTGCTCACCTCTGCCCGCTGCGGGTGGATCTTGCCTGTTAATAATATCTAGTGTGGTGTGATAAACTCTAAATGATGACGGCAGCAGCAAGACTTCTCAGACAGGGAACTCTTACTGAGAACTCGCAGGTTATCACTATGTCATGTTCTTCATATGTTACGAAAGAGCAGATCAGTTCGTCTCCACAGTTGCTTTTCCAGGGTACTAGAGAAAAAAAAGTCGATGTAAGAGGGTTGCGGATTGACGGACAGTCGTCACAGCCGAGAGGCTAGCAGTCCACTCAGGACTCAAAGTGTGGTTAGAAAGAAGCTTATTTTGCAAAAAAGTGACCCATGTTTTTAGGGTGTACTAAACTTGCAGTATATTCAAAGAAACCAAAAGTGAGTAATTCTAGCTTGCTTTAGGACCAAATTCCACCTCACTTGATGGTCAAACAAGTCACTCAGGGTTTGGAGTTTCTGGTGTGCCCTGCGCGTCTTTCCTTGCTTGTCTAAGGGGTTGATCTTTCTCTGCGTGGCCAGGGTGTGGTGGCTCATTTCCTCCTCTCGGGTTCTTAGGGTTATAATGGCCTCGATGATGCAGTGCTACACCTCCTTGGGTCTAAGCATGTCAGGGCACTGGTATCACACTGCTGTTGGCAGATTCTGCGAAAGACGCAGAAAACACTGGACTTCTATGCGTCTTATGAAGTAAGTGTCCCTTAGGCTGGGCTCTTCTCCTTCTGCTGGCCTTTAGGTGTCCCTTGGGCTGGACTCTTCTCCTTCTGCTGGCCTTTAGGTGTCCCTTGGGCTGGACTCTTCTCCTTCTGCTGGCCTTTCTTGCTCTATCACCTCTCCTCAGCTGGTGGGTTTTCTCCTACCACTGCCTTGATGCCCTACAATGTTCAAGGCCCCTTTTACCCCTTACCCCCAGCTTCCATTCTTCACTTTGTGCTGCCATCTCTTTCTATCGTCACCTCCTTCCTCCTCTCTGGTCTCATTCCATCTTTTCTACTCCCGCTTTCCAGATGTCACTCCTATTTTGCCTTATTCTCCTTCTATATATCCTTTCTCTCCTCCTCCCTTTCCATACATTACTCCTATCCTGCCATCCTCCACTTCTCCTATATATCCTTTCTCCACCTCCTCCTTTTGCTTTAACACTCCTTTCCCAACCCCCTCTTCTCCAGATTTTAGTTTTCTATCGCACTCCTATGCTCCTTCTGTCCCTCCCAACCTCCTCCTCTCCAAATGTTACTTTTCTCTCACTCTACTCTTCTCGTCCTATCTCTCCTTTTACCCTCTCCTACTCTTTTTGTCTTACCTCTGTGTCTCGGTGTTCCACTCGCCAGATCTTTCTGATCTCCCTGCACTCTTCTTCCTCCTACTCATGGTTTTGGCACCTCTGCTATTCCTCCTTCCACTTGCACCCTCACTCGGCATCAAACAGAGCTTCTTTATATCAGTACGGGATCCGCAAATGCCAAGCCACACTCAGCTCTAGAGAGGCATTAAGCGAGCACAGGGATTGGTTCTCTAGATTAAAGTCCTTTCCTCACATGTACCCGTTTGCTCACTGTGGCTTTGCATGGATACAGAGACTAAACCCTCACAAGGGCCGCCCACTTTCTTGTCTGTCAGATCTTCATTGGCTCATTTTGCTTGTCCTTCTTGACCGGGCCTGTGAGCGCCTGCTCCCTCTGCTCACTGGGCTCTGTGGTGAATTTGATGATTGTTCTTTGGTCGTATCAAACCATTGTAGAATATTCATATATCTTCGGCTGTGGGACCCGGAAGTCTATTCCTCCAATACAGGTTCTGCTGCAATTGTCTGCATGTGGGTGTCTTTGATGCTGTCCGACCTCTCTTTGCGCAACGTACGTCAGGCAAATATTTGGTTGATAAAGTACAAGTACAATATTTTCACTGTATCCACCATTCATTTATTTTATAGACAGTGGAGTCACAAATCTGGTTTGAATATATGGGTTTGCGGTGGTATTGTTACGTGTGCCGTAAAACAGGCATGAGGCGCGGAGCACCGCCGTAGATGCAGAGGCGGAGACCAGTAATAAATCCGGCTAGACGCGGGTGTGGTGCATCGTGGAGGTCTCCGCACTGAATGCTGAGTGCCCGCCCTGCGTCCTACTTTTATTCCCTGCCGCAGCACATCATGATGCACACCGTTCCCTTGGTCTAAAAGGGACCGTGCTTCAATATAACACCAATCCAAAACCCAAATGACAACAAGTAAACAATACTGATGTGACAGCATAGACAGCTGTCGTGACAGGTCATTGCACTACCGAATAGTCTGTGGATATTTATATGGAATATAATCATTGGGTCTTGCGCGGGTCAATCTTTGGAGATTCTTCGGCTCTGGTCCTTCTCCAGTGTTTTGTGACAACATGTTGGTTTAGGGTTGACTGTCCTCCTGCATGTCTTGTCCAACTGCCTCTTAAGAGCTGATCTCAGGATCTTCCTTGGACTCTTACATCGTCCCTGGGTGATACCCAAATCGAGTGCCTGTTTGGCTAGGTGTTGGTCTGCTGGCTTTGGAATGGTGTGTGTCGTTTGTTGTTGCAATCGTCTTGAAGAAGCTGGCATTGAGAGTGACGTGTTGTCCTCCATCTCTTGCGGTCACCCTCGATCCTTTGACACTGGCTACTGCTATGCACTGATGTGGTTCGTCTCACTCATTCACAATGAATGAATGAATGACATTTTTATAAAGCGCAACACCCCTAAAGGCCTCGGTGCACGCTGAAGATGTGATCATAGGGAAAAAAAAAGTCAAACCATAGAATCAAAGCAGAGAACTACAACACCTTAATCCTTGGAGTTGAAGAGCAAAGTTTCGATTGCTTTCTTAAAGTGACATCGGTCAGGAATAGTTCTAAGATCATGTAGAACCGATTTCCCCTCCAATGTTATGTAGTTTATAATGTGGTTGATAAAGCTTTTTCAGAACACTGGAGCGAAGGACCCGAGTAACAGAAGCCTTCTGAATTATTTTTGCCAAATACCAGGGAGCTTGATTAAACTGCCATTTGCATGTCAGAGATAACATTTTGGGGGTAATTTGATGTTTAAGATCTGCAAGCCTGGGATATATGTTCTGTTCTAGCAATACCACAAGCAGTTCTAATGGCATTGTTTTGAACAACCTACAGTGTCTTGATGTTGTTTTTGTAGGTACCAGCAAATATGCTGTTGCAATAGACAATTTTAGAATTGACAAGAGCTGTAGCCAGTGTGGCAACATTAGTCTTTAATCTGACTTATGAATTTAGTGATGTATGCCCAAGTAGCCTTAGTGTGAGAAGCATGCTTTTTCATATTGAGGTTGGCATCAAGAACGATGCCCAAAGCTTTCACTCACTGACTTGTTTTAATGACACAGTTCAAGATGATGAATTGGTCGTATTTAGCCTCAAGTTCAGCTAGGCGCTTGTTAGTGCCCACCAACATGAGCAGTGTTTTATTCCCATTTAAGGCAAGGGACCTCGCATTCATCCACTGTTGTATAATGTCGTAGGACTGATCAACAACACGACAATCCCTTTCATAATCACCCGTCAGTTCTAGGACCACCTGGGTGTCATCGGCATAATAGGTATATTTAATGCAGTGATCATCCAGAGGTCGAAGAGAAGGGTGGGTGTATAGATTATTAAGGGTAGGCGAGGGCCTAGCTCCCTGCGGAAATCCACAACGTGGTTGTGTAGGGAGAGCCTCTGTCTCATGGCATGGCTGGGGATTCTGTTTCTCAGGTATCTCCTCGTTAGAGCTTCGCTAGGTGCGATACCTGTACATGAGTGTGGCCTAGAAGGGGATTTGGTGAAAAATTGGTATAAGGCTCTCTGGATATCGTACTGTTGGCTCTGCGTAAATCTAAACACCTTGTAAAGGGTGGACATGAACCTCTTGGTGTTGCCAGTGGCGTGAGGCACGCCATATTTTTTTTATGAGTGATTCCTAAATCACTAAGCCAGGACATTGTCAGATTTTATTAAATGTGTGAGTCTGAGTCGCAAAAATATATACACAAATATTTTCCATGATGTGTATTAATCTCACTTGCTATTGTAGAGGTAACAAATTCAACTTCAAGATATCGTGACCATTGGCCGACTATGAAAAGAAAGTGGTGATCTGTGCCTGGGGGGCCAAAGTCTTTATTAGATGTTCTCATGGTTTGGAACTTCTGTTGGGATATTGAATTGGTAATTGCCTTTGCATGTGTCAAGATTGGGAGACCAGGCTTTCAGACACAGTGTTGCCTTACTCTTGCAGTTCATTGATGACCTTCATGTTCTAGCTTGAGCATTTTATATGTCAATTTGTTGGGTATTATTATACTTGTAGCTCTTAACAGAAGGCCTTCTGGTGATGTGGACAATGAATGCCTAATTCTCCACATTGCTTGGGTAGCTTTTTTGGCATCTAGAACGTGGTGACATAATAATGTATTTCTTAAATAGCGCTACACACCTATAGGTCTCAGGGCACTGAAATAACAGAAGACACTATTATCCCACAGAGTGGTACTCAATTTATCGACCACAGAAGGATAAAAGGCTAAGTTGACCCTGCCAGGTTTTCGAACCTGCCACAGCAGGCTGCGCGCAGATATTAAGGGCGGGCGATTAGCTCGCTTTGCTATCTAACCGGCTCAGGTGATATGATGCACTAAGTATTTTGATGCATTGAGCCGTTCTGACAGCTGACATGACGAGCTGGGTGCATTTGTCTGGTGTAATTCATTTGCTATCTCTTCCAGTGCCATGAATGTTGGGGTTGCAGCTTCCATGTTAATGTGAGCCTTTACTTCTTGTTCACCTCAACCAATTCCTTCCTTGTGGTTAGACAGTGTTTCAACAGGAAATCTGCTGTGTTGGCGGTGCCTGGTCGATAAAGAGGATAGCAATGTACTCCTGGAGTTGAAGCAGCCATTTTCGATGAGCATCGGGGGTTCTAGCACCGCCCCAGCCATAATGGCATCAGGAGTTGCGGCCTCTCACTATAGATATTGATTTTCCATATATGTAGATGATAATGTTTACATCCCCATTACACACACAATGCTTTTCTCGCTATTGAGAGTATTTCTGTTTCATGAGCGATGGGGTTGTGCGTGCAAAAGTGACCTTTTGAATGTGTCAGTATTAGAGCTGCACCTTGGCCAAAGGGATTGGTGTCCGCAATGGTATTTGTGGGCATGGCTGGATCAAAGAACCCCATTGTTGTCTCAGATGTGAGATCAGTCTTGATATCAGTGATTGTTTTTTCTTCTAGATCTGTCCATTGCTACAGGTGATGCTTTTTAGTAAGGTGATGCTTCAGCATGGATCGCAAAGTCTACTAACCCATTTGCATTGGCAAGTAGATTTTATAACGTGCGAGTACCATGCATTGCATGGTGCGCAAACTTGCTGGCGTGTATGGGGATGTTTGAAACGTTTTATGTGACATTTACTCCAATCAATGTTAGCAGTAAATGCCAAATAAGTTTCACTTTGCATGGCTGGCCTTTGGGTGTCAGCATTGCACCAAATATGAAGTGTGCTTATGGTAACGTGCATCATTTTGCAGCAAGCACTGGTAAATATTTTGTCACCCATCACCATCAGGTGAGTGCATTTCTCTTAGGTTGAGCATGTAAACTAAGGAACTAGTTCTGCAGGTCTAATAGTATTTTTAGGAATTTGGAAGGCTTGTTCAGGAACCTGCTCTGCGGGTCTCATAGTATTTTTAGGAATTTGGAAGGCTTGTTCAGAGATGGTGGCTGTATTCTTCATGAATCGTCCACAGTACGTCACCATACCTAGGAAGCTTCTAGCTTCTGAAGGATTTTACGGTAGTGGTGGGTGCCACGTGAATATCTTGTATATTTTGTGGATCCGCAGATCTCCCTTCAGCTTGGAACACATAGCCAATTTATTATAATTTGGGATTTTGAACTTCACACAGTGGAGCCTTTCTTCAAGCCCTGCATTTGGAATGCGTTGTTCGCCTCGGCAGGAGGACTGAATCCCTGGCAATCCACTGCTTGTCATCTATGCTTGGAATCTAAGAATTCTGTAGGAAATTCAGAGTTTTTAGGGGTTTTGCTCCACCACCCCTGTCAGAGAAGCAGGGGTTCATTCTTGTATCATGGATTGGTCTGGATTTCATCCCAGAAGCTGTAAAGGGTACCGCCCCATATTTGTGAGTGGTGATTGCTTTTCTATCTGGCTACAGATTGGAGCGAGGGTAAGCTGGACTATCGTGTTTCTGGTCCCCCCTCGGGGAGGAAGTGAGGCTTAAAGTGAGGATAAAGGAAAAGTGGTTTGTTTGGCAGGCTCTTTTTGACTTTCTTCGCTGTTCCGAAGATAGGCCATCACAGGCTCTTCCTTCCTAGATGCAGTCTTCTACAGTAGTCTGGTTCACCTGGGTTGCAGACTTTATATTCTGCCTTTCGCTCTTGCTCCTGATGCTCCACCCAGCTCTTCTGCCTTTCCATCAGTTCTCGCGACACTTGCACTCTATTGGCCCTTAGCACACATTGCCAAATTAAGCTCTGCCACCTCCTGCATCTTCTGAGGATTGCTGCAGAACTTTGCCCGACATCCCCTACATGGTGCAACAGCCCAGCATCCTCCCAGGGACCTGGTGGGATAGCACTTTTCCCAGGAGGCGTGGGTAGTCCACCGCTGCTACATAGGACACCGAGCGCCTGGTCCTGGGAGACATGTCATCTCATTAACCAATGGAAGCTCAGCTTCACCCATCATTTTTTGAGATCAAAGAGCTCTTTTCTATGCTCTTAAGGGTTAATGAACTTGTACCTCTATGCTACCGTGGTCTCCCCATATCAGAGA
Organism: Ambystoma mexicanum; assembly: GCA_002915635.3. Classification (NCBI taxonomy): domain Eukaryota; kingdom Metazoa; phylum Chordata; class Amphibia; order Caudata; family Ambystomatidae; genus Ambystoma; species Ambystoma mexicanum. The sequence continues at coordinate 1,036,082,492 of CM030325.1, forward strand.
CATCAATGAGTTTATCCAGCCCTACAGATAAACCATATACCAGCCACTTTTACTCCCTATATGCAAATTGGGTAGTAAAAATATTCCTAACAAAAAAATAGGGAAAAAACGACATATAAGAGTGTGTTTCCCCCTCCACCCTCTCTTCCACACACAAAGCTCTAGGATCAGTGCTGCCAGTAGGCCACTGCCAAAGGAAAGCGGCTAGTATTATTTAAAGGTACAAAATGTGTCCTTGTATTGTACCAGTTACTAGGTGCAAAGAAGCGTAGATTACAAAAAGATATTTTTAAGGCTGAATCATTTTTTTACTCCCCTAAAACAAATAGCCCAAAAGGTATAGGAATGACTCTTTTACTCTCTCACAAATAATGTTTCAATGGAGTGCATTCTCCCACAGATTCCTCATCTTGATAGTTGTCCAACCAGCAAAGCTACTCGCAAATGTTTCGACTGTGGGTATGAAGTGGCTCAACATCGATCTCTCGTCTCCCTCGTGTTCGGCCGCGGCACTCCTTGACTCCGGACATGACATTGGTCACCGTACTAAAGGGCTGGACTACACTCCCTTACCTTTAGTTTTTTCCATGCACTCTGCGCGATATTCGGTACTTGGCTCGACTGTTATCAATTCAATCGAATTCTTGCTACGCCAGAATGTCAGGCTTACAACTGCCATGGTTCAAGCACTGCAGGGACTGCGACTCCAAGATGTCCCTCATTGACCCACACAATCTGTGTGTGGTGTCTTAGGGCCTCATTACGAGTCAGGCGTTAAGGGGTTAACGGCGCCGTAAACGGTGCCGACCCTTAACGCCTGATTACAAGGTCCCTTAGCGCCATGGTGATTTTAACGCCTGCTTTTTGCAGGCGTTAAAATCCATGGCGCTAAGGACCATGGTGCTAATTACACCACCGTAATTTACGGTGGCGTAATTAGCGCCTTCCCCACTCCCGTTATGCCCTATGGGGCAAAAATGGGAATGGGGAAGGGTAAAATGGGAAATGGGGATTTACTGCCCCACTCACCTTGGAATGGGGCGGTAAATCCACCATCCACCATGGTGTAAACGTAGTTTACACCATGGTGGTAAGGGTACGACCCAGGCGGTAACTTACCGCCTGGGTCGTAATGAGGCCCAAAGTGTCAAACACGATACAGAGTCCTACCCTACAAAGGGTGCATCGAGGGAGGAGTTGGAAGCGTGCAGGACGATCACACCAGAATAAATACAACCCTCTAGGGAAAAAAGCCCCAATACAAGGATAACAAGGTTTATTTCCGTACACAAACGGAAAAAGCGCCAACGAAGCACTCTGCTGCTGCGGAACGTTTTGGCAGAATCTGCATGAGCAGCACATTATGAAGATACATAGCATCGTTAGTGACATCAATTCACACAGTAGAAACCTGCAGAGCTGGTTGGTGAGACCCTATACATAGGCTGCCTGCTCCATAGGGGATGCCAGGCCATTGGTCCCAGCCCCGTCTGTCCATCTTCTTCCACGTGGGTGATGCTGCACTCGTCATCGGTCACAAGTTGTGCAATTAGAAATGTATTCGCAAACTAAACAACACGTCTTAATCTCTGTAGCAGTGCACCTGATACAAGCAGACAGGGGCCCAGGGGGAAAGCCAAGGTCATACTAACTCACACCCTTCACTCACTCCCAGACAGGCCAGCACCTCTCCAAGGTCTTCCACCCTCGTTCTGGGCTATAATTTCATCCTTCCCTGCACCTTGCAGCACAAATCACGTGACCTAGAAGTGAAGGCAGGAAGGCCCTGCTTTCTGATCTTTTTGATCAATTGGGGGGGACTAATAGGTTTATGAGTGGTCTGGGGCTGGCTGGTACCTTGGAATGCAGGGGTTCCTGAAGCTAGGCCATTTGGGTGCTATAACTTTGAATTGGGACTGGTGGGGGTCAGAGGCCCGTGCCCTCTTTCTCATGGGATCATATTGTTCACAGACACTCAGCCGTCCTCCCGTGGCCTCGCAGGGCACATTCTTCCCAGGACGCGAAGGTTGGTCACATTTTAGAACAATTAAGGGTTTATGGATCTATGCAGCTCTGGCTTTTCTCATCGGTGTCTGGGATACAACCTATTCCTTTGCTCATGTTCATTGCCTAGACCTGGGGTGCTGACTGTTGCGACTGCCACGAAGGCAGCCAGGAGAGGTCAAACTACTTTGAGTGGAAAGCCTGCACTAGCGCTGATACCTTAGACAGCCCTCATCGATCGGATTATCTGCAGGACCGAAGTTATGTGCCAGAATCGAGAATGCAATTCTTTGACTTTAAGCAGTCGAACTTTGATGCAGAATTGTGACCCGGTTCCTTTTGGGATGGAACTACTAGTGGGCTCGAGCATGGATCCATTGCCCGACTTCAGGGTGGACCAAGCGTGTTTACGAGAGCTAGCCGAGAGCCTTAAACAATTTTATTGATTTTATTATAACCAAAAAAGATACAACCAACGCTTGTAGTACATGTCTTGACATTTCAATTTTCAAATATATCCTTCAGTGTCTACTGCTTACCCCTACCCCCCCATTCGAGCCTACTTCACTTCGCTGTCCGCATCTCCTTCCTCCAAATAGGTTCCTTTTTCTATGACCTCAACAGAGTCCTGGTGGCTCGACCAGTCCTGGGTAGGCCCGTTTAGTGTGGCCACTAATTGTCTCCAGTCTGTGAGGGTTTTGGCCTCTTCCTCCCCTCCTCTATTACCCGCTTCTTGCTACGCTGCTGTTTCAGCTTCAGTCCATTTCTGGAGGTCTTTCCACCAAACTTCTATCCTAGGTCTGTTGCATGCCTTCCATCCCATGGCAATTCTGCGCTTGGCAAGTATACATGCCAAGTCCTTCATTTTACTTACATGTTTTAATTGGCGTGGTCTAGGGAATCCCCCTACCAAGCATGCCCACACTGATTCACATCTATCTTGATCCCTTTCTCCTCTAGCTGGTGGGCTACTTTTTCCCAGAATTTACCAATTTTGGGACAAGCCCAAAACATATGCGTCATTCCCACATTTTCCTCCCGGCATTTGGGACATGTTTGTTGTTCTGCGTTTTTAAATTTAGCTATCCTCTGAGGTGTCATATATGCCCTGTGGGATTATGTATAGCTGTATTTGCTGTAGCCTCATTTTCCTAGGTACTTTCCTATGGTACCCTTGGGCCCGTTCCCACATCCTGTCACTCATGAGTATCCCAGCCTCTTCTTCCCAGTGAAATCTCAGTTGTGCCACTTCCTTCCCCACTTTGGACATCAATAACTCATATAGTCTGGATATCTCATTCCCTACTTCTGCTATATCATATATCGTTTCTATGGTGGCGTCAGGTTGGTCTACTAGTGTTATTTCCGACCATCTATCTCTGATACGCTGTACCATTCTGTTATGTGTTATATATTGCCCCTCATGTAAACCTGTTTCCTCCATCAGCGTCCCGAATACCTTTCTCTACTTCATCCCATATGTCTCCCATTGTTACAATTCCCACCGGTTCCCCTTGCCTCCTAATCAACTTCAGTAGTTGCCCATCCCCTCCCGTCAATGCGACCAACGGCACTTGTGGAGAACACAGGGCTGGGTCAAGCTCTGCACCATACCTTCCATCCCAGTACCAGCATCTTTGAGGACTCTTTCACATCTGATTTGGGCAACCATATCATTTCTTTCAGGAAGTACGGGGCACACTCTTGTCTCAACAATCTCGATTCTGAGGTAGGGTCTTCTGATAACCATTTGGCCACATATTGTAATTCACTAGCTAAATAGTAGATCTCATAATTTATGTTCTGCAACTTCCAAAGGGCGATTCTATTCCTAGTCCTGTGCCATAGAAATTCCCTACATATGCTCTGTAGCTAGATAAATAATCTCCTTGGTATTAGGTATGGTATGTTCCCAAAGAAATGTAATAATCTCGGCAATACCACCATCTTCAGCAGTGCCCCTCTGCACATCATTGCCAAGGGGAGCTTAGTCCAGAACCTCATACTATTTTCCATGTTCTTTACCCTTTCACGGTGTTATGCTGGTATTCTGCCTCAACTGTGTGATAAATGTCTATCCACAGGTATCTGAACGTGTTTGACTGGCATGGTATTTGCAAAATTGGTAGTTTATCTAATGGGACTGGTACATACCTCCCCGGTGGGAATATGCATGATTTTCTGTGGTTCACAGCTATGCCAGATAACGATGCAAATCGCTCTATCGCTTCCAGGATATATTGGAGGTTTTCTTCAGGGTATCGTAAGTACAGCAGCATATCGTCTGCATATAGCGAGACCAAATGCGGCTCCCACCTGACACTAGTCCCTTGTACTGCTGCCTCAGGTATATCGCCTGGGGCTCCAGTGCTAAGATGTACAGCATCGGAGACCACAGGCATCCATGCCTAGTACCCCTACTCAGTTGCCACTTTTCCGAAATGATAACCCCCATTTTGACCCTGGCTAGTGGTGCACTATATAATAGTTTGACCCATCTGAGGTATCCCGGCCCTATCCCATAATTAGTCAGGGCTGCGGTTAGCCATGGCCATTTGACTGAGTCAAACGGCTTTTATTGCATCCAGTGATACTATTGACATCCCACCCGAATCCCCTTTTGTATGCTCTATCACCCGGTGAAGTCGGGTGAGGTTGTCGGATATGCGCCTGCCCAGGACATATCCTGTTTGATCAGGGTGTATTAATTTGTTAATGATCCGTTTCATTCTGTTTGCCAACACTGCCGTAAGCATTTTGCTATCTTGGTTCAGCATCGATAGCGGTCTAAACGATCCGCAATCCTTGCCTGGCTTATTAGGTTTGGGGAATGGGATAATGACCGCTTCTCTCAGGGATTCTGGCAGCTGCCCTATTTCCAATGCCTCATTTAGCGTTGCTAGCAGCGGGGGGAGCACCTCTTTTCTATACATTTTGTAAAACTCACAGGGAAGTCTGTCAGCCCCTGTGGTCTTACTAGTGGGCAGTTGTACTACCACCTCTTCTAGCTCTTCTAGATTGATGGGGGCTTCTAGGTCCTCTTGCTCCTCCCCGCTAATTCGTGGCATGCCTATTTCTTCCAGTGTGTCCATTATCTCCCTGCTGTCACTTCCCCCTTCATCCCCATACAGCCTTTGGTAATATTCAAGGCACTCTCAGTTTACACCCTCTTGGGTGTCCACCATTTGCCGATCCTCCCCCGTTATTGCTCTGATCGTAGGTATGGGGGTCTCGTTTTTGTACAGCCATGCCTGCATCCTCCCTGGCTAGTCTCCACCCGCATGTTGCCTCTCTACGTACTTTTTGTAATTCAAATGACATAATCTTCCCCAAAGTCCTGCACACTCCTGTTGCAGCTGACATATAGTTTCAGCGTCCTCCTTAGTGCTACCTCCCTTACCCAGGACTGTTTCCAGCTTGGTTTCTGCCTTCTGCAGTTCCCTTAATATGCCTCCCTGCAGCCCTTTCGATTTGGTTATGGCTATCCCTCTCACCACCACTTTGAAAGCCTCCCATAATGTGCCGGCCGACGCAACACTTCCAGTATTGGTCTCAAAGTAATTTATAATTTCTTTTCTCAGGTCCTCCCAGAACATTGTGTCTTTCAGTGCTTCAGCTCTAAGCTGCCACGTTGGAATCCTGGCCCTTGGAAGTCGGTATTTTCATGTTAGTACCAAAGGCGAGTGGTCCGATGGGACCCTCGCCTTATATTCTATCTGTACAATTTCCGCTATCGCCTCCTGCGTGGCAAACATGTAGTCTAGTCTTGTGTACAGATTCTGTGGGGCAGAGTAATGCGAATATTGTCTTTCTTGTGGGTGGTGCACTCTCCATGTGTCCTCTAGCCTGAAGTCTGTCAACAGAGTCTGCAGGGCTCTGGCAGCAGGGGCGGGCCTGTCTTGTTTATCATCTGACCTATCCACCTTTGGATTTAATGTGCAATTAAAATCACCGCCCAGATCACCACCCCTCCCAGATGCAAGCTCACTTTATTGTATAGGGTCTTGAAGTACGACACCGAGTCCTGATTCAGGGTGTATGTATTTATAATACATATTTCTTTATTTGCCACCAGGCCCCATATTACCACCATCCTCCCATCTTGTTCGACCATGGACTGTATTAACTGAAATGGGACATGTGGTGCCACCCAAGTAATCACCCCTCTGGCATACTGCGAATATGTTGCACCAATAACTGTCCCCTTCTTCTGGATCATCTTTATTTTATTTTTTGTGAGGCGAGTCTCCTGTATCAGAGCTATATCTATTTTCTGCCTACTTAGATACATCATGACCTTGTTCCTTTTGAGGTAGCTATTGAGACCCCTGACATTCCAAGAAATTACCTTAAGGTCCCCCATATTCTGGCCGCATCCCTCTCCCCCTTTGTATATCTTCAACCGCTATCTGGAGCGCTGACGCTCGTGTATGTAAGCTCGTACCACAACTTAAACTACCCAAACTACCCCCAACCCTAACACTGCAACTCCCCAACTTTTCTCCCCCCCCCACCCTTCCCATCCCCAACTCAGTTCACCCCTTCTTGCATTCCCACCCTCCCGCCTCAACTTCCCCAAACTGATGCCCACCTCCATCCCTGGATCTCAGGCCACCCCGCATCTAGCCCTTTTTCGGCCAATGCCCATACTCTAGACACAGCAGGGGGTATCACCCTAATGGCGATTCAACTACTGGGGGTAAGACGTGCTCCTGCTTTGCCTCCTACCTTGATGCCATCGCGCACTCCCAACGCATATCTAACATTGCACACATCTATATTCCAGTCCAACAAGTCCACATGCTGAATGTGCCAGACAGTGTTTATCTACACCTGTCTGCCATGCCCCCCGCACCTCCACTAGTTAACACAGTCACATTACCCCCCAATCGTAATGATCGGCCATATGGCCTCAGTTCACTTATCCTGTCCTCCCTGCACCGGTCGATCCGCGTCTTCTGGGCAGCCTTGAGCTTCCAGCCATCTCGTCGCATCCTCTGGCTCTTGAAAGAAGTGTGACTTGCCCTTGTATAGAACTTGAAGCTTCGCAGGATATAAAAGCATATATCTGATACCAGCTGCTCTCAATCGTCTCTTCGCTACCATGTAGTTGAAGCGCTGTCTCTGCACCAACATGGTGTAATCCGGGTACACAGTGACTGTTGCCGATGTTCGGTGTATCGTTCTGCCCTTACGAAAGTATTCCAGGATCTTTTCCCTGTCCCTATAGTTCAAAATCTTGGCAATAACTGTGCGGGGCGGAGCCCCAGGTTGGGGCCTCCTTGTCTGGGCGCTATGTGCCCGTTCAACTGCAAACCCTTGGGAGAGCTTTTCAGTCCCAATTTCTTGGATCAGCATGTTCTCCATGTAGTCCGTGGGGTCCGGGCCCTCTTCTCCTTCTGGCAGCCCCACCATGCTGATATTGTTGCGTCGGGCTCATCCTTATGCCTCCTCCGCTCGGTTTTCCAAGTGGTGCACCTGTTGTTTTAATATGTGGACCTCCTTAACGTTGGCCGTGCTGATCTCTGTGTTGGTCTTCACAACGCTTTCTAGGTTACTTGTGCATTCGGCCAGCGCTCTCACATCCCGTCTCAGGAGGTTGACATCCACGCCCACTGCATCAATCTTGGATTCCAGTGCTGCTCTCAGATCCGCTATCGTGTTCCCCCATGAGGATTTCAGCTCTGTAATGGCGTCCAGGATCAGTTGGTCCTCTCGCTAATGGGCGGCTGTATCTTGTGCGTTGCCTTTGGCCTGTGCCAACACGGTTGGGGACTGCGGCAGTTTAGTAAATAAATCCATTGTTGGCTGTTTACTTTTGCCTTTTCCACTCTTAAGCGCCATTGCTCTCTCTGTCGCCGGCCCGGCTTGCCTACTCCTCCCCGTCCCATGGCGCCAATGCTATATTAGTTCTTTTGCCGGGTGACAGCCCTCTCAGTGTGTCCCAGACCAGACTTTAGCCTTGTTGACACCCGGTGTCCACTGGTACCTGCTAGCTGCTGCAGCAATATCACCCCAAATGTTCACTGCTGCGTGGCCTCAGCACATCCGACACGGGGGTTGGTTAATTGTGTTGGTGATGAGGAGTGTTGCTGCTGGAGTCAAGTGGTGGGCTTGGGGCGTACACCACCCACTCGCACGGTCTGCCCTTCAATGGGCATTATCAGAGCATGTTGGCCTCCACGACTTAGTTGTTGGTTGGCATTAAAGCATTCTCATCACCTGTGCTCTACCCCGCTGCAGCCACTTTTGCGCTCAATGTGGCCCTCTATGTGCAGCACTCTGGAAAAGATCCTTGTATAGGGGTGCTCCTGCACAATCCAAGGGCACCACCAACCCGAAGGGGCGTCCCCTGTATAGTGTGCACTCTCCAGTGGTGCACCAGCAATGTTATTCTAGTTTCTCCCCCTCCACCCCGAGGCTCCTGTCAACACTGTACCCACATTACCCACACAAGCAGGGTCCACCAGACCGCTATGGCAGACACCATGGCAATAATATTCCGGGACCGCAGGGGTTAAATGTCACACGGGGCCATGGGTGTCTTGCGCATACACTCTATTGTGGCTTGTGGATGCGTTTCAATGCCTGATATGTGGGCTCACAGCCGCATTTCTGCCATTCTCCTCGGCGGGTTCATGCAATGATGTGTCTCGCACTGAAGCGCTTGTCCGTCTTCCAGCATTCTACCAGGCGATTGGGCTCCCTGCTCCCACGGGGAGGCTTATTATTATTCTCCGGCTGTGGGGTGGCCACCGCCGGCCGTGAGCTTGAACAGGCAACTCTGCCTGCAGCTGGGACAAAAGGGAAAGAGCTCCCGTTCGCATGTGGTTGTGGCTTCCGATTTCCCTCAGCCACAGTACGCCGCTCCTGAGGCAACAGTGTTGCAGGGCTTGCCACAATAGTATTGCGTCTATGTCAGGACCCGGCACTGCAGCTTTCACTTCGTTTCAAAGGGGCTGCCTTCGCACACCTTCCGCCGGGGGCCCCGCGCACTTCAGCCTTCCGATCTCCTAGGAGCTTCCTCCGCTCCTCCTCCTATATCTTTGCTGCCCCAGTACGACCGCAGCAGTCCCAGCCAAAGTCTGCCCTGGGCTCGCTACAGCTTCCCTCTGGGAGTTCCTTTGTCCTTAGTTGCTATGAAGGCGCCATCTTGTATGCCTCGCACTAGGGCTTCCATGGTACGAATTCTCCGATAATCACCGTTTCGTCCCGCCGATCTGCTGCTAATTGTGCTCAGTCTGTGCACCTCCAATTCCCATACTTGCAACTAAGTTTGTAATTCAAAGGCATCAAATTCCATGAGTGCCGATGCAGGATGAATGTCGGATCTTGAGGAGCAGCACGGATATACAACTCAGTCCATGGCTCCCTAGCCACACCCCGCGTTCCATTGATGCAGTACAACTTTACAGATAGTCTCAACCGAGGACCACAGGCGGAACAAGTCTTACCGTTCAACACAGCCATCATGGACCCCGTCATGCTTTTTAGCAGCACCTGTGTTCAATGCCGGCGGTCGACATGGAGTTAACGAAAAAGTATAAGCCGGTTAGAGGCGGACTTCCATTCCTGATGGTATACTGAACCCAAAAGTTCTTGTTGTGCCGGCCGCTATGGTTACCTTGAGGACATCGAACCTCCCACAGATAGGGAGTCGAAGAAGGTGTTTGCCACAGGGAGCATGGCACTACAAGCCAGCAACGCCTCTTGTGCTTTTGTGAAATATTCACACATTTTGTGGAACACCATCAGGGAGGTAGCTGACCATTTTCCAGTGGGGAATCGTAGGGGTGACTTTGTGGCAATGGTCCATGATGGGAAGGAGATTGCTTGCCAGGCGCTCCAGGCTGGGTTGAACACAGCGGACTGCATGGGTCGTGCCATGGTAATATTGACGCAGCTGTGCAGATCAGCCTACCATAGGAGTTTACGTTTTCCCTGAACATCCAAAAAAAGGTCCCGAATCTGACCTTCGACAGGGAGCATTTGTTTGGTCCTAAAGCCAATGAGTCCCCCAAAAAATTTAACGATTTAAAGCTGATGGCAAAGGTCATTGTGTCTAGCTGTGCTACAGCAGCCCACGAAGCAGAATTTGCTTTCGGATCAATAGGACAAGGCTACAGGCAGTACTCCACCTTCCCTCAAAGGATGCCACTTCCCCAGGCTAAGCAGTGACCGTGTAGGTTCCCAGACATGTGTCACAGAAATATCTTTGTGGTCTTCCCATGTGCCTCCGGTTGGAGGGGTGGTCTCCAGATGCTTAGGCAAATGAAAGGGTATTACTTCTGATACCTGGGTCCTACCCTTGGTCGAGTTAGGATATTGCCTGCCATTCGTAAAGGGACCCCTTGACAGACCTCCACCATCCTCCCGACAATCCAAACGGGAACTCTAGTCGGAACTGCAAGCCCTTCTGTGAAGTAAGCAGTTAAGGAGGGTCCGTGGAGAAGGGTTCGTGGAGAAGGGTTCGGGCTGATACTCTCGTTCCATCCTGGACCTCTGGGCCTTGAACAAGTTCCTGAGGAAACACAAGTTCAGGATGGTGAGGTTGAGGGAGATTCTTCGGGCTCTACCACTCCAGGATTGGCTGGTGTCTCTGGACCTTCAGGACGCCCATTTCCATGTGTCTATCCACAGGAAGCAACGGCGATTCCTAAGGTTCGTCATTGTTGACGCTCATTACTAGTTCAAGGAGCTCCCTTTTGGCTTGACCTCCACACTCAGGGTTTTCACCAAGCTGATGGCAGTGTTGGTGGATCATCTCAGGAATTCCGGCATCTTCGTATACCCTAGTTAGATGACTGGTTTCAGCAAGCATCTCAGGACACATGCTACATGACTTGGGTTTCTCCCTGAATTTACAGAAACTGCAGGTCTCACCAGCGCAGAACCCCAATTCATCAGAGCGGTCCTGCACAACCGGGATGGGAAGACCATTCTCCTGAGGAGAGTCGTCGCCAACGTGGCGAAGATGGACAGTCTTTTCCAGCAGTCTCCTGGCATCCGGTTTCTTGCATCTCTTGGCTTCCTGTATCTTCCTACTGCCACAGGCAAGGCTCTCAGGAGCCAATAGTCACAGTACTCAGGTTAGATGTTGGATGCACTCCAAGTATCGAGGCCTGTTGTCAACCACCTGGCTTGGTGGAGCGACAGGACGAACTTGGTGGAAGGAGAGCCATTCTGTGAACTGTGGCCGGAGGCGCAGATAGTCACGGACACTAGACTTAAGGGTTGGGGGGCTCATTGCAGCACCCTCCAGGTCAGCGGCCACTGGTCCCAGAAGGTGAAAGCTTGTCACATCAATCTGCTGGAGTTGCAGGCAGTAAGACTCGCACTGACAGTGTTTGCACCTTCTCTCCAGGGGCCCTTGTCCTAGTTCTAAGGGACAACAAAATGACCATGCACTACTTCAACAAGCAGGGAGGCGTGAGATAAATGCCCCTGTGCGAGGAGGCCATGCATCTATGGTTCGGGATGCTAGAGAACAATGTCTAGGCCTCTGCAGCGCATCTGGCAGGGGTGGAGAATGGGCTGGCAGACACTCTGAGCAGGCAGAGCTCAGTCTACCACGAGTGGGAGCAATGCACGGAAGTCATTGCAGAGATCTTCACACAGTGGGGCAACCGGCAGTGGACCTGTTTGTGACGAAGGACAACAGGAAATGCAAACAGTGATGCTCAGTTATGCTTGAAGGAATTTCATCCCATGGGGAGTTTAAGGGACGCGTTCCTGGTGGAGTGGGTCTTCGACCTCCACTATGCATTCCAACTGTTACCAGTCGTCCCTTGGGTTCTCAGGAAGTTGAGGAAGTTCAGAGCTCACCTGATCACCCCAGACCGGGGGAGTAGGGCGTGGTACCTGGACCTCCTGGAACTGGCCATGTGCCCGCCTCTATGGCTTCCTCAGAGGCTGTACCTATTGTCGGAGTCAGGAGGCAAGGTTCTTCACCCATACACAGAACCTCCCAATCTGCATGTGTGGCCCTTCAAAGTCTATGGTACAGGGACTGGGACTTGGACAGTGAGATATTAGAGGTGTTGTGGGCTGCGCTGTACACATGCAAATGGAGAAAGTTTGTTGCAAAGTGTAAGGCGAAGGAAGTAGCACCGATGTTGTGACCCACTGCCACGGTGATGGAGTTTTTGTTGGTCTTAGCCAAATCGGGCTTAGAAGTGGGTACAATGAGGGTATATCAAGGCGGCCGTTTCTTTGTTTACAAGGACTCCAGAAAAAGGTTTGTTTTTTACCATTCCAGTGGTAGCACAGTTTCTTAAGGGCCTTTTGAATTCTTTTGCTCCTTCGCAGTTCCTGATTGGGATTTGAACATGGTCTAGGCGTTTCAATGGCAGCTCCGTTTGAGCTTTTCCATTCTAATTCCATCAGACTTTTCAACTTGAAGACCCCCTTTTTGGTGGCGATCACGTCTGCAAGCTGGGTCTGTGAGTTGCAGGCACCCTCTTGCAAGCCCCCATTTCTGACGTTTTACAGATGGAGGATATTCCTGAAGGTTCGCCTGAAGATTGTACAGCGAGTGGTGTCAGAATTACACTTAGGACAGAGTATAGATCTTCCAGCATTGTTCCCTTCACACAACCTTTCATTGCATTTTCACAATCCAGACTGCAGCAGCCTGTTACAAAACAGACTATCTCCTGATGAATCGTGTTATGCATCTCGGAGTGCTACCAGAACACGGGCAAGGAGGTGCCTTCAGGGCTTAGGCCCTGTTCAACCAGAGGCTTTGTGCCTTCTTTGGCCCTCCAGAAGGGAGTGCATGTAAGGAACATTGGTTGGCCAGCGACGTGGTCTTCATTACACACGTTTGCCCAGCATTACAGTTTAGACACTGCCCGAGGGGCCGATGCTCGTTTTGGATGAGTGGTCCTTCAGAGATTTGTAAGGCTGCAGATGATTTTGGATATAGACATTTATTAATAAGTGGGTTGGAAACTGCCTCTCTATCTATAAGGCTAAGAGGGGTTTCCCTGCATCAAAGGAAACTAATGAAATTGTCAGGCTGTCCGACACTAAAACATCTCTCACGGTCGTGTCCCAAAACTCTACTTCTGTCCCTAACACCAACAAACTAATATAAATGTGAAGGGTTAATCTCCTCTCAAAAGCAAAAGTCTTCTCTATGTTTTCAAACAGAAAAGTTCCACAGCCTTGCTGCCTATAAAAAGTGTTGTAAATTGTTTCAAAAAGGTGGAGTTCCAAAACTCAGGGATGTCCTCCTTTCCCCCCAGCTTCGTTTCAGTCTGTAAATGACTGGTGAGGAATTGTTCTTTTAGCTCACAGGCAGAGCTCAGGTGTCCTACCAGTATAGGATTCCTCTGTCTTCAGTCTTGGGGCTCTTGATGCTTGCTTCAAATTTATAATAATCTCTTGCTTGTTCCAGATCCCCAGACCATCTCATCAACATAGATATATGTCAGTTGTTTGTTTTGGGGTCCTGGATCCTCTCATCAAAGCATGTGGGTCCCAGACCCTCGTGGTTTTGGGTACGGGTCTCAGACTTGCACAGGTGCGTTGTATTCATTAGGTTTACTATCCTGCCAAACATACAACTGTTTCTCATGAGATGTTCATCAAGTATTCGGGTCTGTGATGAATCCTGTGTAGCCATCACTAAACCTCGGTCTAAAGTCTCCTCCAATGAGGCGTGGGGAAGCAGCCGCTACCTGATCCTAACCCTGGGGGTGGTAACATGAGGGAGGATCACATGGGAGTAGGCGACTGTCAAGGGGAAGTGGTGACTCCTCTAGGAGAGAAGCGATATACCTCCTCTTTTGCGGATGAAATTCCCAAAATACCCAAATGCCTAATGGCATGTTGTCAGTGTACAATTCCCGCTCCTAGAACTGCCCACAGCACAGACTATGAAAAGTCTGCTGGACAACATAAAGTTGGTACATTGGAGGTTAGGGAAGTAAATATGATAACCCCAAATTGTTATGATTCTGCCTTATATAGAGGTCCTAAATACAAGGGTAAATCACAACCTCTTTTCACAAACCTCCCATAAACTTGACAACTCGCAGTTTACAAATCAGTTAATGTAAAAAGACCAAAAACATTATGGTCTTCGGAACCCATAATGCTTGTGGTACTGAGATGAGGAAGAGGGACTCTGAGTTGATGAAGATTAAAGGTGCCATGAAACATAATGAGCGGTCTAGTTGTTGTATGAAGCACCTGAGCGGGACCATTTCAACTCGGGTGAGAGGAGAAGAAACTGATGGAGTACTAGAGGCGGCAGCCGGATTGAATGCAGGATACGCTGTGTAAGCAGAAGAAGCACCAGCTGAGGCCAACGCGAGAGAAGACACATGGCAGTGAAGAGAGAGCACCGCTGGAAGCGGCCTTGGGGAAAGCTACGCAGTGTGGGAGACAAGCTTTCAACTTGCTGTGAACCGCTCTGGTAAGGAAGCAAAACCAGAGCCCTGTTAGAGCACCACCGAAGGACTGTGCTTACCATGACAGTCATACCGGAGCTGGCAGCAGCGCCGACAGACACGAGGAGACCCGAGGAGATCCGAGGAGACCCGTGGAGACCCGAAGAGACCTGAGGAGATCCGCTGCAGTATTCGCAAGTAAGAAGGAGATGCAAGGGAAGAACGGTGAGTTGGCCTCAGACACCAGATGACCCCAGGGTTCTCCGAATGAGACATTTAACTGGAACTTATGATTTTGAATACTGAACAAGTCAAATAAGGCAACCAGGGCGCAATTCCTCTTCTATGAGGTACCAGTTGGGGGATATTTGTCACCCGCGTTGCCAGAAGCCAAGAGGCCGCAAAAGAGTGATACAAAGGCATCCAGGATGCAACTCTGCAGGAGCACAAATCTCCTTATATGAAACACCAAAGGGGAGAAACCTATAACCTGCATTGCCAACAGCCAAAAGGCTATAGAAGAGCAATCAAGAGACAACAAGGGCGCAACGTCCCTTTAATGGAATACCAATCTAGGGAGAGCTGTAACCCACATTGTCAAGGGTCAAGAAACTATAAAGAGTAGTGGTTATTTTTCAAACATCCTCACAGATGATACTGGTGTGGAGAAACTTGGAACAAGCATTATCACTGAACACAATGGTAGTTGTGGGAGTTTTCATCCTGGCAGGTGAGTAAACCAGGATAGGGACAAATAGTAGTTAGTCCTGGCAGATGACAAGATGGATTTCTAAAATCTGACCTCGTGGGCAGAAGTTTAGGAGGCCGCCCTAGTTTAGTGGAACAGGGAAACCTTCTGAACAAGCCAGACCAATCAATTAAGCTTGGCAGTGGTCAATACTAAGTTTCAGGAGAGGTGAGAGTGATCGGAAGCCCACAATGAACACAGACAGTAGCGAGCCACAGGTTACTCTTAGACAGGTGTATATCAAAATACATATACATTTATTATAGGCCTTAAAATCAAACATAAATAACCACAGTAATAAGAAACAATCACCACACAAGCGTATCACTATGTCACATATATAAATTGCGTTTATCCTAATTCAAGATTGGGGAAAACGCATCCACAACCTGTAATAGATGGCAGGGTTAACACAATTATTGCATTGGGCAATATTCGGAATCAAACCCTAACTTAAGCAGCCCAACCCTATGAAGTGGAGAGCCTTGCGCTCAAAAGTACAGCAGTGCATTTACAACATGCGGTCATGCTCAAGTGCGGAAACGGTACCTCTTCAGGGGACTGTAGCAGTTCAGGAAGGGGCTTGAAGTGATGAAGAATATTCAAGGAGGGTCTACCCTTGCAGGCAGAGTGACTTTCGACATTCGGGAATAGCTAGGGAGCGCAGGCTAACCCTGCCAAAGTGAGGATCTTTTAACAGATTCTCGTGCAGAAAAGTATATTGGTTGTTCCAGGTGCCACCGGTAAGTGAAGCAAGTACTCACTACCCCTCGGCTCAGGTCGGTACAAACTTTTGCCAGTTTAGTCCAGTTTGCTTGTAGGTTCCAGCTCTGCAGTTTCTCGGCGCTCTGGCTTTCAGTGGCTGCGCTACAGGACAATCATCTGTGATGGGACAATAGCGTTTTCTCAGCTCACGAAGATGAGAGTAAGGATATTCCGGTGCAGCAGGCTTCAAGGCGCAGGAGGGTAGATAGGCAAAGCACCTACAGCGACCATCACCAAAACATAGTGACGCAGGAATCACAAAGACTTGCAGCATGGCACCTATCCTAGATGGCGAACAGAGGAGCTAGGAATAAGAAATTTGGCGGGTGAGGGACGAGGACCACGAGCTAGTGATTTCCCAGGTTTCGAATGTCAACTCGGGACGGCGCCACTCCTATACAATACCGGGGTTAAGGTGGTCAGTTCACTTGACGGCCCAGGAACACTTTAGAGAAGGATGATTTGGTGGGTAATCCGGAGGTGCCAAGAGTAGCTATTCCCACTTCTCCAAAGGGTCGAAGCTCCCTTGCAGGCCTTCGAAGATCGATTACAAAAGCAGGCTTCAACGGGACAGCAGCGGGCTCAGTGTGCCAGACCTTCCAGTGCGTCTCTGGCGGTTCCATGGGTCTGCTTCAGCATTTCACGATACTCAGCTCCTTCTGTAGTTCAGAGTGAACGTCAGTAGATCAACCTGGCATATATGCAGAGCCCCTTCTCTTATCCAAGATTTGGTTTGCGCTGAAATCGGGGATAACCAATGGAAGATCTGCTCCCTTGCTGGCATGCCAGGCCTGGGCCAATCATGGCTCATGGATGTTCCAGTCATTCAAGGCTACTAGACATACTGCGCCAGTGGTGTGGATTGGGACCACACAGTCCCAACCCTCTTCCTGGTCACTAGCACACGTGACATGCAGGAGCCTGCAAAAGATGCAGTTTTTGCGGGAGGCTGCATGTCCAAATAAGATAGTCTTGGGTAAGCTCAACCTTGGTGAAGGCTAAGGAGACAAGATTGCCAAAGGACAGAACAAAAGACTTTGTGGCATGGCCATTTTCGGCACTGGTCACCATCAGGGACCAAACGCGGTATGGTACAATAAAAAGAAGTAAAAATACCAGTAGAGTAAACTGCTGCCGCCAGTTTGTCATAGGCACACTTGCATAACCACCAAAAATCCTTAGAGGGTGTCTAGGGCCATAAAAATGAAAAGACCCCTGTGCGCGGTACAGTAAGGTACTTGGCGCACAGATAAAATGTTAACAAGAGATAGCAACATTGTCAATGACTAAGGGAACCATAGATTCCCAGTACTGACAGTCTGAAGGACGTGTCAGTTTCCTCATAACAGATGAGTGAACGCCCAGGGGAGTACAGCTGAAGGTTCAGCTCCACTGGAAAAAGTCAGGTTAGGTCAGTCAAAGAAATGCAAAACATTTTGGGGGGTCCATAATATGGAGGGAAAATGGCACTAAGAAATCTTTCCTAACACTAGGGGAGTAGCCAAGGAAAGAAGAAGTTGATCTAAAGCACTGTGGTGGTGGTAGAAAGGTGTGTTGGAAAGAACGTGATAATGTGATCACCTTTTTGATGAACTGTTGCATTTCCGAAGTAATTGTGTGCTATCCTGGCAAAAGTGTTTTCTTTGAAAAAGAAGTGTGATGTGCTAATAATTACTTGGCCTTTTTGAAGAGAACAATTGCCTTGGTTTATTTACTTGTGTTGCAAGGGGAAAGCATTTACTTTGCCACGCAGGGGACTGTTGAAAATAACAGTTGTTTTGTTTTGTGACCAAGTATTTGTGAAAGAGACATTTTCTTTGCCACAGTATCCTCACACTTACTCTCATTGGATCCTCTTCTCGGGTGACCAGGAAAAGGCCATGGCTTTTGGATCCTGACGCTGGGGGTGGAGAAGCGAGGGAGGATCAGCTGGGTGGAGGGTCCTTGGGGATTGGTAAGAGGGTATCCTGAGTCGAGACATGATATCCCAAAGCAAAAACAAAGAGGTGATGGCTGGAAGGTTTAGAATTAATCTTAACTACTGGCATTGCTCTGGGCAACCCTCCAGACCATCGTTCTTCGCCTGCCAAGCCATTACAGAGGGGAAAGACCTATGCAAATCAGGCTTGGTCCCACCCCGAAAAGGGGCAGTCCAGCCCGAACTGCTAGGTCATATCCCTTCTGCACGAGACCACAAGCATCCCCAAACATGTTTCGGCCTTATCAGTAAGGAGTAGCTTGGGTCTCTAGGCCCAGCAGGCACGGGACCAACATCTGGGCATACCCGTCCCACTCAGGGTGACAAAGCAAAAACAAAGAGGTGATGGCTGGAAGGTTTAGAATTCATCTTAACCACTGACATTGCTCTGGGGAACCCTCCAGACCATCGTTCTTCGCCTGCCAAGACATTACAGAAGGGGAAAGACCATATGCAAATCAGGCTTGGCCCCACCCCAAAAGGGGCAGTCCAGCCTGAACTGCTAGGTTACATCCCTTCTGCACGAGACCACAAGCATCCCCAAACATGTTTCGACCTTGTTGGGCCTCATCAGTGAGGAGTTGCTTGGTCCTCTAGCCCCAGCAGGCACGGTACCCACGTCTGGGCATACCCGTCCCACTTGGGGTGACAAAGCAAAAACAAAGAGGTGATGGCTGGAAGGGTTAGAATTAATCTTAACCACTGGCATTGCTCTGGGCAACCTTCCAGACCATCGTTCTTCGCCTGCCAAGCAATTACAGAAGGGGAAAGACCATATGCAAATCAGGCTTAGTATCCCCCTTTCCCTTGTGAGAACCAACCTAACCTTCCCTCTGCCTGTGGGGGCTATTGCTAAATATCTCCCCTCATTTTCCCTCATTCAACCCACTATAGTACTCGGACGAGGAAGAGGCGAGGAGTAATGAACACTAGTAAGTCATTTCACCACTCTAGTACTGAGACGAGGAAGAAGCCTGCAGAGTGTTGTAAAGGTCAGGCATATCCCAAGAGCTCCACTAATTGCGATCAGGCAATTACAATTTGGAACTCATACCTGCAACCTGTCAAGCGGTTGCAGGTGTACAAAGAAGGAGGAGACCAGCAGCATTCAGACCAGCAGGGAATCCTGTATGCAAGGAGGCAGCCAAGGTGGGTCCTACAGGAGAGCCAGAACGCTGGCAGATGACCCCAGGGAACTGTGAAGCCCAGAGCCAGGCGGGCCGTGAAAATGGCACAGGTGTGGGAGCCTCAATGGTCAGAGGTTCGGAGCCGGAGCTGCAAACGCAGAAGAATGAAGCAAGGTGACGGACAGTGTCCTCAGCGCGAAATCTTAGCTGCCAGCGTGAGACTGAGAGAAACCGAAGTGCGAGCGGGGCTCGCGGTTGAAGGAAAACGTGCAGGCGAAGCCGAAACTGAATGCACAGCTGCCCGGATGATATGCTAGGGACCGCTGAGTGAAGAGGGAAAGTCACTCGAGTCGAGTCTGGGCGCTCCTGGAAACTGTGGGTAAACCAAAATGAATGCTGAAAGAATTAAAAAGAAAATGCATGATGAAACAAACCTAAAGCCGTGGGTTGAGAGAACATTTAGGACAATATAATCTGCAAGTGGCAGAGTAAAAGATCACAGATATTGAATACCGAACTAAATGAAAGCTTTTGGCAAAGTTATGGCCTGATGACAAGTGTATGTGAAACTCAGATATTGCATCTTGGAAAGCAAAGAACGAGTCATTTAAAACACACAAGAAAGAAGTATGGAAGATTGTGAGAGAGCATGAAAGCAAGGTGGTGAAGCCAACAAATCCACTGTGAAGTGAACTTTGCATGAATACAGTGCGGCAAGGCCCGAGACTGGCAAAGGATATGCGACACATTATGGCAAAGCCAAGAGACTGACAAGGTGAAGCCAAATGAGTGTGAGCCTTCACAGAGGTACATATACAGAAGAACCTGTGTGAGCGAGAGAGCCTAGGATTGCTGGTTGCGTGACCTGTAATGGGTGGACTGTGTGGCCCGACAACTGTGCCTGGACTAGGGAACCCCAATTCTGAAAACCAAAGAAGTTGCTGAAATGAAATGAGAAAGAGGAATCTGACTGAACTGTTTAAAAAAAAACCAGAAGGAATGTAAAGTTGATTTGGAGGTGGATTTGGAACATTGCAAGATTGAGAATTAATATAAGGTGACTGTCTTAAAGTTGGGAAAGAGAACCACAAGGTTTAGTTGAACTGTCTTGGACTCAGGGAAGGGAACCCCCAAGGTTTTGTGGAATTGTTGTGAACTGGGGAAAGGCAATCCCGAGACTTTTGTGGAACTTTCTTGAACTTGGCGAAGGGAGCCGAAAGTATGCCAGGAGCTGGAAGAAGCTCTGAACTTTGTTTGGAACACTATTTCCTTTATTGCTGAGATCCCTACACATTGTTTAGTTTTAGTTGTGAGGGCAAGTATAGGTTTTGGACACACTGGGCCTCATTACCAGGAGGGCAGTAAGGGGTTAATGGCGCCGGTAAATATGCCATAGCCGTTAACCCGTTACCGCCCCATTACGAGGTATGCTCGCGGGACCCGCTCAGGACGCCTGGTTTTACCAGACATCCTTAGCGGATCCCGTGAGCGGCCCAGCATGGTAACAATGAGCCCCGTCATTAAAGGGCCCGTTGTTAGCATGCTCCCCATTCCCATTGAGCCCTATGGGGGCTCAAATGGGAATGGGGATGGACCGGGACCGGGTTCCCTGAATGGGGAAATACCGGGCCCTCTGATGTCAGAATGGCCCGGTATTTCCCCATTCAGGGAACCCGGACCCGGGTTTGGGGGTAGCCATGCCCTCATTAAGGGCATGCCTACCTCCAAACTCGTAATGAGGTCCACAGACTTTTAAGTTGAACTTTCTGACACAGACTTTCCTTACATACTTTAGGTAGGGAAATCCCACCTTAGCATAGGGCAAGTTAGGCCTTCATACTTCCTGAAATTTGAGTTAATAAAAACATTCAGTTTGAACTTTGAATCTGTTGTCTGTGTCTTGCTTTGTGATGCCTTCACATACATTTAATGGAACTTTGTTTTTGCAGAGGACTTTCTTGAATTCCAACGTTGCTCAAGGTATTCCTGAATTGATCCAGGGGAAGGGAGTCCAACCCTTGTCACAAGGAGTACTTTCCAAAACCTTTGAGTTTCAGTTTGATATAATGTTTTGTTGTACTGATGATCACCAAACATACCTTGTATACTTTTGTTGTGTGTATTAGTGTGAGGGTGAGAGACTTTTTGGACACTAGGTCAATTTTCTTTAGTTTTAGTTTGCTAAGCAGGGCCATCCTGAAAGATAGGCATTTATCTGACCCCTTTTTATTTAATGAAAATTGAAACTTTTGGTTAAACTATACCTTTGAGTCCATCTCGCATTTCGGAGCTCTCGCAGGTCCCAGATGCTCATGGTTTTGGGTGTGGGTCCCAGACTTGTACAGGTATGTTGTATTCATTTGGTTCACTCTCCTGTCAAATATACAACAGTCTTTGGGTTGGTGTAGGGTCCCAGACCCTCTTTCCCTTAGCTTACCTCAGCCGTTCCCCAGACCTCCTACAGCTCCCAGGCTTCCCACGTACCAGCTTGCCTCCTTCATGGCGGTCCCTGGGCAGCTGTCTCTTATCTGGAGGCTTTGTCAGCCTTCGGGCGTCCAACGGGGTCCACAGCCTTGCTGCAGACTAAGGCTTCTTCCCGGTCACCCGTTCTGTTCTTTCTGCACTTCGTCTCTCATCTGGTTCATCTTCCCGCTTGTCCTCTTTGAGGGACGGCTCTTTCTTGTGTCTCCGAATCTTTTGTTTGAGCCTGAGGCTGAACTTCTGCTTGAACCGCTGTGCAACTCCTGCATTCGATTGATATCCTCCTTTAAGCCAATTGCGGGCGTTTGAAGACTAGACCGTGCCTTCAGTTGCTCACAAGTGATCTCTGTACTCCTGGCCATCTTGCTGTCAAATTACCTGCACAAGAATTCCTGTTATCAATGGTGTTATGCATGTTAGTTTGGCCATACACATTTTTAGTGCTGTTATGCATGTTGGTTTGATTATAGGCATTTTCAATATTATTGTGCAGGTCAGTTTGGCTATATGCATAATATTCTCTACTGTCTAGGTCTTCAACATGATCATGTAAATTAGTTTTACTAACTTGCCAGTAATATAAGCTGTTTCGAGGGAGGGGATAGTGTGGCTTCATCTTGGAAGAGGGGTAGGATGAGGTGAAAGAGATTGATATTGTGTTACCTGGTGATGATCTTCCTGAATCCCACAGGGGGATTCCTTCCCCATGTGATCCTCCCTTGATGCATCACCCCCAGGGGGACTATTGTACTGTGGACACACCACTTTGGCGGCATGGGAAAGATCTCGCCCGAGAGGAGAACTTCGCCATCCTCATATTCATCACAGTTTTTTGCTGTGACTTCCATCCCTCCACCATCGTGGACACAGCTTTGGGAGTCCATCCAGATGAGGAATCTGTTGGAGAATGTAATGCATTGAAGGAGACATTAATGACCAGTAATGTTCTTTCTATGGTTTCTTCTCCCACAGATTCCCCATCGCCCTCCCATCCTACCCTGCATGTAAGTTCATGAGGCTTATCTTCGAACTGCTGTCACGCTTCTGTGTGCAGAGGGAGAATTTTTTTAAAGCAGGACAAATCCAATTGGTTACCCAAGTTGACCTTTTTCTGGTTTGCGCCTCACAAAAAAAACAAAAACACAAACAAGAGTTTGTTGGGTTTTGCAATTTTAGAGGGTTGGTTAAATTGGCCATTGCCATTGCTGCATGTTTCCTATCATGGGTGAGACCAGGGGGAAAAAAGGTGGGGAACTGAGGTAAGGGGGCATAGTGCATCGCTTTAGTACGTTGATCGACCTCATGTCTGGAGATAATGGGTGGAACAGCCGAACACAAGAGAGTCGAGAGACGATGTCAAGCCATACTACGCCTCCTGTCAAAACAATTCCGAGCAGCTGGTGCTGGATGGACATCTATCAAGATGAGGAAACTGTGGGAGAAGAATCCATAGAACGAACATTACTGGTAAGTAATTTCCCCTACTCTCAACTTCAAAAAAATATGGAGTAAAACACTCCCACTTCAAAATCTTATCTGGAGCCCTGGATTGCTATCCTCCAGTTTCTTGCTGTGCTGCCCCGTGAAGACCTCACTGAACAACAAGCGAGTTAGCATCAACTGGTGGCACTGAATGTTCCAGGCGATGGCGGCCCTGCATTGAGCCATGACCCATCCGCGCCGAGATGTGCCGAGGCTCATTAGGCTGTCTTCCATTATGGGGTGAGGTCACTGTGAAGTTAAACGCTCCCTCGTCAGTCAGGGAGCCTGCAGCGCCCATCGGCGCTCATCAGCGCAGACTGGAGAAGCATCCTTTAATGCCAGGACGAGGTGGTTCTCGGAGGCGGCAGAGCATGCGGGGAGAGGGGAGGCCTGCAGGGAAGCACGAGCCCTGGCTGTACTAGCAGAACAGAATGTATTTGCACTTAAGCAAGATAATGATGTTCTGCTTTACTAATGTTTCCCCCATCGTGCCTAATCATGCTGCAAACAGCTTTCAGTGGGTGCGACGGTGTGAGGGCTAAGGTGTATGTTGCAGCGTGCCAACATTGAGTGCACAGGCTAACCTGGTGGATCTGCGGGATTTTACCGTCGCCGAAAAGTCTGCGACGGAAAAGTTTGCATGAGCAATGTAGGCACCACAAAAGGTTTGTACACTTCCCATGCGAACATACATTTAAAACCCCTACAAACCCACACCTCCACCCACACCCACAACACACCCCCACCCACACGCCCATCATACCCCCACGCACACCCTACTTACTTTTCAAGATGCGCTGTGTCCATGCGGCTCTGGTTCCCTTTCACTTCCGTGAGTGGGAACCAGCCCTGTAGGTTCCTTTTTTTTTTTTTCTTTTTATATTTCTGGCACCTGCAGGGGTTTTCCCACACAAACCCAGCTCACTATACTGTGTAGTATAATGAGAGGGGTGTTGCGTGGGCACCCCCACAGCCCCCGTAAAATTTCTTTCGTGGGTGTGCTGCGGGTGTGTCCCCCACAACCCCCCGCTCACTATACTGTACTGTGTTGCAGGGAATACCCTTGCAGCCTGCGTTTTTTGTTTTTTTTTCTCTGGTGTACTGCTGGGGAATCCCCTGTAAACCCTCACTCACTATACTGTATTGTATGGTGAGCGGAGTGTTGCGGGGGACACCCCTGCAGCCCCTGCAGTCTTTTGCTTTTTTACCTATCTAAAATGCATGCCACCAAAGGTTCGAACTTTTTGGTGTTTGAACCTTTGTTGGCATGCATTTACGACCTTTTTGTATAAGTCGGAACTTTCGATCCAGTCATGTTGGCCTATACCAACCTAGTCTGTGTGACAGCATTGTATGGACATTCTTGCCTGCCTAGCGTGCCTTCATAAAATGCACAAGCCAACCTGACTTGTGTGCTAGGCTGCCAGCACTGTAAGTACATAGTAACCTGCCTAGCATGCCAGCAGTGAAGGCACAAACTTACCTGGTCCGTGAGGCAGCCCTGAAGGCACAGACTAACCCACCTACCGTTCCTTCATTAAATGCACAAGCCAACCTGACTTGTGTGCCAGGCTGCCAGCACTGTAAGCACACAGTAACCTGCCTAGCATGACAGCAGTGAATGCACAAACTAACCTGGTCCGTGAGGCAACCTTGAAGACATAGACTAACCCACCTACCGTTCCTACATGGTATTGTATTGGTTATTTCAAAAACATCCATACACAAAGCAAGTGTTTCAAAGCGCCCAAGGTGGGAGGGAACAGGGGAAGAAAAATAAGTCATTCAGAGCCCTTGAATTTCTGAACGATACAGGTCTGCACAGGCAGAGTGGGTGCTGGAACAAGTGAATATAAAACAATTAACGGTGTAGATAACAGCAAGTAGGTCTGACGACGAGTGTGCAGTTTTTCCAAGTGCATTTAGGCGCCACCATTCAAGGAGGGGAGACAAGGGAAAAACAGACGATCATCCAGGCGGTGGCGCATTCAGATCGTTCAAGTGCACAGACGGGTGCAGCATAGGTGAGGGGAGAGAAGAGAAGTGCAGGGGGTCTTTGGGGAGGAGACCAAGTGCTTCCAGTCAGTCAGAAGCTGGCGTAAGTGCTGAGAGATGCCACTCTCATGGGTCATTGACCAAGTGCAGTAACAATGAGGCAAGGGCAAGGCCCGGAGGCAAGTGCGAGAGGACTGGCGAGGGTGCAGGGGACCTGTGAGACTCTGATGTGCACCAAGCAGCCAGTCAGCAGGCTGCGCGGAAAAGGAGGGAGAGAGGGATAGAGCGGAGAGAAAGGTTAGCAGAGTAGAGGGAGAGAGAAGGAAGAGGAGAAGGGGAATGTCTTAAGGAGTTTCTGGAACTTAAAGAGATCAGGCTAAAGATGGAGTGCGGCAGGGAGGCTATTCCAGAGGGAGGCCCCTGCAGAGGATAAAGATCTCCCTATAAATCTCTGCTTGGAGAAGCGGCTCACTCGCAGAAGGCTGGAGGTAGAGGAGCGGAGGGCTCGGGAAGGACAGTATTTAGGAAGGCAGCGTTGAAGGTAAGTAGGTCCCAGGCCCCAGAAAGCCTTGTGGACAATGCAGAGGGTCTTGAACTTGATCCTTGCAGCCACGGAGGGGCAGTTGAGGGATTTCATCGTCGGAGAGATGCGGTCCCAGGGCTTGAGGCCAAGGATAAGTCTTGTGGTTCTGTTCTGGATGAGTTGTAGAGGGTGCAGAGCAGAAGCAGGGAGGTTGAGAAAGAGGCTGTTGCAGTAGTCCACCCTTGAGGGAACCAGGGCTCTGGAGACGGTGAGCCACTGGGGGAAGGTGAGAAAAGGAAGAGTACCTCTGAGGAGGTGTTGCTGGTAGTTGGACATTTTAGAGATGTTCGAAATGTGAGTGGAGATGAGAGCGTGGAGTCGAAGATGACCCCAAGGTTTTTTGCCTCGCAGGTGGGTGCAGGCACAGGGCCAAGGGAGGCAGGCCAGTGTAAGAGTGGGAAAGCGGGAGCAGGAGGCTCAATGCAAACAATCTCAATCTTACTGGCGTTGAGGCAGAGGTTGTTTACAGCACACCATGACAGAATGGCGGACAGACAGTCAGATATGAGCGAGGTAGAGGAGGTGGCGGAGGGCAGCCTGAAGGATAGTTGCGTGTCATCCACATAACACTGAAAGTTAGAGATGAAAGTGGCAATCACACGTGCAAGGGCAGCCATGTAGACATTTAAGAACCAGTGTTAGAATCTTGGAAAACGCCACTGGTTGCAAGAGTGATAGTAGAGAGAAAGGACCCAAGTTCCACCTGGGATGGGGGGTCGGAAAGGAAAGAGGTTAACCATGCCAGAGCCTGACATGTGATTACCAGGGTATCATGTATACGCGCAATCGGGATGTTGTGATTTACAGTGTCAAAGGCAGAGGAGAGGTCAAGAAGAATGAGGACAGAGGGAGTAATTAGTGTCGAGGTTTGAGAGAAGTTCTTCAAGGGTGTTCAGAAGAAAGGTTTTGGTGCCTCTAAATGCTCTAAAGCCAGACTGATGATTGTGGAAGCAACCAGCAGTTTCAGCGTGGAGGGTGAGGTGAGAGATAGCCAAGTTCTCCAGGAGATTGCCCAGGAATGGGGTGATAGAGGTAAGGCGGTATTTTGCCGCAATGGAGAGGTCAGCAGAGGGTTTCTTTCTTAAGTAGAGGGTGCACAAGGGAGTGCTTAAGAGAAGTTGGGAAAACTCCAGTGGCAAAAGAGAGATTGCAGAGATCAGCTAAGGCTGGAATGAGAGAGTCAATGTTGTCCTTAATGGTTTTGGAGGTGCAGGGTCCACCTGTTTGGATGAAGCCTTCATAGACCGACTTGTCTGCCAATCTCATCAGGTGTGACGGGAGTGAGAGAAGAGAGAAGT
Organism: Ambystoma mexicanum; assembly: GCA_002915635.3. NCBI lineage: Eukaryota > Metazoa > Chordata > Amphibia > Caudata > Ambystomatidae > Ambystoma > Ambystoma mexicanum. Next base: position 1,036,109,351 of record CM030325.1, read on the forward strand.
GGTGGCAGGGCCAAGGGAGGCTCCTGGAGTGATGGTGAATGAGGTGGTGTGGAGGAGAGAGAGGAAAGGATGTCTTGGGTTTTTGCGGTGAAGTGTGCAGCCAGGTCTGAGCAAAGATCCTCGGTGGGTGTGACAGAAGAGGAGGCCGCTGCAGAATTGGCCAATTGCTTACAGATTTTGAAAAGTTTGGCAGTGTTTTTTGATGCCGTGGAGATGCAGGCTTAAATAAAGACTCTTTTCTTGGTGTGGATGGAAAGTCGATATTGCCTTTGAAGGAGGCAGGAGACCAGTTTATAAGAGCATCCACCCGACGAATTCCATTTCCGCTCAGCTGCCCTACACTTGTGTTTAAGGGCAGCCAGATCGGAGTCGTACCAAGGGTTGCACTTTTCGGAAGGCTTCAGTCAGACCCTCATGATAGGGGCAAGAGTATGAAGGGTGTTAGAGATAGAGAGATTGAAGTGAAATTAAATTCACAAGCCAACCTGACTTGCTTGCCAGAAGTGTGAGGACACGTTAACCTGCCTATCATGCGAGTACTTAAGATTTATACAAACCTCCAATGTGGGCCACAACTTCATGGACAGCGTGCCAGCATTGCGTGCACATTCTTTAGTGTGCAGGGGTATGTTAATCTGTCTTGCATGCCAGTGGTGCATGCACATACTAAACTGCATAGCTGCACCCTGCATGAATACACTAATATACCTAGTTTTGCAGTCCTTCATGCACCTGCTAATCCACCTATTATTCAGCACTGCGTTCACATGCTGACCTGTGTAGCTAAATGCACTTGCTAACCTCCCCGCTGCGCCCACACTGATATGCTAGTCTGCCTTGCGTGCTTGCAAGGATTTGCTGACCTGTTTAGCTAAATGCACATGCTAACCTCCCCGCTGCGCCCACACTGATATGCTAGTCTGCCTAGCGTGCTTGCAAGGATATGCTGACCTGTGTAGCTAAATGCACATGCTAACCTCCCCGCTGCGCCCACACTGATATGCTAATCTGCCTAGCGTGCTTGCAAGGATATGCTGACCTGTGTAGCTAAATGCACATGCTAACCTCCCCGCTGCGCCCACACTGATATGCACATGCTAACCTCCCCGCTGCGCCCACACTGATATGCACATGCTAACCTCCCCGCTGCGCCCACACTGATATGCTAATCTGCCTAGCGTGCTTGCAAGGATATGCTGACCTGTGTAGCTAAATGCACATGCTAACCTCCCTGCTGCGCCCACACTGCTATGCATATGCTTACCTCCCTGCTGCGCCCACACTGATATGCACATGCTAACCTCCCCGCTGCGCCCACACTGATATGCACATGCTAACCTCCCCGCTGCGACCACACTGATATGCTAGTCTGCCTAGCGTGCTTGCAAGGATATGCTGACCTGTGTAGCTAAATGCACATGCTAACCTCCCTGCTGCGCCCACACTGCTATGCACATGCTAACCTCCCTGCTGCGCCCACACTGATATGCACATGCTAACCTCCCCGCTGCGCCCACACTGATATGCACATGCAAACCCCCCGCTGCGCCCACACTGATATGCTAGTCTGCCTAGCGTGCTTGCAAGGATATTCTAACCTGTGTAGCTAACATGCTCACCTCCCCGCTGCGCCCACACTGATATGCTAATCTGCCTAGCGTGCTTGCAAGGATATGCAAACCTGTGTAGCTAAATGCACATGCTAACCTCCCCGCTGCGCCCACACTGATATGCTAGTCTGCCTAGCGTGCTTGCAAGGATATGCTGACCTGTGTAGCAAATGCACATGCTAACCTCCCGCTGCGCCCACACTGATATTGCTATCCTGCCTAGCTGCCTTGCAAGGATATGTGACCTGTGTACTAAATGCACATGCTAACCTCCCCGCTGCGCCCACACTGATATGCACATGCTAACCTCCCCGCTGCGCCCACACTGATATGCTAATCTGCCTAGCGTGCTTGCAAGGATATGCTGACCTGTGTAGCTAAATGCACATGCTAACCTCCCTGCTGCGCCCACACTGATATGCACATGCTAACCTCCCCGCTGCGCCCCACACTGATATGCACATGCTAACCTCCCTGCTGCGCCCACACTGATATGCACATGCTAACCTCCCCGCTGCGCCCACACTGATATGCTAATCTGCCTAGCGTGCTTGCAAGGATATGCTAACCTGTGTAGCATGCAAGCACTGACATGCTAGCCTGTCTAGCGTGTCAGCACGACATGCACATACAAGGCTGGCAATACTGTCAGCTCTGAACAGAAATGTTAATCTACCTGCCTCGCCCGCACTGCGTGAGCATGCTATCCTACCCATTTTGCCAGTACTAACTTGACATGCTAGCCTGCCTAACTTGTCTGTATGCCACTGTATTGGCATGCTAATTTGTTTCGCGTGCCAGAACTTGCCCAGCATGTACTACTTAATTGGTATGCTACGTTGTCTAGTATTCCAGGACAGCATGGATATGCTAACTTGCCCAGCGTCTCCCACTGTAAGGCTCCGCACCGGTGGTGTCAAAGCTATTGAGAAGCAGAGAAATTGCACGAGAAATACCTTTGACCCTAGAAAGAAGCGTGGGGCACTGTAAACCCGCACAACTGTGATTGGCTTTTGGAGGCGAATATAAGGTTAAAACGGGCTGACTGACGTCATGGCCCTGAAAGGAGATTTGTTTCGTTTTGTACTTTGAGATGAGAATCTCATCTCTTAGTGTTCAGATTACCTTAGTACACTGGGTAGATACTGAAAGCCTGGCTCTGAGTGGTCAAATGATCACTCTGACTTTAGCACTCTAGCAAAAGCAGAGGTAAAAGTTCCAAGTACAAAACACAACAAATGAAAGTCAAAAGAAGGAAGAAAATAGTTTATCTTAAATGGATGTCCGTTGTATAAATACTGCCCCCTCGTGCAGTGCAGGTCAGAAAACTAACAGTGAGCCCCAATTCCAGTTCTGCTAACGTCAGATACCCTTAAGGTGCCTAATCACTGTAGCCATCCTCATCGATTAGAGACCAGGGTGACTGGTTAATACCAATTGCTCCGTACAGGGAATGTGCAGTCAAGGAAGGCGTTTGAGGTTCCCAAGAGCACACATAGCTTTTTAAATTAAAGGCAAAGCATCAGCTACGCCCATCACTAGATATCCCAATCTTCGGCTGCACCTCACAACAGTCCGCCCTGGCATCAGCTACTCCTGGTGCCAGCTACGCGCAGGGTCACCTACCCCCAGAAACAGCTACTTCCCTGCACAGACTGTCCTCAGCTTTGGCTCCACCTAGCATGAGAACCCCTTGCATCAACCCTTTTAATGGAATTGGCTCCTTTCTGGTATCAGCTACCCCAAGGGATGGCTCTAACTGGCATCAGCTCTGCCCAACATCAGCTCCTTCCATTGCCAGCATGAAGTGGTAAGGCATCACCTCCACTCATCCTCCATAGACCCCTTCTGATCCTCCAGCTCTGATCCACTCTGTCTTCTCCCTTCACTGCTCCTCCTCAATGTCCCGCAACTATCTGGCCCCTCCCCTTTTAACTTCTCTACTTCTCCCTTGGATGACTGTTCCTTCCTCCCTCTGTTCTTGCGCCTTCGCTTTCTCTTCCTATTCCTGTTCCTATTTGGACTTTGCTCACTCGCTGCCGCCTCCTCCTCCTCCTCCCTTTTGGGGTCTGTTCAATGCCTGCCTACTTCAATGGATTACATTCTCCCTCAGATTCCTCATCTTGATAGATAGCTATCCAGCGTCAGCTGCTCAGAACATTGTTCGACAGCGGGCGTAGTGCCACTCGGTGACTCCCTCGCAAATGGCCATGCCATTCCTTGATCGGACATGACGTTGGGTATTGTATAAAAGGATGTACTACGCCCCCATGTCTCAGTTCCTTTTTGTTTTTACACACTCCGAATGCTATTCGGAAAACACACTCGTTTTCGATCTCATCGGATAACTGCTATAGTATGTCGGGGCCTAACCCGTCTTGGTTCAGACACTGCAAGGACTGCAACTCCAAAATGTCCCTCACGGACTGTGTGATATCTTGGAGTAGGGCATGACATTGAGCAATGTGGTTCCTGCCTTTCGATGAACCCGAAAGCATTGAGGGAACGCTCTGCGAAACCAGCACTTGGCAGACCGCAGTCTAATACCCTGGCAAAATCGCTTCCTCGCTCATTGGAGCATGACACAGAGGATCCGATACCCAAAACACATTGGGGGGGACGGCGCCATAAACAGAAATCGAAGAAGCATTCACATTCTAGGAACAAATCACACCATTCCTCATCAACGCAGACGCGATTCCGACTCATCGGACGATAGGGGTAAGTCGTAACCTGTGAAGGGTGCATCTAGGAAGGAGTGGGAGGATTTTAAGACTTAGATGCTCAGCCTTTGAAATGGCCTCGGCTGGTACGGCGTCTGCCATGACACCGCTGGCCTATCCGGCTCCAGCTGCACCACGTCTGTTCCGCTGATAGGACGCCAAGGTGGGTCAAACACCCTGGTACAAGACCCCGAAGGAAAAACCTCCTCCTGCACCGAAGCCATCAGCAGTCACCTCGGGCCAAGAGACTCTGGGGGCAGGAAACATATCAGATCTAACAGGAGACAAAGTGGGTGTACAGACCAGGTCAGAGGCGAGGAAGGACAGAAAACCACCGAAATGAGAGTGGACGTCAATTTGTTCTTATATGTATCAGATTATATATTTGATGAGACTGAATTATGGGACATGTAATGTACTGAACACAATTAATTCTGTTAACGACCTGGACAAACGCCGAGAGAGCGAAACATCGGCACGTGCTGTCCAATGAGGTATCGTAGGGTTTGCTTTGTTCAGAGGAATCTACTCAGGTTGAATATTTGGTTTTGTGTGTTTCTCTTCCCAGTTATGTTTTTCTTTTGCCAATGAATGGATTTCGAGTATGGTTTTTGGACAAATGTATATCACAATTGGCATTGCTATAAGATTATTGTACAATGGTTGTATATTGTGAACACAATACTGTCTTTTTTATAAACATAATCCACAGCATAAAGGTGTCTGGTCATTCATCTGCTTATTGTTTTATATATAGGTTGGTTTGAGTGTTCCAGCCACTGGACCATTATAGCTGTAGTGGATGGTGTTTTGCCTCTTTCTGAAATAGTTCTATGTATGGTACAATACAATGGTATTTAGGAGGGTGCAATGCCCCACTTGTCCAACCCCTCCCCTTTATACACATCTTGAAAGTATTATTCACTTGAAGGACAATTCAAAGCTTGTTGTCAGAGGTAACATCCTGGTCTCAGACTGATCATGAGTTGAGCCTATCAAAGGGGGCCTACAAAGGCGAATCACGTGGGAATGTGTTCTCTCACCAGCAGCACATCTGTTTCATAGCACTGCTACAGAGCCAGGTGTATTGCATCGGTTTGAGGACTTGGCAAAGGCAATTGCTGTCGGCCATCTAGCTGATTTAAGATCTTGATTAAAGTGCCCCTGACTCAAAGCTACTAGTGGCCCTTTATACCCAAACGCTGACCGCTGCCATCAACGTCATCGCTCCATTAGCTCCCAAAAAAGCCAAAGCAGTAGTAGTTCATACTAAGTCCTGCTACACCCAAGAGCTCACGACTTTCAGATCTGAAAAAAGACGGGCCGAAACGCACTGGAAAAGTAATCGCTCCGAAGCCTTCAGACTGCAGTTCTCGAACCTCTCCAAACAATATAAAAATGCTATCATCCAAGCTAAAGCTTCTACCTTTAGCACCAGAATAGCCACAGCCAAAACATATCCCATGAGAACTGGAAACCCCTATCCCAGAAGCCTCTTCCCTAACTAAATATACTGCATGGTGTGACAGCATCCAGAATGCCATGATCTTCAAAATTGACTTTCTAAAAAAGAAAAAACTTACAAAACAAGACGGCCTTCCTTACCCATGCCTAGCCACTTACACGCCCACTACTCTCACCCCAGGTATCCCATTGTTCAGCTGCCACAATATCGGCCCCCAAGAAACAATACGAATCCTAAGAAGCCTTAAGCCATCTGGGGGGTGTAAAGGGGACGTCTGCCAGCCCCCCCGCCGATTAAAAAGTGTGCTGAAGTTCTAGCACCACTTATCACAGCCATCATCCACACATCCTTCACTACTGGCGTGGTCCCCTCCAGCCTTAAGGAAGCTTGGGTGCTCCCCTTTCTAAAGAAACCAACACTCGACCCGGTCTCACCCAATAACTATCGGCCCATTACCACAGTCCTGTTCCTCCTTAAAATACTTGACAGAGCAGCCTACATCTCAATACAACATCATTTAGAGAAAAAAACATTCTGGGAACGCGCCAATCTGGTTGCCGCCCAGGGCATGGGACAGAGTCTGCACTCTTAGACTTGAAAAATCAGATGGACCAGTTCAGGGATGAAGGGAACCCTGCCCCGCTGCTCCTCCTAGACTTAGTCGTCACAGCATCCTTTGCCACCACCTCACATCCTCGGCCTACTTCTCACAGGAAGCTGCATCTTGGAACGCCTCCTTTCTTGAAGGTAGTTATTAAGGTTTTTGCTGAGAACGCATATGCAACCCCCTCTGCTATCAACTTCGGTGAACCCCAAGGTTCTTGCGTCTCTCCAATGGTCTACAATATATTCAATAAATGCCTTTTAGACCTCCTAGATTCCCTAGGCATAGCCTACATAAATTGCACTGACGACCCGCAATTTCTCCTCCCACTCTCCGGTTCCTACATTGATGATGCTGCTAGGCTAAACTGCATCTACGCCACCATCCAAGCTTGTATGGCCACTGGCCTCTTAATGACGCAGAAACAGAACTTCTCATCGTTGGACCTGCTGCTGTGTTAAAATTAAGTAGACCCTAGTTACTCAGTCTTTTATATCGATGGCTCTCTGATCACAGTTTCTCCTTTCGTAAAACACTCGGGGTATACCTCGATGCCACGCTATCCCTTACCCGTCAAGTCAACACCATTACCTGATCAGCAGCCTACTCAACTAAACTACTAAATGCCGCCAGACCAGTCCTCCCAAGTTACAGTTGCCTGTCGATTGCCCGGGCTGTAGTGGGCACCTGGCTCGACTATTGCAATGTCCTCTTTGCTGGAACATCAACCCAAAATATAAAGAAACTCCAAATTATTCATAATAATACCTTGCGTGCCGCCTTGAGCATCCCCAGATCAGAACACATCTCAGTTGCCCGCAGAGCAGCTCAATGACTACCTGTCTGTGAGAGAATATTTTTCAAGACTCTCTCTATTTCCAAGTGCATAGCCACATCTGCCACCCACCCTGTTGCAAAAAATTAACATGTCTCTCTAGACCAGGCCCACCAGAACCCCGTCCACTCACAGATTGGTGCGCTTAAGTTCAAACGTGCCAAAGTCGGCGGCGCCAGCTTCCCAGTAATTGCAGCCAAGCAATGGAACTCTTCCCCACCACCCCCGAACTAAGAGTGGAGGAATCCTACTGGTTCTTCCGTAAATCCATAAGTCCAGCCGGCTGCCCAGGCCTCTTGCTGTGATTGATTGTACCCTGATGTAACCAACACTGTACTCTCTTGTAACCCCTATGTATGCTGATTTTGTTCTTTGGCACCTGGGCTTCATGTAACTGGTTATCTCCAGTGCCGAGGTGCCTCAGGTCTTGTGTGCATTATACAAATGAAATAAATAAATACAGTGTGTTCTTCTCATTGGCGTAGATGTGGAGACAGATGTTTCCGATAGGAGCCCTGTGTATATTGAAAAGGAGAGGCATGCGTTTACTCTTTGGAGAACCAAGAGTAGATATTTGTGGTTCCGCAGGAGAGAGTCCCAGTTTGGTACGATGGCTCGAGTTTCATAAGAATGACTAGAGCAAGTGCCAACAAGGCCATCTTTCCTACGTGCGTTGGCTCTCAGTGGAGAACAATCTTCAACCGTCATGCGCCGTTCCCATCTTTGGTATGTGTACCCGTCTGAGTGGAGTAAAGATGCGTTCTTGCACATGTTGCAGCTGACCGGCCTCTGCTTGATACCAGATAGTAGTCTGCAGACGGGCAGTACTCAACCACTGCATAGTCAAAGGCTGCAGCAGCTGCTTCTCCAGAGAAGGGCATATTCCATTGTTTTCCAGATCAAGCCCTAGACTTAACTCTATGCCCGAGTCCTGGTAGAGCTCTTGGGAGGGATTAGCTATCCTACCTGATGTCCCATCCCCACTGTCCCAACTAAACCTCAAAACTCAATCCCTGTACTGACTCTAATGTATGTTCACGTTCACGACACCGATCAGGTTTAAGGGTATGCTTAATTATAGCAGGTGGTGACCAAGAGTCTAGAATTGGACAACCTGATGTCTCTGTTTTTGGGTCAAGCTGTGAGGCCCTGCACGCCTGGGCTCAGGGCACCTGCCTTACAACACCAAGGCACACGCTTCTATGCAGTTATTCATGATTAATTTTCAATCTACCACAAAATCTCATTAAGAGGTGTACTTTTTGTTGCGATTAACCTTTTATGTAATTATTCCGGAGTTTTAATTAAAGAGTAAATCTTTCTAAATGTATGTCTTTGAGATCACTGGGAACATACTGTGAATTTGAAGTTCAGGCTAAGTCTAATTTTGGCTCCAAGCATAGTTGAGTGTAGGCTTTAGGTAGAATTGAATTAATGCACTGTTCGGATAAGGGGAGCTGGGGTGTTACAATGACAGCTATTGGGAGAGAGTCGGATTACAGCAGAGACCGTTACTCCTCTCTGCAAGAGTTAGGGGCAATGTTCCCTCTGTGCGCTTGCCCAACTTCCTTCTGGTGCCGCTCAGAAGATTTTTAGCAGCGCACACAGACAATTCTCACCTTTTCAAAAAGATTTAATAATGCACAAGCCACAGCAATTACCTGAAATGTTCTTTTTTTCTTAAAATAAGCAACAAGTCTTGATATTATGCTCATTTGCATTACACTACTAATTACGCTACTCTGGACGTCTTGGAATCCGTGTTGACTTTGCTACATTCAACGTGCACAAATAGCCGTTATACGGCTTTATTTGCAGTCGCCCCGCCCCTTTGGCAGGGAGTGGATAAAATCAGCTGTTCACGTGCACCAGCGTGCGTGCACCAGTCGAAGTACCTGAAGTACCTCTTTGCCTCTTACGCTACTCTGGACGTCTTGGAATCCGTGTTGACTTTGCTACATTCAACGTGCACAAATAGCCGTTATACAGCTTTATTTGCAGTGGCCCCGCCCCTTTGGCAGGAAGTGGATAAAATCAGCTGTTCACGTGCACCAGCGTGCGTGCACCAGGTGAAGAAGTACCTCTTTGCCTCTTTGCCGCTGAGTTGTGGGGGTGCGGCACGGAGGTGCTTCGGGTGATGGCGTCTCGTGACTAGATCGTGTGATGCAATTGCGCTCTTCAAAACATAATTTGTTGCAGCCCGTGCAGGTCTCCATTTACCTCGAGTGGGAGGCATGGTGGCACCGAATGGGCGCTCGCATGTAGCCTCGCCGCTGTCTTCTACGCTGGCTGCATGTACTAACAAGAAAGCTTTGCAATCCACTGACAAAGTATTGAGGGATGCAGACATTCGCGCTTTCTGTAAGGACATCACGGGAAGGTCTCAGCATTTACTAAACTATCAACACCAATGCAATCTGTTAAGTTGATGGTTAACATTCCCAAGTCTTCAATAGTAACCACAGTGGATGCAAAGGCGCCCATGGACTCAAAACGCAACCATTCATATGAGGCAGAGAGGTGTAAGTTGCCCGCTTCTTCCATTTCTGTAGTGAATAATATGAGTGACTCTAACGTGTCTAATGATCCTAAAATGTTATCCAACATTCCGACTGTAAGCGATAGCGTTATGCTAAAAGCGCTTCCTCCTACTGCAAAATTAAATAACACAAAGAAATTGGATGGAAAAAGCTTACAGGATAAACCTGTAAATGACCTTGAGGATGAGGGGTCTGGGCTCTCTGGGCACACTCTACCTGATAATTTGTCGGCGTCTCCAGTTCTTTTTGAAACACCGGAACCCAATTACACAAGCTCCCCCATAAGTGTGTCCTTTATGCATCCCAACATAAGAAGGCCTACATCTCCTCCAAATAAAAGGAGTATGGCACAATCAGGCTCGCAAAGTGAGCGGATGTTGGAAGCCACTTTGCAAGCCATGAATTTTGCCATATAAACATTAGGGAAATTATTTGAGACACTTGACATTAAACTAACGAAGCAGGCTGTTTTGTTGGAACACATGCATAATTGGCAAAATACCACTGGGATGGCAATTAGTGCCGAATTACACATGTCAAGTATACCCAAACACAAAAAGACAGCGATGTCTTCAGTAGCTGCCCAAACCTATGTAATAACGCAAAAACTAGATTTTGTTATTCCTCTTTATTGAGGGGATTATTGCCGAGACTCCCTCTAATGGGAATTCGTTGCCGGGCAGCGAACCTGAGAGCATTTCTGAAGTCAATCTGGCGGTCCCCATAATTACAGCGACAAAAAAAAGGTGTATACCATCTTCACCCCCGCCAATGGGAAAACAAAAACATTGACAATGGTAAATCACCTAAAAACCAGAGTGCTCCCAAAATTGCTCCAAACTCACGCTCTAAGCAATTTTTTAAGGCACTCACACTTCCTAAGAAAAGCATGATTGTGGCATCAGAAGCTATAAGGAAAAAATATAAACAACAGATGCATGTCAAATCTATTCAGCCTAATACTGTACCTCAGACCGCAGACTATGCACCTCTGAACGCATTGATGAAGTAAGTGAACCTTCATAGCGCCTCTCAACAACAGAAAGTAAGCGGAGGGTCCCATTGGAGCCCCCCAATGGGTCCATGGCCAATTTGACAGAGATGAGAAATGAAGAAGCCATTCAGGCATACAGACATGAAATCAGAACGGCAGTTGATGCATACATGTCCGATCATTGCTTGCCAATTCCATCAAGGCCTGGTAATGATTCTACAATAAGATTTTTCGCACCTAGTAGAGCGGTTGAGCAGAATGTAAGGTTTGAGTTAGATAAAAATGTCTCAAAATGTATGGACCCACCGCAAGTCAGAGGGGGTGGCATACAATTGATTATGCCTTTAGCTCAACCGCCTGTGACATCTATCACCACGTTAGCAGGAGATGACCTAGACTCAAGGGATAGTCGGCATCAGAAATCACCATCTCGAGCCCACAACCACAGGTGCACGATATGGCATCGGAAATAATGGGTTTAGTAGAGACTAACCTAAAACAAATTCGGGCGAAAACAAAAAATGAACCACTGAGAGATAACAACAGAAACAACCAGACCCCGTCACTCCCTATGACAAAGTCACAGGGGAAAAAAAGATTGGCACCTTATTCACTAATTTTGGCTTGCAGATCAGCACCCTGTAAGCAATATGACCTTAACAGAAGATCTGTCATGGCCATATTTTCCGAAGTAGTGCAGCTGGAGGATATCAACTCAGCCGACATTGAGTATGTGGAGTTTATGAGAGATGAGAATCTCAATATTGTGAGATTGCGGCTGAACTCTCGGGTGGTACAAAATCTCATTTGGTCAACAAAAGCCCATTTGTTCAACTTGGGATTTGAACTTATAGCAGAAAACAACATAATAAGCTCAGCTTCTGCCAATACCATGCTCCTCCAGTGACACAAACAGGGGGAATATTGAAGCGGGGAGGAAAGGGGGAAACTGCAAAAACCAACGCATGTCACTGTAAATGCTCCCAGGAACAACTGTAACTAGATCTTGTCCATACGCAGAAACAGGTTTCCTTGCTGAGTTGGAATACCAGAGGGTATACTCACCTTCTTAATAATGATCCAAATCTGCTTGGAATGTATGACTTAATTCTTTTTCAAGAAACCTGGCTCACAGATCCTCCAGTCTGGAATGGTTTCGATATTCACATCAATCCCGCTTACAGACCCTCCTCTGGCAGACCATCTTCTAGCCTACTCACAGCCATAAAAATCGGAAAGGGAGTGTCATCGGAATTATGAGCCTGCCCAAATAAGCACATGCTTCTGGTAAAGGTCAGGGCTGAGGGAATAGGGTATGCTGTTCTTCATATATATATGAACGCTGCTGCTATAGGTGACAATGTATTTTTTGATGATGTCATAATGTTACTTGATTTGATTGCCCTAGATAAGTCAGTCTCTCACCTGATAGTCGCTGGAGACATAAACATCAATCTACTCAGTAAGAAAGACTTATCAAGTTGAGGTAGAACATATAGATGGCATAAGCTCACAAATCTCGTGACCTGCACATGCTTAATGGTATGTTTAAAGATGACACACCCCCATGGGCAACATGGCATAATGGTCAAATGGAATCAGTCATTGATTATATCTTTGTGAGTGTTACCTTTCTTCCTATGATTAAAATTTTGTGATTGTTGATGCTAAACAAAGTGATTACAACATCTTAGCAACGAAATGGTGGCAGAAAGATCTTAGAAAAATCGATCATATTGGCCAAGCTCAGGGTTCTTTAATTGTGAATCTGGGGCTTAATAGACTCTGATGGTCGGAGGATGCCTTACACCAATTTAACCAATATTTGGTCAAATCAATCCAACAAAATCCGACTGATGTAAATAATATGGGTATGCAGTACAGTAATACAATGCAACTCTTTCAGAAGCCAAGATTGAGCACACAATTAAAAACTAAGCACCGGCACACTTTTGATTTGGTCATGAAATTAAGGAAAACTGAAAAGCGCGCTGAATTGAGGTGGGCTTCTAGGCATCCCCCAGACATCAGAGCCCTACTTGTAAGAAAAATCAAGTTGAAGTATACTAACTGGGTAAAACGTCATCGTGCAAAGATGTATCAACTCGATGGCGCAGTTATGCTGAGCACACTAGCAACCAAGAATACCTCCAAACTGTGGTGCATAATTAATTGTGCTACGGGGTCTTCACAAATTGCGGCTTAATCAAATGCAGTGGCTGAACAAACTTGGGGTGCAGCACTTCTCTGAGTTTGATCACAAAGACATATTGTCATTAATCAAAACAGCATCCAATTCTAAAGCAGCTGGACCAGATGGTCTCTCAAACGATACACTAAAACTGCAGCCCGAGCTGTGGGCTTCGATATTGCACTCCATTTTCCCAGCAATTAATGCAGCCCAAGCCATCCCAAAATCATGGACACATTCCATCACTGTTCCGATATTCAAGAAGGGTGATCGGCAGGGCCTAGTAGCTATCGCCCGATCTCCTTCTTGACGTCGCAGGAAAACATTTTGGCAGATTGCTTTTGAAGAAATTGTAATGCATGGACCATTCAGGCACAAGTAAGAGACAGTCACCAATCCGGTTTTGTCTCTGGTTTGGGGACAATCCCAAACATATAATGTGCCTAAATTTAATTAAAATGCATTATGCTGCAAGAGGTCAGCCAGTTTATCTGGCGTTTATCGACTTTCGGTCCTTGTTCGATTCTATAGCTCGTGCTCTGCTCCACAAGAAACTCAAAAGGCTTAACTGCCCAAACCTCCTATTAATTCTTGTGATGTTACTACATTCAAACACCACAATGCAGGTACGCTTAACGTTTGAAGGTATATTATCTGCATCCATCGCGACTATGAGAGGATTGAAACAGGGTTGCCCGCTGGCCTCGAGTTTGTTAAATTTCTTCATTTTTGATATGGGAGACATCTTCACCACCATCTGCTGTGATCCCCCAAAATTGGGTAATGACAAAGTCAGCTATCTCCTTTATGCGGATGATTTAGTACTGTTGTCCCAAACACTATATGGCTTACAACAAATGCTAAATAGGCTGAAGCAGTACACCATAGTCAACCATTTACAAATAAATCCAACCAAATCACAAGTATTAGTTTGTCATAACACTCTCAAGCATAAGAAAAATAGCTACGTTTGGACAATACAGGGCAAAGCATTGGGAGTGTCGGAACAATACAAATATCTAGGTTTCATCTTCACTAGCTCCATCACATCAAAGACTGAGACTTGGGAACTACAATCCAAAGTACAAACCTTGACCTCTCAGACCAGGATTCTTGTTGCTAGATTTGGTACATTTTAATTTAAGCATTACACTATCTTTCATTCAAATGAAGGCAGTCCCAATTCTATTATATGGAGTTGAAGCCGCAAATCCACGAAATCGATTGCATTGGGACAGAATAGAGGCCAAATATTGGAGACAAGTAGTTACAACTACCTAACTGTACTCCACTCCCTATGATACGTTTTGAGTTGGGCTCACTATCCCTGTATTCGCAGGTTTTGTGGAAAATGTGTGCCCTACTGAGGAAGTGTTTGTTAGACCTTAATGCAGCCAACGTATTGGGTATAGTAGCACAGTATCTGCTGTTGAATGTAACTGGACTCCCCAGTAAGTGGTGCACGCAACTATACAATGAAATGGCTGAGGCTGTGGCAAGTATTGAGACTTTGGTGTCCAATCCAGATTTAGCAAAAAAGAAAATCTTTGAATGTGATTGGATTAGGAATCTAGCAGCTTGTCAGACATATAAGCATTTTGACGGCTCAATTTTTGGGTCAAAAAGATATAGGCCCTCATTAGGACCCTGGCGTTAAGGGGTTAATGGCGCCGTAAAAGGCTGCGGCGCCGTTAACCCCTTAACGCCTTACTACGAGGTCCCTTTGCGGCTCTTGACCTGAACGGCTGGTCTGGACCAGCCGTTAAAGTAGGGACCCGCAAAGAGACCTTGATGGCAATTAAGTAATTGCCGCCTTCCCCATTCCCATTGAGCCATATGGGGCAAAAATGGGAATGGGGAAGGGCCATTGAGAAAGGGGGAATTACCACCCCGCCAACCTTGGAATGGGGTGGTAATTCCCCCTTTCTCCATGGCGGACTCCGGCATGGACCATGGTGCTAATAGCACCATGGTTTAGCGCCGGAGTCCTAATGAGGGCCATAGAGTCTTAGCTGAATATTTACATAAATGTCCCTTTCCTCATATACGACGGCAATATATGAAATTCAGATTCAATTTATGGCACTCTTGCAAAGTATTACAGAGGAGAAATCTAATTGCCCCAAATGAAAATTACTGCTGATACTGTCTAGACCAACATCAAATAGAAATTCTCCAACATCTGATTGTTGCATGCCCTTGTCTAAAGCCGTTCCGCATGAAATTATTTCAAAATATTTTTGTATTGTTCTCTGAGCTGGATGAGGGCACACTTTGGAAACTAGTTTTTACAAGCCCAAGATTGGCTGTAAAGGTTGCGATTGTGCACTTTCTGGAAGTTACTGTCCCAGAATTTGTATGCACATAAAAGAACATACTGTGAAGTAGAGAAAATGTGTTCAGGAAAGAGTGATTCAATCACAATAGATGGTACTCATGCATTATCATAACAATATTTTATTTCAGATATTTTAATAGTCACCAACTGATGATGAGTTTACATGATTAATTTCCGATCTATTGATGTTATCACTTGTGTTGTTGTCCATGTCTTGTTTTTGTTGAAGGAAAAATTGAACTTTAGTGTAAATTTGTCATTTTTATATAGTGTTACATGCTGTTTTTTGGTTGTGTAAAAATGTTAAAGATTTGAAAAGTTGTTTTTAACAACTAACCAAATAAAAAAACATAATAATAATACACTACTATGCAAGGGTGATTGTAAACACCTAAAATCCTGAACAGCAAAATACACAAACAAGAGGTAAAAACTATATGAAAAACTCTCTCCAACTATATGAAAAACGGTCTCTATGAACAGGAGAATCTAACCAAGATATGCCTGCACACATTAACCAAATAATGTTCCCTCACCACCCATGACTCCTAAACTTGACTCTACCAAACTTTTACCTTATGACTCTAACTTCTGCCCCAGAACACATTAAGATACTAACAGACACCCTTGACTCTTCCTCTCTTGGCTCTGCGAAGGGTTAGCAGACGTGTACCTACATCCACCTTGTTTATGTTGTAATATGAATAACATTCACGCGCCAGAATTTCTGTTACTCATTGTGTCTTACCAAAAGCAGCACCCACACTATACAATCAAACTACTAGCTCAAATATCGAATAATGACTGTAAGTAAGAAGGCTACATGGAGGTGTAACGTTATCCCATACTTCCTCTTCTTTGTACATATGTCACGTAAGTGCTTTGAAGCGGCTCCGTTGTGTAAGAGGATTCAATTCAACACTACAGCTAAGTCAACGCCTAGTCTATAATACTGAATGAAAACCCTTATTGATATAACTTTATTTCCAGTTCATGCGTTCTGGATGACTACCCCTATATAACACCCCTCTCTTGGAATCCTCCTGACCCCACTGAGCCAAGAAGTAGTTCTGTTTTGCAAGTTAAAAGGTTTAATTGATAATTTAAACTATATATATATATATCACGCTTTATAATAAATTAATAATTGAATAGCACACTTAATCTGATATGATAAAGATTAACAACGGAGAATCTGGCACTAGCACACTTCTTTTTAATCAATGATGAATGGTTATAGAATGGATAAAATAGCAACAATACTTTTATGGTTTCAAATGGATGCAATGTGGAATGAAATGCAGTACAGAAAATAACTTGATAGGATTTCAGCAAAAGACAATGTAATCACTTTCTTGGACAATTCACCCCCCCTTTTATGCAATGCAAGGAAATGGAAGGAAAGCACACAGTTCTCAGAAATGCAATTAAATGTGATTCAGTTCACCCAGCAACTTAGACTACAGAAGTTGAAAACACAGGCCCAAAAATGCTTTTATATGTGCTGGCAATGAGGAAAAAAATATGCTAAAATGCTTTTAATTCCCTCTAGGAGGTTCAGGGTGAGTGAAATCAAGTTAATATTAGTCCAGGCTCATTTTAGCAAGGATCTAGGAGTAATTGGTAGGTTAAACGAATTTTTGGCAAATGAAAGGCAAGCAGCAGCAGATTTTTACACGTGGAGAAACTTGCACATCGCGGCAAAATGTCAAATCGCGGCTAAATTTGCGAATGCGCCGAGCGCGATTACAGAGGATCTACAAGGACTATCACTATCGTTTCGGGGTCTTAAGACAGCCTAGGATCTCAGCTTCCAGATGAAAGTTACTGCAAGTCTCTAGCACAAACGGTCACGGAGATATGAGCGATTAAATAAAGGTCGTTTTTCAGATTTGAAATTTTAAAGTTCAAAAAGACAAGTGCAGCTTGCAACTAGAAAATGACAGGTGACAGCTTTGCGAATGACCGGTGACAATTAGGAGGCAGTTCTACTAGATTAAATAGATTGAATTATATTATTTTAACTAGGAGATTGGTTCTGCACAGTTTTGCTATGTACTCACAATATATTTAGAAATATGCCTTGCCACGGATCTGGTCAGGTTTTGGACTGGACTCTGGTCTCTGCACTTCACAGTGATCTGGGTCAGCTCTGCTCTCTCTCTGGTTCTGGAAATTTGATAGATTTGAAGTCTCTATGTCTGCTCTCTGAAGGTTGAGGGAGGTAAAGTATGGATTTTCCCGGCAGAGCTTCCAGCTGCAAATGGATTTGAAGGTCCCTATCTGTCCTGTCTGTCTGCTTTTATGTGTTTAGAATGTGGGTGTGTCTAGCATCACTGACCTACTCTCTCTCAGCTTGTAATTGGTCAAACTTCCATTTCTCACTTGATTGGGGGAGCTAAGTTGTGTCAGAGTGATGTCATTTTACAGCCTGCAGAAAGTCCACTCCTCCTGTCAACTTTGCACACAAATCTAGATTTGAACCAAATACATATTTGCAGAGGTACATATTGTTTTAAAATCATATGCACCATCATGCATTACAGGAGGTATACCCTGTTCAAACTCTGCTCTTCCTGGGGCTTGCATTCAGAAATGGCAATATTTGCACTTTTTAACTGGTTTGCAATACCGGACATTACCCAAATTTACACACATGTGCGCAAGGAGTATGGACATTAGTTGATGAAGTGTCAGATTTTCACATGCACAACATTTTGAGTAATATCCTCTTTCCGCTAAAACCCCCCTGAACATACCACTGGTTCTAAAAACCTCTTAAAATGTGGGCAGAAAAATCACAAGAATTATGGTATCATTTATAAAATGTTCACATGTCCGCTCTATGAGTTATTCATCTTTGTAGAGTTATGTTCTGGCCCCAAAGGGGTGTGGTTTTCCTCCAGCACAAGGTTGAATTTCTGTTTTTTTCATTTTCTGCCAAGCTCAGAGACCCTGCCCCTCCCAGCTTCTGCCAAGAGGAAGCTGTTTTACGACATCTGCAATAAAACATTTGCCTGAGTCAGGACAGGGCTTTGTTCAGAGCTCCTATATTCTGTGGGGCCTCCCCTTAATTCAATATCAGAGAGATGGCATATCCTTAGTGTGGCCAGCAAAAGGCAGATAGGCCTGGGAACACAGCTGTGACTCAAGTTTCACTCCTGATGGGGGTAGTTGCCAGGCAGAATTCAGTTCCTTAAGCCAGGTTTCAGATAAAATGTCACTTTTGTTACCCAGTTTAAGTCAAGACATTTTTTACATATGCAGCTAGAATGCTGATTCTAGTTTAAAACTATGACATTAAACAATTGCAACCTATGTGACACTCAAAGTAGGTCACTCATTTCTTTTAAACATTTACATTTTTTAGTGTCTTTCAGTCCAAATTTACTTAAACTGCTGAAATCCACAGCTCAGCCAGCCTTGTTATAAACCTTCAAGTCACTTCAGAATATGACTTTAGATTGTATCCACCTCTCAGTAAGTCTTTCTTTGGCCTGCTTTGGGTTCATTTATTCAGTTTTACACAAAAAGTAAATCTGGTGTTGTTTTAAAACGCCGGCCTTGGATAGTGGTGAGTACTGTACTGCACCCCTTTTGGGATTTAAGAAAATGAATTCCCAACAGTTATGGGTTTGCTTTTGGCAATCAGCATTGCCATTCCCATGGTTTCAGACTACTGTGTGGGTAGTCCAATGGTGGTTTAGGCAGTGTCCTTCTGTGCCCATAACATCGGCAAAAATGAGTGGGAGCCTATTCTTCATGCATTTCCCTGTGCATTTTCTGGGAAGCACTGGCCATCATGATGTTTTCCATGTCAGTACTGCACAGTTTTGAGGTAGGGCTCGGATGCATGGGTAAATACATCCCACAGTTGCAAGTTAACACATTATAAAACTCAAATATTAATTTGCCCTCAAAGGATTTTAAGAAGACAAATGTGATGCTCAGCGTCTCCTACTTTAGCACCACTAACATTACCCTGTAAGTGGAGAGCAACATTGCAATATCATTTACTTTGCCTACAATGGATAATGGGTATGGACTATGCCTGGGATTACTCGTCCATAGTATCACGGCACAGGATATTCAGACATGAGAATGCTTTTCACACAATCTGCATTGTTTCCAAGTGTTCAGCGTTACTTTGGGAATAGACCTTCACACATTATATGGTAACTCGCTGCTAAACAAAAATGGTTTCACTGAGCACTGCATAATCCTACACAATGATATATGGGTGGGTTATGCTGCAAACAAGCTTGTATGCACTGCAAAAGAATTGTGTACATGCAGAGTCATGACATTCTTAGAAATGCACATAACATGTTGAGGCATTAAAGATGCCTTGCATACAAAGTAGTGTGGGTCTGCAAATATTCCAGTGGGTGTTTACTGCTACAATCCCTGACTTTTTACAGTGCTCTAGCAACTAGTATTGGAGGCTAGCACAGGGGCCGGTGAAGGGTCTGGTTGGAAGAGCACAGGTCATCACTCCTTGTGGGTGAGGAACAAAGCAGCACATTTTGAAACCAAATCATGCGTTTTGGCAGTACACTGAAGAAAATGTGTTGCTTTTTTGCTAATGGATAGGACACTCTAGTACCCGTCTAGACAACAGCACCTTCTTTTTCTTTCTATGCTCAGCTGCTGAGGGCTTTTCAATATGCCCATGTGTTCTGTGTGTATCGTCTCTAGCATCCCCCTTCATCTTATTAAACTGATAACAAAGAATTACAGAAGAGAGATTCATAGTTACTGAAGAAGGCACTCAATCAGTTGGATCTCTGACAAATTGATGCTATTAACTTCAAAGGCATATGTATGTTATTTTCTTCAGCAGAGCTCTATAATAAACCTCAGTAAAGCTCTTGTTTAATTTTCTCTAGGCTGTGGTGTGGAAGGGTCGGCAAAAGTATTGACTTTATTATGTGCCCTGTTATTTCACTTCCTATGTCAGGGGTCTAATCAGATTTTGCTCCCTACTTGGAGTCAAATGATTTTTCAGGGAGTAAAAAAGTAATTTGCTTTGCCATTAGGGATACTTATTGTTCATGAAAAGATGTTCTTCGCCTTAAAATTCCTCTTGAAATCGGGCATTAATGTTAGAGTTCCTTCCTATACTAGTGCTTTACTGGTCATTAATTTCGAAAAAATATAAGTGGAGCTTTGTGGGTTGAATCAACGATATGTTCATTGTTTCTCGTTTTTGTTAGGCACCTTTTAATTTCTTTAGGGGGTAAAACTTGATGGTGCATATGTCTCTTAGCTGTAGGCTGGTGTTATAACTACCCGCAGGAGAATGTAATGTGGATAGTAAGCAGAGGCACAGGAATTTTTGATCATATTCCGAGGTGCAGTTATTCTGATATAATTTTCACCCTTATACAAATTATTAGAAGCATGTTCTCCTGGCCCTTGAATTACTTCATTAAAGTGGCACTTGAACTCCTATCAGCATGTTTGACACATTTCTTTCAATTGCCATTAATCGATCTGCACAAGTTGTATTCTGTCTACATTTCTTGACAGCCACATCAGTTATGACAAGAGATATATGTGTTTTGTAGTACACATGAGTGATTATCCAGTGGCATGAAACGTTTGCAAGATACTGTGGCAGATGTTGAAGTCTTGGACTTGTTGATGAGTTGTCTGTATAATCACATAAGCCATATTTTATTTTAGCCTCTGTGTTTGGAAAAAGTGTTGTAAGATTTGTCAAGAATTGCAGTTGATGGGAAGAGGAAATTCCTTTTCAAACTCTCTTCTGCGATGGTAGTTCACTAAATACACATGCTCACAAAGTGGCTTACCTCAGTCAGTTGTGCACATGGAAAATAATGTGCACACAACAGCCAACCAGTTCCGCACATAGAGAAAAATAATTAGAGGGAACATTGGTTAGTGGATCTAAATGCTATGGGATTTTGGCTTTCAAGGGCTAGCCCTCCCCTGGGTGCAGAACCAGTGGCCTGTTTCTCACCTTGCTTGGGATTTCAGGTGCCAGGCAATCAACAGGCTTCCTTACCTAGGTTTAGTGCCCAGTTACGACCCCACAAATCCAGAGCATGGCAAAGCTTTGGACAAACAGTGTTTCCATTCTACAACAGAGTTTGTACATGGCAAGCCAGAGGGTGAAATAAGGATTTGTAGACCAGGAGCAAAAGGCAGCTCCTGGGAATCGGCACCACCCTTCAGGCAGGAGCTACCTCTGGGGAACCAAGAGCTAGTAAATAGTGCGCAGCAAATCTAACATGTCTGCAAGATGCAAACAACCTTTTCCTCCATTATATGTTATGGAATGTGCTTTAAATGTCCCTATGTACTAGGTATGCTTCCAATGAAAATTGGCAATCATTTTTGGATGAAAATTGATGGTTTGTTGCAGTCGTTTTTATGGGATGACAAGCTGCCGTGGTTAAAGTTATGGAAGCTTCAGCTGCCTGTGGGAAAGGGAGGTTTGGGGGTGCCGAATTTCAGGGCTTATCACCTAGCTTTTTCAAGTCATTTCATTGTGCCCTTTCTGATGGAACAGCCTGATAGTTGGGTAATTGCTGATGCGAGTCTGTTGGGCCCTCTTCCCCCCAGGGCGATTCTTACGGCGACAAACAACTTATGTAAGAGATCATCTCTGACAGTCTTTCTGAGAGAGACGTGGAGACAGGTTCATGAATTATTGTGATCGGACGCATCTAAGACTATTCATGCTTCAATTTGGCTAAACCCGCAGATTTCTGTTGGAGGTAAATCTTTGTTCTGGCCTGATTGGTTTCTGGGTGGAGTCCAGTGGATTGATGATGTGTTGGTGGATGGTGAGTGGATTGGTGAGCATGAGTTGCGAGCGAAATTTCACATTGAAAATTACAGATCTGAAGATTTCAGAAAATTAAAAAGATGCATGGGTGATGTGGTGGACCAAGGCAGCTCAATGGTTAATCTCTTCCTTGGAGAGAGGGAGCCAGGTGGTGGCTCGATTGCTAGCAGGATTTACAATTGTATTGTGTCTACTTATAAGGAGAATTCTGATTTGAGGGATGAATGGGGGAGGAGATTGGGGTGTGAGATTTCGCCCGAGATGTGGTTGGATATGTGTGCGAACATTAAACTTTGTGCAATTGATCTGGGGGAGCGGTCTAGGCAGATGATGATCCTCAATAGAGTGTTTTGGAGCCCGGAACGTATGTTTAAGAGGGGGTTGTTGGATTCGGATGATTGCTGGTGCTGTGGGAATGGACTAGGAAGTCTGGAACATCTGCTGTGGGAATGTGTACGTGTACAGGGTTTTTGGCATGATGTTTGTGGTGCCTGTCTGCGTGTTTTGAATTTGGAGGTGGACTTGGATTTTGTGCAATGATTTTGGGAGGTGGAGAATTGCTGGAGGATCTCTCTGTGTCACGGAAAAAGCTTTTACTGCGTGGAGCTTGTTTGGGCAAAAAGTTGGTCTTGAGGGGCTGGAAGTCACGGAGTGCGCCTACTCTTGATGATTGGGTGGAGGGGATGTCTGCCCTTGCATCCATGGAAAGGATGGTGTTCAAGAGGCAAGGGAAATTGAATTTGTACGGAAAGGTGTGGGATGACTTTTTGAGTATTTACTGATTTATTGCAAGTTATGTATATATATTCTGTTAAACTGTAAATTTTTGTGGAGTATTAATTGGTCTTATTGATTGATTGCATTGTATAATCTACTGTTTGTAAACACTTTAAATAATAAATAAAAAAATAAAAAAAAATAAATGTCCCTTAGGTGGGTCCTTTATTCTTTGTTATACTCATTCCCTTGTCCTCTCAGTTAATATTGCATAGCTATGTTTGAATAACACAGCATGCCTGGGGATTCAAAAGTAGCGGCTGGTTTCAAGCTAAACAGGCTCCCTTTGGCAATTCCGAAGCCTGCAATCTGCGCCACTCAGAAACCTTGTTTATTTCTTGAAAATGTTCTTAATACCAGTAGCCTCTGAATGGGCAGTAATAATACAAAAGACCATTTTATAGTTGCAAGAATATCATTCTTTGGTAAGGGGTCAGGGGGCAGCAAGATGTTGTCATGTCTCTCCTAGACAAGTACAGATGTCACATTAGAGGAATGTTCTGTTTCCATGACAGCAGAGTGATTGATGTTTCATGTTCACAGCCTTTCAAAATGTCTGACTTTCACACTTACCTGGAAGTTATGCTTCCTTACTTTTTACAACATGGTGAACATGTCCTGTTAATCAGAGCAAACAAGGTCCTACATTGATAGGGAGCTGGGACTTGAAATTTTGATGTCCATGATGGTCATACAAAGACTTCAATTTCATTGGTTAGTGTTCTTAAATGTGATTGGCTGTGGGCAATAAAATATGGGTGTGGGTGGACTGGATTGTTAATAAGAATGGCAGGCTCTTTGTATGCTAGAGTTAATTGTCCTGTTCTGTACCTGCTATCTCTTGAAGTTATTATGAGAACCAATCATAGCTTTGTGTAGTAGCTTTGACCGAATGCCTCTACACCCTTCGGCTCTATCGTAGGGCACTCCACACATTGTCAAATTCCTCTACCCTCATTTCACTGACTTATGATGTTCTCCCAAGTCATATGTCCAATCTCCCCTCTCCATGAAGTAGCATTCTGATGTGAGTAATGTGTAAGAATAGAACAGTCTGTCTAGAAACATTAATTTACAAATAAGTGGCGCCCCGTCGGATTACCAAGTCCATTCCTCACACATCGTCCCACCTCAGGACCCTTGTGCACTGCTCCATTAATGTGTGTGCAGAGATGGAGATGCAAGTAAAGTCTATCAGAGGTACAGTAATGGGTGCCAAAGTGTGCTATTGTTACGCAATCAACAGCCCCTTTCTCTGCTCCCACTACTTCGCAACGGGAGGCTACGGATTAAGAGAATGTGAAAACGTCCATCTTGAAATGAATCGCCTTTCATGGCTTGATCCATTGCTCGGTCTGCAGAAGCTGCAGGTGCATGAAAATGCCCATATTGCTGGAACCATTCACCCAAGATGCTTGTGTTGTCTCTTGCCCCCAAAGTATACACAGACACTGCAGAGCCCCCGTGTCCAACAGACAGACCGCAACCCGCACCCAGTATTGTCAGTGAATGCCAGGGAAGCAGCTCGTTGTTACTCGTCGCAGCATGTGGTTTTCCTTTCCCCGAGTAACAGTCCCTTTTCTGTTTTTATATATTTTTATCGCCCGCAGAGGAAGAGGTTACGGTACTCGGACTTAGATTTTGAGGTGAGGCGATTGCTTTGTGTTCTCTTTTCCCTTGTGTATGTATGTGTGTACGCTTTGTATTCCAGTTGCTGTGTTTGTGCTCTGCTCTTGGGTGAAATCTGATTCATCTGACCCCTCCCTCTGTTGGATTGACTCTTTGGTGCCAGTCATGTGGGTGTACCCTGACATCAGGTATATAGTAAAACATGAATTTGGTTTAAAACCTAGAGGAATTAGTCTCACTGCTGTACACAAGCACAAGAGGCCATCCCCACTGCTGTATGTAACTTCTGAGGCCCGGCCACACTGCTCACACTGCTCTACTTACATACAATGCATTGACTTTTATTTCTGAAAATATAGTTGGCATTTTTTTTAAGTAAAGTTTAAAGGTAGGAGTTCACGATGATATGATAATGGGGTGCATTCTAGCTTCAGCAGCCAATCATTGGAGAAGTACATTGGGGGGTGGGGTTCAAGCAGCACTGCACTAGATTCTACCAGTGCTAGCACTGTCAGCAGTGCTTGGACTGCCTGACAGCACTGCACTGAGCCAGAATCATTACCAACTGTACTTGCCTGCCACTGCTGTATATTATTTCTTGTACCACATGATACGAGGCAGTGCCACATCAGGACTGCTTTGAATCTCCTTCATCGCCAGCTGTAGAAGGACTGTTATCAGTGCAGTGCATCTTTCCCCATTACCAGTAGTTAAGGAGGCAACAGGAATGTCTGGCATACCATCACTACATCTCCTCTACTGCATAGAGTTAAGGCAGGATTACCTGACAACAGAGCAATGAATGACCAGCATTACCAGCACTGCTGATAGGGTATCTCCTGTAGTTGCTGTGCTTAGCAGGAAGAGGTACTTTAGTTTAGTAGTTGCAGGCTGACACACAGCTCCGACACCACGACTATCGTCGTCGTTTAATGTTGTACTTTGTTTTGTGGTGGGTTTCTGGGTCTGCAAACAGTGACTCCCTCCAAACACCCTCAACCTCTTCAAC
Organism: Ambystoma mexicanum; assembly: GCA_002915635.3. Lineage (NCBI taxonomy): Eukaryota > Metazoa > Chordata > Amphibia > Caudata > Ambystomatidae > Ambystoma > Ambystoma mexicanum. The sequence goes on from CM030325.1 coordinate 1,036,134,883, forward strand.
GCCAATGGTAAAATTAGCATGATTGTAAAGGCTGACATTAACCCTTTTCACGGTTTCTCTGCAGAAAGTGATGCACACGCGAAAACGTCACTCCGAGCTCTATCATGAGTTGAACCGCAAGTTCCATACCTTGGAGCGATACAGGGAGTCCAAGAGCGCCAAGGTAAGATCCTGAAGCCATTATTATTCTGTTGCTGTTGAGACATTTCCCCAGATGAAAGCAGAAGAAGCTTGCAATAGCTGCCTGATTCTAGGGCCCGTGGGACTGAAATGTGTTTGCATGTATTTGAAGAAATAGGATGTGAACTTCAAACAGAAATGACTTAAAATAATACATTAACAGATGTCAAAAGCATTCCTGTGAAGGTTGCCTGTACAATAGATAGCACAAAGATGAGAAGAAGTGGTGTAATATATACAGTGGTTTATGAAAGGTAACATTAAGGGGGCAAGCACTTCAAACTAAAAAGGATTAAAAAGGATTACTATTTAAATATACACAATTACAAAAATGTCACTGGAGGAATTGGTGGAATTGGTGGAGGCAGGTAGAGAGGATGCGGGCAGGCGAAGCACCCTCTTTAGCAAGTAAGTGAAGTTTAAGCCGAGCTTTGAAGAGATCCACTGTTGGACTTTGATTGTTATGGGCAGTGGGTTCCAGTGGAGCGGGGCGGGTAGGGAGAAAGAGCCGAAGTGAGCGGAGGCACAGGGTGGATATGGGACATTGAGGTTCCGTGCAGATGGGGATCGGAGGAAACAGTACGGTAAATACACTGAGATACAGTCAGGCGGGTACTGAGGAGCCAAGACCATGGACAGCTATGGAGAGTAGGGGGAGGAACTTGAAAAGAGAGCAGTTTTGCATTGAGAGCCAACCAGCCTGTTGCTGGTAGGCAGAAGTGAGGGAGGATCTGGGCAGGCTGTACAGTGCGGGTAGCAAATTTGAGGACTTTGCATAGAGGGAGGAGAGAGTTGAGAGTGGAGATTGAAGTTTTTGTGGTATGTTTAATAAGAAAAAGACAGATTTTCCAAATATTGAGGAGGTTAATACAAGCAGCAGAAGCAGTGGTAGTGATTAATTGTTGCAGTCATGTGTCGCTATCAAAGTGGACCCCAGGATTGTGAGTCTTGGGTGAGCGAGTAAGAAGGTGTTTTTGGAGAGTTCAGCATGAGGCAACAGAGAGGCATCCAGTGAGGCATCCAGTGGTGAATTGCAGTGAGACCGTTAATTATCTGTTCCATGATGGCTGGGGTGAAGGAGGAAAATGAGAACAATGTTTAGGTGTCATATCAGCAAAAAAGTGCTGGTGAAAGCCAAAGTCTTCCTAGGGCAGAGGTATGGAAGGTGAAGAGCAGAGGTCCAAGGACTGATCCTTGGGGGACACTGACTGTTACACACCACACCACACCAGATACAGCTCGGGCCGTTGGTTAGACGTCCTCGAATGAAGAGGTGGCATAACAAGCAGAATAGCCAATGAGTCTCCAGAACTCCTGCTCCCCTGAATTCAAAAAATTCAGGGTTCCTCAAGGAGAGGGACTCTTCTTTACAATATACCTCTCTGCTGTTCAGGTAAAGACAGACAGAAGTGTTGATCGCACAAAAGAGCGGGGAACACACGCACTGCCAAACCAATGCTGCAAGAAACCACAGAAAGGATTAGTGACAGTACAATTGGTGTTTCAATCATCGGAAGACAAGAACCCACAAACGGAATAACTGATTAAATGTTGGCTATGGTGTTGGGAAGGTGTGTGGATCCTGAACCTATAAAAGAAAACACATACTATAAGCTTGAAGCAAGGAACAGTATAATACCCCAATGTTGGAGATGAGCTGTAAAAACTGACCTGAAAAGAGGACAAGTTCTGAGGTAAGTACTACTTCCAGACAGAAAAAAAGGAAAGGAGAAAAGAAAAAACAGGGAGATTAGTATAGGAAAAGTAACGCGGGCGGCACAAGGGACGCACTAGTTATGGGTTGGTGCATAACACAGCAAAGCGTTCAAAATGCACTAGTAGCTGATGATGAGAAGAACAACAACTGGTCCCAGGAGATGCGATTAAGGTTCAGAAGATGGTTCATTTCCCAATAGCACTTTCCAATGAGTTGATATGCGGAAGTGTGGCTCTATGGTAATATCTGTATTTCTGGGAAACAAGGCAGGGGGAAACCCAATTTTCTATTTTGAATGCGGGTAGTGGGATACAGAACATATGTACACAATTACAAGCAGAAACACTCACGCTTGTGGGAGGACAATCCAGGAATGTCAGGCAGCTCACGTGTGGATTAACGTGGTGTGGAACAACTGGAGAGCAGTCCTGGACAAGCAGAAGATGAGGCAATCCGGGAAATGATCCACGCTCAGCACTAGGAGATCAAACGATGCAAGCTGGAGGCAAAGGCAGTCCGGAAACGTTCCGCATTCAGCAACAGGAGATCCAACATTGCAAGCGGGAGGCAAAGGCAGGCTGGAAAACGTAGGCAGGGTTTGGTTAACCTGTGTAGACAAAGGAATCCTACGGAGAGCAATCCGAGGGAAGCCAGGACAGGAAGAACGCAAGGTTGGTGTGTTGGGATAACGCCATAATTAACAGCACCAGCCAAAAACCAAATGCCGGATTTAAACCGCTGGGAGGAGGGACTTTCACGTACATGTGTTAGTCGTTCGCACATGATGTGTCACCTGATACGGACGTGTCTTTTGTGTGAACAACCTCCATGGCAACCTGTACTTTTGCCATAAAGACGTCCTGTCAATCCGACTCCACAGAAAACAGGGTGCACGCGGCCAAGTAAAGGAAGAAATCTGCGGCCCAATGTGTAACACTGACAGGGTCAGAGGTTTGTGAGTTCCAAGAGATTTAAAAGGATGCACCTTCTAGGTAGGAGGCAACCCTTCCAAGAGCAGAGTTGCAAAACCCAAGGTCCTGGAAAGTGAAAAGATATAGTAGTGGCCGACAGTGATAAAAGCGCAGAGAGATCCAAAATGGTGAGTATGGACTGCTGAGCATTAAAGAGAAAGCTGGAGACATGCATGAGTGCAGTCTCAGTGGAGTGCTTACTACAGAAGCCGGATTCAAGTGGATCTCCAAGGCCATTGTTCTGACACTAATTGGTGATCTGTTGAAGACCACCCGCTCAAGGAATTTTGAATAATGGGGGAAGAAGAGAAACTAGTGGTAATTTGCTGGGACGTTTGGGTCAGCAGAAGATTACTTGAATAGACGTAAGAAGGTGTCCTATTTGAAGGAGTGAATTGAATACCTGCATCTCCGGATACTGCCTCCAATGCCCCCGTTTCCACGGAATCAATTGGAAAAAACCATGAGGGGACATAAGGGCCTAATTCTGTGAGCCGTAGTGATGGATTATTTTCTGGAATAATGTACGTAATGCAAATGTTGAAGCCTGATTAGCAGAACCCAGTATCTTTGTGTAACATAATATGCAGCAGGAGGCCCTCCTCCCACACGTGTGAAAACAGGCAAGTCTCTGGAACTGTATACTCGATGCATGGAACAATGTTATGACACTATTCTCTGGACGTATCTGGGATGATCCTTTATGCACCTTTTTGGGGTTTTCCCCATTCCTCGCCCTTGTGATGGATTTTGTCTTAAGGTGCTGGTCTGGTTTATGTAGCTTTTCTTGCGTGTTAGGTTAATATTTGGCTGTTATTGTCTGTTTGGTATTGTTTGTTGCTACATAGATTAATTTGTAGCGTAATAATAGGCAAGCTGCATTACACTTGTGCTTTAATGTTGATTTTGCACTGTGTTTTCTGAGAATTGTGAGGGTGCAGAAGTACGAGTCGGACACATAGGTGGCATATTGGTTGATATAAACATTTATTGATAACACCAAAAGGAAAAGAAATGCCTGTCTTGACTTATTAATTATGAGGGGCGGCCCTACCTCAACAGAAAACTGAGGAGCAAGTCATGTTGTCCGGAAAGTAAATGTCCACGCTCCTGTGTCTAAACCTATTTCCGTCCCTTACACCATTAGCTAACTAATGAAAACTGTAAGTCCTATTCACTGACAAGGAGGCCTCGCTCACTCCAGATGTACACTCCAAGGCACAGTTCTTGTGCAAAGAATATATGATTAAATATGTATGCCGCATTTCAACATCCACAAAAAGTACGGTTCTGAAACTCTCAAAATCTTTAGAGGAACCCTTTTCTCTGTTTGTTTAAACAAATTGCACCTTTTCTAATCTTTTATCAGACTGGTTCATGGTTGGTTACCTGCCAGACGCTGCGGTAGACTTCCTCAACGATATATAAACCATGGTTGACTAGCCTGCAGACTTGACTTGTCGCTGGTTTCCTGTTTTGTCCTCCTTTTCTAGTCAGGTGCCAAAATCTTTGGGGTCAGCCTCTTGCTCTATTTTCTCTCCACTGTTGAGGTCTTTAACCTTAGAAATGTTATTGATGGCCTTGCCCCATTCGTTGTTTTTCTGCTTCTGGAGATTTCTTCCCTCCTTTACCTTAGTGTCCATCTGGACAGATCCTGGTATGCTCTCCTGCCCAAGACCTTATCGCACATAGGTGTCCTTTAAGTTGAATCAGCGTTGAGTGCCTCCCTGTTATCCCTCTGTGATCTTTGATGGTTTATGTAACGATCACCTGGTTGACACGGGACGTCATCAGCCTTCTGACTCTTACGATCTCACCCTTTCCTGGGGCTATTCGACTGAGACTGGGCCTGAAAACAGTGATTGGTAGAGTTAACTCCCTATTGTCTCTGTGGCTTGAACCCCTTCCCGGGGTCCAACCCTTCCCTTGATCGACAGCTCACCTTGTTTTTTGGATAGTGTGCTCTCCATCCTGCCTTCAGCGAAGGGGCGTGTTGATTGATGCGGGCTCATTGCTGCCTAGTTACTTCACTCGCAAGAGTCCGACAGGTAAGTATAATGAGTCTTTTGAACAGTTCTCTAACTTCGTTGCTTTCCTTCCTTAGATGATGGCTGGCGTCTCGGGATGGCGGCGTGCTGCTGAGATGAGTAGCGCTGAAGGTGAGTGCATCAAATTGAGTTCTTTTTCTGTGTCTTTTAGGTGCCGTGACGTTTTCAGCGTGGATGCCGGTTATGAAGAACAAATGCGGTGGGTAAGCGCGGTATGCGGCGCCTCTAGATGTTTCCACGCTAACTGAGTGTTTTCCTCTTCATGATGAGAAGTTCCGGAGACAGAGTTCCCCCAGAGCGGCTGGGATTCAGCTAAGTGTTTGAAGCTCGTACAGTATTTAAAAATAAGCGAAGATTTGCAGAATGCTTACTAATGCCTTTTTTCTGTTCTTTTCCCTTTTCCTTAGGGAGCAGCGTGCCGGGATGGGAATGACACCGCCGAAGATGCCTGCAGAACAGAAGGAGCGATGACTGATGGGCAGAAGCGCTGCAAGGTAAGGCTGTTCCTAACGGTGTTCTTGTTCTTGCAGGAGCTGAGCGCAGAAGAAAGATGCAGGCCTACTGGAGACCGATCCGAACACGGTGAGTGTCAAGCTGCAGGTGCAGAAAACGCAAAGCATGTTTCTCAGCCTGGGTGTGGTTTAAATAGTCTCTGGGTATCCCAGGTGCCTCTGGGCTAAACCACACCCAAAAGACTAGACCGCACATGCAGTTCTGGGAACCGAAATATGTGGGGGCATCCATCTTGTCCCCATCAATGCACTACAAGTCCAATCCCCAATGTTATCCTATGGGAGTGAGTGAGTCTGGTGCCCCAAGCACTAAGTCTGTCTGCAAGTGGGTCTTTGGAGGGGTGGAGAGGCCCTTGGGGGCCATGTAGGTGATCGTGGCCTGGCTCCAGCCTGACATCTTGGAGGGCTGGGGACATGAGGGGCAGGAATCATGACAGCTTATCTGCTTTACAAAGTTCTTGTCACTCTGTGAAATGCTGCTTTCATCCCATGTGGATGTAATTCGTCATTTACAAAGTTTGCATCAAATATAATGCCTTTTGTATCCCCTTGTGCTCTTGGGATCTGCTTGCATGGTTCACAAAGTTTGTATCGAATATATTGCCACTTATAATCCCTTGTGCTCTTCAGGATGTGTTAGTGTGGTTCACAAAGTTTGTATAAAATATAATGCCAAATGTATCCCTTTGTGCTCTTCGGGATATGTTTGTGTGGGTTTTCAGCTTCTTTAGCTCCCACAATTCCCTAGCCACTGTTCTAATCTGCGGGCGATCTCCAGTCCCTTCTGGTGGCAGAGCAGAGCTTCTCTGCTGTTGCAACGCTCAGCATTCTACTTCTCCTCGCAATTCCGCACCTCCGGATTCTGCCTCACGCCTGTGGCTGCCCACGCCTTCCTTCTTGCTCTGCTTCTGCCAGGTCCACTTCGCCTGGACCTCTCTGGTCATCACAACTCTCTGTGTCCTGACTCTCAGTCTTCGGTTACCCTGCCACAGGACGAGCGTCTCATTGCCAGGGCTGGTTCAACAGACAATTGAGTCCTTCTTCCCTTTTTACCATCAGGGCTGCCTCTTGACAGCTGTAGCGCGTGTGTTGGTTCCACGGTGGGCTTGCACCTCCCTTTTCAATCTTCTTCATCTCAGTGTTATTTTGCCTTAAACTTGGGTAAGTCTCCCTCTCTCCCTCCCAGTCTTATCAAGGATACCCTCTGCTTTCCTATAACATATAGTGGTATGGGGACCCGATGTATCTGAATGGGGGATGAGGTCAGTGGTAACACCAAAGGGGTAAATGTAAGCTGCTTTCTCCTAGGGCCGTCGTCACCAGTCCCATGAAGAAATTCTCTCCCCATGAGATCCACCCGCTGAGTTTCAACCCAAGGGGGAACATCGGCTTGCAGCCTCACCTAACTGGCCTCATGGGAAGGGGATCCCCCCTTGGAAGCAGTGACAGTACCCAGGTATTCGTCACATACCCTTCTCCTTAATAAGGTTGCTTCCCCATATAAAGAAAATGCTGGCATCTTTGGTATTTCTCTGGGAAATGCTCTACTCGGGGTAAGAAAACTTCCATTTTGTATCTCAGCAATTCGGGTCACCCACTGGGGAATGTGTGGGACGTTACTGCCTATTACCAATCGTGTTGGTAGGTTGGGGATCACTGCTACCTTTAGCCAAATTTCTTCGCCCATGATGCAAACCGGTATCTGGGTCTGTGGATGTTTTTCTATATGGCCATTGGTACAACCCACTCCTTATTTTTTTAACCCTTTCCAACCCCTTGGAAGTACCTCTGATTTTTTGGCTTATTGCTTACTTTTCACTTTCTAGATAGGCCCATATTTGTTTATCTAGAAGGGTAGCAGGGATTCGATGTGAGGTGTTATTTCCTGCTCAGTGGTATTGATTTTTACCTTTGTTCTTTTTCAATTTATTTCCCCGATGAGAAATCACCTATACTCTCTTGTCTTCTAGTTTTGGTTTTAAGGACGCAGTTTGGGCACAGAGGATATTAGCAAAGGGTAGTTTGGTAATCGATTTCTTAACTTCCTCTTCCTGACGTGTTCTATAAATGAGGAGATAGTGGGGAAATTCATTTTATTTGGGGGGCAATCCCTCACTTTATGACCAATCTCTCACAAGAGAAACATTTCTTATCTAGAGTAGGAGATGGTGTTATATAGGATGGCATCTCTTCTTCTTCATCTGCTACTTCGAGGGCATTGACATCCAGTTCACTATCCCTGGATTTTATAGGTTTTTCAAATTCCTGGAAATTGTTGGCAGGTTTGAACAGGGTGGATGTGTGACGAATCAACTTCCGGGGCACCAGTGGTCCAGGGATGAATATTGGTTTCTAAACCATCAATCAACCCCACACCTCTAGTACACCAGAAGGCATCCAAACAGAATGGAATACAAGTAAATTATTAGACCTCCAATTTTGGTAACGTGGATGGAACGGCAGGCTTATCTCTGCAAGGTCGTGGATCGTTGGTTAGTAGCAACACAGCGAAAATACAGTTATTACCCAATTATAAAATGGACTGTACAGTCAAGTTTGTACACAAATATCTACTTTATTATTACTACAACAGACAGTTCTAGCACACTACAATTACAGCCCACACTGTAAAGTAACACAGAGAATAGACAGTTTCACAAAGGAAAGGGATGCACTCTGGATACTGACAGGAGGGTAATTGGTAAAGTAAACAGTCTTATAGTTCAAGATTATTTGGTTTCAACACCAAAGGGGCAAAGGGTCATAACTGTCTCTAGGAGCATTTGGAGAAGGACCAAGGAGGCAGAACCACAATGTACCTGGTGCTGAAGAAATTCTTGGTGTTCGACATCGTCGAGGCAGTTCCAGGGCGATTTGCAGATCGTGAGACAGAGTTAGTGGTGGTAGACAGCTGCGGGTACCAGGCGGCAGACAGTTCGGCAGGCGAGGCTGGCCAGACGTCTAGAGGCTGTCCAGCGCAGTGGCTCGGGCAAAGAATCATTGTCTCTTTGCTGGTTGGTAGATCTGGAATGCTGGTTGAGACGTCTCGGATGGCTCTGGTGACTGTGGCCTGACACGAGTCAGCGGTGCAGCCGGATGCGGTACGAGTACTCAACTGTCTCAAAATTGTCCTTAAAAAGATGGCCTCTGGATGATACTTGTGTGGCACTCCTCTTATCTTCTTCGCAGGGCTCGTGTACTTTCAAGGCGGACAGCCCAAATCTTAGGAGGTTGTTAGCAGGCAACGGCCTTGTCCTTTGTCCAGAGACTCTCCAGCACTTCACACCTAGGAAGCTTGCTGTCAGAACCTAGCATGTCACTCTGTTTGTTGGCCGGGTACCTGTTCTGAGTTGCTGGCCCTGTCTCCTGAGTCTGGTATCTCCATCTGTTCCCTAGGAGATGTTTAGGGGAGGGATCTTGCTTCCTCTTGGAACTCCTGGCCTTCCTTCACTGCAGAAGATGTAAGGTAGACTGTACCTTCAGCTGCGGTCCAAATTAGTCCTTCTTGTTACTCCTTGCAAACTCTTCAGATGATCTGATTAATGAGGGGCTTAGCCCTCTTTTAAAGCCAAACGGGCCCCAGTGATTGGTCCAGGCTAAGCCCACCTTAATGACCCAATCCTGGGTACCCACCAACAATCTTCAGTGATGCTTCAGGTTAGAATCAGATCGCTTGGCAACAGACAGGGGAAGGGTGACAACATATACTTCGAAGTTCCACCCAGCTCCCTTTCTACTGTGCATCAAAGTGTCTCCCTAATTAACTGAGCCCTAGTGCAGCGCTTGGTCAAAACATGGGCTTCCTTTGAAGTAGGGGGTTGCAGGCAACATCTGCTCTGAAAAGATTGGTTCCAGACAGGACATTGACTGCCCTTTCATACCAAGTAGGGGTGTTAGTACCAAGTTGACACATTGCATTACAAAGAGGTGTTGATCTCTGGTCTCCATTGTCACTCCCTGCATCCAGGCCTTCCCTGAAGCCTGCTAATTAAAAGTCTTCAGATTTGCCACCACCAGCAAGGTGTTACAATGGAGATGCAACTCCATGGGGCCGTGAAATGCTAATCAGGGTGCCCACAGCTAGAGGCTTTTGATGTACCCACAGCTGCCAGGTGTCGGCTACACATGACAGGGGAGGCCAGCACTGGTAAGCTGTGTCCTCCCAGAGTACATGACTATTTTTCTGCTTTGCAGTGAGCGTGAAAAATATGTGCGGGAATGGCCCCACATATTTTCTGGAGGTTGATCTCCCATCATTCATTTTTTTAAAGAAAACAAAAATGAAAAAGCTCAGGCGAGCGTACTCTCCCTGTGCGGATGGTCGAATTCCTCACAGGATGGTTCTCCCGCCTATTCCTGTCCTATCCAGAAGCTATGTCGAGGCAACATTTTATCAGGACTGATTTCGAGGACCGCCTATTGATTGGGAACAACTAGATTGGCATATTTTCCCTGTAGCTTGGGAAATTGTATTTGTGTGGACAGGATAGCCAGTGGGTAAATCTGGGTTCCTGTTTTAATTCCTCCCCTGTGGTTATCTACGGGCTCGCCAAAGAAGGGCACTTACGTCACTGTGGAGATAGGCTGGCTGATGCTTTAACTAAGGTTATGCTGGTCGGGAGATTTGGTTGGGTGTTTTCTCTCAGTTGTTTGGATGCTTCAACCTTCTATGGAGTGGTATTCTCAGCTCCTTTACATCCCACAGTGACAATACCCTGGCATTCGTCCCAGAATGTATGCATCCATTGCTTGAGGTGTGTGTTGCTCCCTGCTGCACTCCTTGTACTGGTAGAACCCCCCCCCGAGAACTACTCTCCTCTTGTTACTACTTGTTACTCTCGTCTTGTTACTACTGTGCTAATCACCATGGTGTCCCTGAATCATGCTGTTCCCATCTTCATCTTGTATCCTGGCTTGCAACATTATGTGTTACTACTGACTTTTGCAAATTGTATTCGCTCTCCCCTCTTGCTTCTCCACTCTTTTTGACTGCTTACTCTTTGTTCTCTCCTCCTCTCCCTTTCTCCCTTTTCCTAACACCTTCCCTCCTCCCCTTACATTCTTATATGCACTTACTCTATCAGAATAGTCCCTGGACCTAGTATGATAGCAACCTCGTCTGTTTCCTCCCCACTCCCTTCATTGTCCCCCCTCCATCACTATCTGAAATGTCGTTGGCCTAGTACAATAGTCACTTATTTTGTTCCTCCCCTGCCTTTCTGCACCCCTCTCCCTCACCTTTTGTTTTTCTCCGGCTCTACCAGAAATGTTGTCAGGCCTAGTACGGTAGTCGCCTGTCTGTTTCCATTTCCTCCCCACTCTCCCCCTCCCTTCCTTATCTATGTCTTAACTCTTGCACTATCTGAAATGTCGTCAGGCTGAGTACGATAGTTAATTTCACATCCTTACTGTTCATGGCCTGTAAGAATGTCATTGTATTTCCCTTGTTCCCTCCCTTGGAAGCGCTTTGAAACACATTGTGTATTGGCGCTATATAAATAAACTAGCATATCATATCATGAATAAGGATTCAGACCTTTATGGCCATACACTCACCATTGAAAAAGAAGGTAGGGTTTCTACTTAGGAGATAGTGGTATTCTGCAAACAGAAGGTACCGGCAGGGTGGGGGAAGAATGGAGAAAGAGATGTAGACGAACAATGTGGGGTCAGGTGGGCACATGAGTGGTCCATATGCTGTGGAGGATGTACTTTCTATGGGTTTTGGTCTATTTGACCTAAAACATTTGGCCTAATCACAATTTGATCTAATTTCTTAGACCTTTTTTCAGTCTAAAATGCGGGGGGGGGGATCCGCCTCAAACCCCCACTTCCCCTCAACATAATCTGTACCCGTAACCAACCCATATATATATATATATATTTAATTCAATATGACCAAATAAAAGGTCAAACAAATTCGATCAAATGTTTTTAGCTCAATGATGCTAATACCACAGATATGCAATGTAGGATTGTAGGGTTTTAGGTAATCCCTCCAATGACTGTCTTATCTACAAGCCCACGCCTCAATAGTCATCCTTGATTTCCGGGAGAGGGTACAGTAGGTTGGCAGGCAGATATAGCACATTCATGTGCAAAGGGGGTCGGGTAAAGATTTGATGGGAGCATTATGGTACATTTCCACTCTTTTAAGCAATTGTATTTTTTATTAAAAAAAGAGCACTTTTCTTTATTGGTAAGGATGCCTGTTTCCAATAATTCTTCATTCAGAAAATAGACATCATCTTATGTTTTATTCAGCTTAATCTATTCTGTTTGTTTGACATCTTAAAATGTGCTACAAGCAAATACATTTGTAAAGAAAACAAAAGCTTTATTTTGTGTACCAAAAATTAGGGAATCATTAGAAGAGGATCTCACCAGCTGTGTCCTTTTACCAGATAACAAATACATGAATGGTCTTTGAAAGCTGTTTGTGCCTTCATGTCTGAGAGACCCCCCTAACCTTTAGTGTCTTTCTCCCTATGCATGCCCTTCAAACACAGAGGGAGAAGCGCTGGAGCATCTCTTCCGGGGGAGGCGGAGAACGGAACGCCTGCAGTGTAAGTAAATTATGAATGATGAGACCTGATAACCTTCATCTCTAGTTGTAACAGAGGCAGCAATTAGCTGGATAGAGAGTCCAGAGAGAGATTTATGTGGAACCTAATGACTCCTGACAGTCTCTTGTTCACAGTGTTTTGGTCTAATACAACATCTGCTCTGCCTCAGTTGATCTGCATTTCAAGGGTCCCCTTTGCCAGGGATTTGATCAGGGCACAACGCTCGAAAGGGAGCGTACGGCTAGAATAGACAACTGATGTTCCTGCCTTCATAATGGGGGGCCTACTTGCCTCCAAAATCTCTAAGCCCCAAATGCTCCTACTTGACTCCACTCTCTCTAACCACTCACTGGTCAACCGTCATAACCTCCAAAACCACACCACTCTGGTCGCCTCTGCTCCAATAATTGACACCCCAAATCCCATGACCACCCTCTTATTCAGGTCCCCATCCCCCTTTCCCAGCTGTGTCACCATATGTAAATTAAAGCCAGTCTCTATCGCCCCTTTCCTCAATCAAGTCAACAGCTTGCTCCAGGATCTCGCTCCTCCACTTGCCCAATCCATTGGAGTTACCGTTATTAAAAGAATCTCTGCACTGTTTGCTCCCTTCAGTGATCACAACCCTGCCCCTTCCTTCACCCCAGCCACGTCTTTAACCTTGGATCCCCTCGCCATCCAGCTTCAGAGGCCAACCATGAGTTGCTGCTTATGCTGCTGGTGCATAGACCGATCCCTCACCCTCCTGAGTGCCTACAAGGATTGTCTCCTGACCCGGCCTATCTCAAGACAGCCAAATATTCCTAGTACACTAATTCTGTTTCCTCTCTCTGAATAATATCGAGAACCCTCCTGACCATCTGTTTCTTCTCCTAAGAACAGCTGTGTCCTCCTTTCTCGCTCTGGCAATTACTTTGTCTCCTCCTTCTCCACTAACATCACAAAAATATGTCAGACTTTGTGCGCCTTTCTATCTCTCCCGCCCTTTTCCTCATTCTCCGCTCCTCCTATCCTCCCACACTCTCCTCTGCACATTTCTCTGCCTTATTCATTTTCTCTCTCACCTCACACTCGCTAAACCCCTCACCCATGGTTTCGCAGCTTCTGAGTTTATTTTGACAGCAACCTGAACTTTTCAAGTTCACTGTGGCCACTGCCAGTACAGCTATGGCGGACCGTCCAAACATTAAACATTGTGCCCACACCATGCACACCAGTCGACTGAAACCCTAATCTCTCTAATCTCGTGCTCAGCCAACTAAACTACTGCACAATCCTGCTTTTGCTCTAGTCTGTACTCTTACGCTTCCCTTATTCAAGTCTTCAATATTGCAACACCACCACCCCTTTCCAACCCAACCTCCCACCCCTTGGAACCTTCACACCCTCCTCTGCCTACCATCACCACTCTGGATGTTTGTCCATGCAAAAATGTTCTCTGTATGTAATTCCTGCTAGTCATCTATGTACCCATTCCTGAACTCACCCCTCACTACCATGCTGACTGCATCCTTCTGTACTCTATCTCTCCACTCCAGGGCTCTCCACAACCCATCAGTTCCCAGTCCTCGCTGGGCCTTCTCCCACTTTCTTTCCTCCTCCATACATGGCCCACTCCACTGGAATGCTCTCTCGCCCCTCCTCCCATGACCATTAAAGCCATCTCTTCTGTGGAACGCCTTATAACAGAGCTCAAACTCCACCTGCTGGTGTCGGAAGGAGTCCTCAAAATTCTTCCACTGTCCTGTCCCAACTAATTGCACAATCCATCATTTGTGCGTTCTGCCTTGGGCACCACTCCATGCACTGTGTAAATACTGGCCTCAGGCTGTCAATGTTCAACAAATATTATACCGAATGCGGACTTCCAAAAAATGAAAAGCCTATAAAGAGAGGTGATTCGGAGACAGAGGGCCCCGAGAATCGCACTCAAGGCGCTGTTGCGCTCGGTCTGGGAAGGGGTCTAGAGCTTCCGGATATACACACATATTACTGGGTGTCGCAGTGGCAAACATTGACCAAGTTGATTTTTGGAAACCCAGACACGAACAATATTAGACTAGAGAGGGAGTTGATGGAGGGACACCCCCCCATACAGATGTTGTATTGAGCCCCCCAAGGGAAATTGCTACCGACGGCTGGACAGAGAAAGATACAAATAAAGAAGAAGGTTAACAGGGCATTCGGGAGGGCAGGGAGAGTGGCATGGGAATCGCCACTGTTGGCAAATCAGGCCCTACCGGAAATGAATCAACTGGACAATCAGACTCTTTGGATAGCTAAGAAATAAGGAAGGGAACAGATGTCTTCCACGAGCCTGGCCACCGAACCTGATTGCCAATAAGGATATATACACCTATATAAGACTCAGGCATACTCTCAACAACAAGCTATTGGGATGTCCCAGGGCAAACTTGATGTCAGAGGATTTCAAAGAAGGGGAAATTACAATATTGTGCTACAGTATTGTTAATGTCTCGTCCCCAACCCCCAACCATGCTGACAAGCTGAACAGTAGGTGGGGTACAGATTTGGGATCCCTGGAGGGAGGGGAGTGGGTAGAAACCTTTTTGGTGCCCAGAGAAGCTACGTCTAGTGCAATATAAAATATTACATACAATGTGCTATACGGTGGGGGGGGGGGGATTGTATCGGATGGGGAGGGCCACTGATACAGACTGCCTTACATCTAAGGCAGCTGTCGGAACATTTATACACCCAACCTGGAGCTGCCCAAGGATGTGATCCTATTGGAGAAGGGTTAGCAAACATGCCATGGATTATTGTGGGCACACATTCCAAGGTGCCCTAGGGTGGTGCTCTTGGGTGATTTGAGTGAATGTGAGGCCCTACATTGGGAAAAGAAGCTGCTGACAGCCCTGATGGTGGCCAAGAGAGACAATGTAGCATCATTGGGAAGCCCCATGGCCTCCAGGATTGCATTATAGAGGCACTGAATGGACCAATGCTGTGCACTGGAAGCAAGGGGGTGCAGATCCAGAGGGTGCCCAACCAAGGATTGCAAAATATGGGGGCAATGGTCAGGGGAGGATTGAGCGAAAGAGGAACTTAATGGGTCTGGGGAGGAGGTGCTCCGAGGCACTCAATGGAATACACTAGAAGTCACAGACTGAGTTGATAGGAACAACAGGGGAAAGAGGAGTGGGAATGAGGAGTGGGGATGAGGAGTGGAGGACACGGAAGGGGGGGGAATGATTCGAGAATTATCTCAAAATCCAGGATCCCTAATGTGTTTGTTCATTAGGCATACCACTAATAGAAACTTGTATTTACAAAAAAAGTAAACATTGTCACATCCTCCAGTCCCCGGTATGTGTTCTCACTCTTACTCCTTCGCCACCCGGCACACACCCATCACTCAATACAGCAATGCCCTTATGTACGTGCTCCCTACCCCTCTACTGCCTCCACTCTCTGTTGTTGGCTGCCTTGTAAGGTACTTCTGTACAAATGACACACCCATTTATTCAATAAATGCAAATATTATCATTTCTAAAAATGTATCTCAAAGAGCACCCCTGCCACATGGCTGGAACCATTGGACTTTTATCGCACTAGCACAGTTCCAGGTTACAGCACTAGAATCCCAGTAGGCTGTGCAGGAGTAGTGAGACACCGTCCAGAAGTGAAGTTAACCTTTTCTCCAGTATCTGGTTCCTTTTTGACGAATCTCAGGCTTGAGACATTGGAAAGGCATTGATTAAGTAGATGGACCCAAACCATCATGCAGATTTAGATTCTGTTATGTCATATCCTGAGGATCGACAGATGACTAAAGTCTCAAAAAGGTCCCAAGCACAATGATTTAATCAGATCAAAACAAATGGGTCGCAAAAGGGGTATAAGTAGCCTCATAAACAAGAATTCATCTCAGTACACACATGGGGTGCAAAGAGTACACAACAGGTGAGAGGGACTGTTCAAAGAGAAGCATTAGGAATGTCATCCTAAGTCCAAGTGCCTCAGGGTTAGGTCCAAGTCACTCAGAACAGTTCCTTTGGGTTCCCAAAGTCCAAAACCCTCCAGAGTGACAATAGCTTAAATTGGCGCTCCTGGCTTTGGATTTCTGACATCTAGATGACAGTTGACGTCTTTCCCACCTAGTCTGGATGGATTTTCAGGCTGTAGTTACTTTTCCCAATCTCGCCTGCCACGGTAGGAATTCAGGTTCCAAAGCACGCAACTGGGTCTGGGTCCTCAGGAGCCCACCACAGGCTACAGATTCTTACGATCACAGCACAGCCTCAGTGTAAATTGTAAATAACAATGCCCTTTGCTTATCACTCCTTTCCTGCCCTTCTCTCCCCAGTTCTCCTAATATTTCTTCATCCTGTATCCATGCCTTTCGGGTACCAGAGCTTATCAGGGTTGTATTTATTTCTTCCCCCTCTATATCTTTCTTTCTTCTGGCCTTTGTGGAGACTTCATGAAGCAAGACACAGACAACAGATTCAAAAGTTCAAACAAAAGTAGTTTTATAAACTTAAATGTCAGGATGGAGTAAGGTCTAACTTGCCCTATGCTAAGATGGGATTTCCCTACCTACAAAAACTAAGGAAGGTCTGAGTCAGTAAGTTGAACTTAAGCCTGCCTGTGTCCAAAATCTATCCTTCCCCTCACAACTAAAGCTGAACAATGTGTAGGGATGTCAGCAACAAAGGAAATAGTGTTCCAAACAAAGTTCTGAGCTTCTTCCAGCTCCTGGCTTACTTTCCAACTCCTCTTCCCCAAGTTCAAGACAGTTCCACAATGTCTCTGGGTTCCCTTCCTCAAGAAGACAACACAGTTCCAAAGAGAGGCCTTGAGGTGCCCTTCCTCAAGGCAGCAACAAAGTTCATAAGGTCTAGGTTTCCCTTTCCCAAGATGTCAGCTTTTCCAGCTTGTCAACTTATACTTATTTTCAGTTTCTTTATATTCAAAACCAGTTCCAGGTCATCTCTTACACTCCTCTTGGTTTCTTGGCAGCTTGTACAGATTTCTTTCTTCTGCCTCACTTCAGCAGTCGCTTTCAAACATGTAGCTTTCCTTGGCTTTCCCAGATAGTGTATGCCAGTCTAGGCGCAGTTGTCGGCCCACACGCTCCACCCATTACAGATCATGCAACCGGTAACCCTAGGCTTTCTTGCCCACAGGTTCTTTTGTAATTACATCTGTGTTCTGATTCACATTCACTTGGCTTTCACCATTGGGTTCCTCTCACAGCCTGCCCGGGCCTTGGCGCCACAGTCTCTCCTGGAAACTTGCCGGCATCCTGGTTTCTCGGTAGCCTCATTCTCCACACGGTTTCTCTTCCTTCAGGCCCGCAACGCTCGCCCCGGCTCCTCTACTGCTGGTCTCACTCCTTTTTATACACCTGCAAACATTTAACAGGTTGCAAGTGTGAATCCTCAGGCCCAATTGCCTCACCATAGGTAGTGACGTTCTCTGGACATGCCTAATCCTTTCAACATTCCGCAGGCCTCTTCCTCGTGTCAGTACCAGTATGGTGAAATTACATATTAGTGTCTACCACTCCTAGTCACCTCTTCCTTGTCCCAGTACTATAGTGGTATGAATGAGGGGTAGCGATTGATAACAGCCTATAAAGTCAGTGGGATGGGGAGGTTGATTATTACAAGGAAACAGGGGATATCATGTCTCGCCTGTGACCCTCCTCTTCTTCATCACCCTCTTCCTATGGTCTCTAAGTCAATAGCGTATTTGGTGTTATCCTGGACAAAGGGAAAAGGGTAGCAATATCCCATAAATGTGGCTGGGACTGAGGGTTGATCATGCAATAGAAATGGGGGATACCACATCTCACCCAAGGATATCCCTCTACCATTCCCCAAGTCCCCCCTACCCAGGTGATCCTCCTCGCATCTCCACGCCCAGGGTCGAGATCCAATAAAAATGACCCTTCCCTGGCTACCTGAGCAGAGGATGTTGCGAAGAAGAAGTGCGGACGCCCTCAGGTTGCTCACACATTGCATTTCAGTCTCAAACTGGACCAGGCTCCCCAAAGGATTTGTGGGTAAAGCTCTCCCCTCACCTATACAGAAGGTGGATGCTTTCTCCAGCTTCTGTCGGACTGCTACACTGCTTTGTTGATGTTTCCTTCCCTTCTCCTTTCCTTTCCGCTCTTTTTCAAGTGCAACCTCTTTCCCTCCCCTCGGCTCTCAACCTCCTCCTTCTTAGTCTTTCCCTCCCTGAGCTCCAACCCTTTTTTTCTATATCCTCCTTCCTGCTTCTTCTGGGTCCTTTCCTCGAGAAACACCACCCCTCCCTTCCCTTATACTCCTTCCTTCCTCCTGCATCTTTCCTTCCACCTGCACCTTTCCTTCCACCTGCACCATCCTCTTCCTCATCCTCCCGCTCTCTCCTCCCCCTTCTTCCTGCCTCACTGAGCTCAACTGCTCTCCGTGGATGGACTTCCAAAGCCACCTGCCTAAGATCTGTCCCCACCCCCTTCTCGTATGAGCCCTTTTATATTCAGGATCATACAGGAATTGGGGCACTAAAGACTTTAAGGGACACCTAGGCCTTTTGGCAATGGAAGCACAGGATTTGTTCATGGACATTGAGTCTTACCCAGTCCATCGAATGGTGGTTGGGTTACCAGTTTCGGTTCTGCAGGCCGATACTTGGACTAGGAGGGATGTCATTTTTGGATCTCTGGTTTGGTATGTGTGTCTTGGCTTCCTGCTACCGTTGCCTCCGGTTTCCCGGTCTCCAAGTGGCCTCTTCCCTGTACCATGGCACAGAGCCCACATAGTCAGATTGTTATTGCGTCTACAGTGTGATGTGCAGACCACCGCTCATTTGTAATCTTTCTCTCCGATATTCTTTGAGTAGCCTAAGGTCTGGGTTTATCGTCTGATATTTTAGAATCTCTTATTCTGAACCTTTTGGGGTGGATGCAGGTAGACTGGATGCGGTGGGTGAGAGACTACTGGGAAACCCCTCATATACCAACTCTGTGGTCAGCATCATGGAGCAGACAGCATTCCACGCTCCGAGAGCATTCCACCCAATTTCTTGACCTCTTGTCTGCGACTTTGTCACATATCCTAACCCCTTCCATTAGTCTCCCCTACGTTGTTCCTAACTTGGGGTAGCTTTGTGATTCTTTGTGTCTGATTTCTTTCCCCCCTTGCAACAACCTTCGCTAAATGAGCTCAGAATCCTGGGGCAAAGTCAAGGGGGCCGCAACTGCATTCTCCATTCAAGCCAGGGTCGGGTGTTCTGAGGGTTCTACGTTATTTCACAGCAGTATTTTTAATCGCGGGTTTTTTCATCGCCGTTTTTATTTCAAAAAACTCATCGTTTTTTAATTTTATTTTTTGGGGGGGTTTACCAAACCCCCTCTTTTTTTTATTCCCTTACACCCACAACCATATATTTAATTTTTTAACCCACCCCCCAAAAAAAAAGTTTTTTTTCAAAATAAAAACGGGGATGAAAAAATACGCAATGAAAAATACCGCTGTGAAATGCGTGTATACTGTTCTCTGATAACGCTACGGGAACCGGGATGGGTTCTCGTCACTCGAGAGTGACCCTGCCCTATCCTTTGAGAGAATAGCTGGATGATGGTGCACGGCACTTTATATCCTCGTAAGATGGCATCATTGATGCTCCCACAGACCAGGTTGTCATTGCACCCTAAGTGCTCACTGGGTCTTGGGATATCCCTCCCATTCTCAGTGGATGCAGGTGATTTGTTCAGCTTTATGAGGAAACATTAGATTGGCCACTGCCACCATAATTTGGCAGCTGGATAGCCTAACTGCATGGGGGAAAAGGAACTGTCCGGGATTGCTGGGAGGCAGAGGTTGCTCACGGAGGAGGCACCAACCCACACATGCCTGCTGGCACTGCATTTAAATGTAGCTCAGGAACCTTTGCTGTAAAATAGTTCCACTCCTTTTTTTCCGCATAGAATGTACTCCCACACGCATCTAGAGCGAAATCAAAGCCTTGAACCATCAGAGGGAGTTCAGGTCATGGCTGCAGCGATAGAAACTATAGTGACCAGTACTTTTCTTCCAATGGAAATATGACATCTTAATGGAAGTGGTGGGTATGGAGATGGCCATCTCCACGAATCCAAGGGAAGCAATACGCTGGCCTTCTTCCACTCTGCGACCCCTCCAGCTAATCCAGAACAGGGCAGTGAAATGTATCCTTGGCCTCAAGCCCAGAGACAGCCTCTCTCCTGCCCTAAATATTCTTCACTGGCTCCTGGTTGCTTCTAGGATAAATTCAAATCCCTCTATCATCCACAAGGCTGCCTGGGGACTGGGTCCACACTATCTGCAACTATCTCTTACTTAATATTCCCCCTCAAAGACTCCTGCGCTCCTCTGGCACCAACTCTTGGTGTGTAAAACATTTTGCTAAACAGAGATCAGGAGGTCAATCGCTTTCCTCAGATGACTTCCTTCTTTGGAACTGCCTCTCCCCCCCCTCTTCATCTTGAGCAGGACCTTCTTAAATTCCAGAAGCTCCTCAGGACTTTCGTCTTTACCTCCTCCTTCCCTCCCCCTCTCCTCTGCTAATCTCACAGTTGCTTGTTTGGTGTTCAGGGCCCTTATCCATCTGCCGGGCCCTGATCTCCCACACCGAATCGCCCCCAGCTTCTGTCTATCCTCAGCACTTGCCACGGCTCACCCTGGAGGCTCGCACTTACCTTACATTGCACTTCACCTGTTGCTCTGCCATGTGCACTGCAGCACTTATCCCATCCCCCCTTCCTTCTGCACTTGCATGTTCTGCACACTCACAAGGGATAGTAGGTTTGTCCCCATCCTACCCCCTCAACTGTATTATTTTTTCTAATGTATTTTAATTGTTTCTCATCCCCTTGTCCCCTCCCTGTTGCCCTGTGGGTGCTTTGAAACAATATTTTCTTCCTGTATAAGCACCTAACAAGTAAAAAATAAATAAATAAGTGGACCAGGAGAGACTGGTATGGTGGGAGAGACTTTTGCTCTAGGAGGCTTTCAGGAAGTAGAGACCGATGCCTCAGCATCAGGCTCAGCAGCTATGGTCGGAGAGAGAAACATGACGCATAACAAAGTGTGTAGAGACAATCTCCAAAAAGAGGCCACATCTTTCAGTCTTACGACGTTCACACCTATGCATGGCTCTGTCGACTCTTAGACGAGGGATCATGACATAAGTGGGCAACAGAAATATCTCAAGGATGCTCCTTTCCAATTCAATGGTCTCTGTATTTGACGGGATGAGGAACACATTGCTACTCTGTCAAGGGGCTGCTCTGTGTGAGAAACCAGAAGGTTTCTCACCTGCTAGTCGCCAGGGATCTGTCATCCAGGTGGCCAGGACAGGGCCATCGATTTGGATCCAGTTCCTTGGGGTGGACCAGTGCGGGAGGATCACCTGGATGAAGGGTGGACACCGGACGGTGAGATGTGGTATCCCCTTCCCTATAACACCTTTTCCACATCCCACCAGGTGGGATAACTAGGAACTCACATCGCCCCTCCCCCTTTGCCGACACAAACACTTTCTCACGGACAGCTCACTGTGAGAGAAAACAGACTAACACCTGAGCCATATACCTGACACGTCCAAACACAAGGGTCTGGCAGAGTCAGACAATTGCTGATAAGTTCACACACCTGACTTCCATCACACTTCCCCACACAGATAAAATGCGGAGCACGAAAGCACACTCTGAGCAAGGCGAAACAAACGAGGAAGCAGCAGTTCCAAGGTGGCAGTTTAATGCGAGGATAAAAATGGCAAGACCAGAGAGGGTTGCAAGGAGGGAAATGCTATTGACCTTTTCAGAGTAAAACCGCTACTTTCACGAGCCCTCGAGAATAAGAAACATAAGACCGGGAATTAAAGCTGAAGAAAGGTGCTTTGTGTGTTGAAGGTACCCGGGGCTCTCCCGCATCGATAGCCAAGGCGGGGAGGAGCGTTTGCCACTGTGGTACTTTCCTTGGCTCCTACAACAAAGCAACACCAGTAAAGTCAGCACAGCTGGTGAGTCGGGAGACTGATAGCAGACCGCTTTGTGTTAGAACCATGGTTGCAAGCAGAAACATTGTATGAAGAAATCTGCAAAGAACAGAGTGTGAAGTGTATGTGATGAGTGACACAAATATAATTGAATATCCAAGGAGTGACAGAACCTTTGATGCTAAAATAGATACCATATCCGGCAGTGGTCTGGCATCACGTGGGTGCTCATTTGAAGGTCTGTTAGCTATGCAACAGAGATAGAAAATTGTGAAATCTAAGTGGTCTTGCAACGGGTCCTGTGTACATTCGAAAGTCTTCGATAGCTAATATGACCTGCAATTGTTCCGAGCCCGGCTGAGGGAAAATAATTGTGTAAGAGTAATGATCTGAGCCCAGCTGTGGGGATCCGGGGTGAACCATGAGTCACCCGAGAAAAGATATTCTATAAGCATGGAGAAGAGATCTGAGAGGAAGAGGGGATCGAGCCGAAGATGAGGGGGAAAAATCTGAGGGTCGAAGGGATCGGTGAGTTCACCTGCTTGAGTACTTTTAAAGGGACCTTTTGTTTATTTTGGTACATACAGCCCTCTAAATCAAGAGACTTTGATAACTTTAGAGACTTGGACAGAGAAGGCCCTGAAGTTGATAATGGAACAGTGTCCTTGTGTTGAAGAAGCCAGAGAGTCTGCTATGCACCAATGTAACCGCCTTGTCTCATGCTGAAAACGTGGGGAAGAGAGGCCAATGGGCTGAACATCTTGACTTATCATTTTGTGAACACTTCTTTCTATCCACACTATTTGTATTTAGAGGTAAGGATTGGCAATAGGTTTATGTTTGTACTTGCCCTTTTAATTTGATGAGACTGCACTAGGACTGCATTATTATTGGATGGTCGTAGCTGGCTCCCATCTGTAGATTTAGGTTTAGATTGGCGTTTATCACACACTTGGTAAAGTTCAATAAACACCATTGAACTGTGGTCACTTACGTCTGTCTTACTTTGATACCGTGCCTTCCTTACATCTGTTAAGGGGCGTCTCTGTCAAGGGGGCTGCTCTGTCATAGGGCCGCTCTGGCAAGGGGCAGCAGAAACCTTTCAGTTTTAGAGCTAGAATTGTAGAAATGAGACGGATAGGAACCTATACTCTGCTCCCACCTACATGTCTGGAAAAGTGACATCAGCAGAACTGCGCCACAGGAAGGAGCTTTCATTTGGCACAAACTTTACAGTTAAAAGGTTTTTATTTTCAGTTGCATGATTTACTTGGGGCAGAGAACTAGGATAAAAATAAATATTCGCTTTAGAGTTAAATTATGTTACTTGCTTAAAAATACTCACACATGGTATGTGATTACATTATTACTCCTTACCTTCAAATAATAGGGAGTAAAATACTCCGACTTTAAAACGTTATCTGGACCCTTGATTGCTTCCTTTCATTAAAAGGTTTGGAACA
This sequence comes from Ambystoma mexicanum, assembly GCA_002915635.3. Lineage (NCBI taxonomy): Eukaryota > Metazoa > Chordata > Amphibia > Caudata > Ambystomatidae > Ambystoma > Ambystoma mexicanum. The sequence continues at coordinate 1,036,158,333 of CM030325.1, forward strand.
GAAAGGCCCTTGTTCCGATGGGGCAGCTTCACTGCCGTGGTCATGCAGAGTGGAGTTTGTTTGTTTGTTTGTTTGTTTATTTGGTATAGCGCAGAACTAACCCGAAGGGGTAGCTGGGCGCAAACAGTACAAGATTGCTTAAGAACTTAGTTACAGGAGAAATACACGTTATGCAGTTCGCAATTAAATCAAGAAAAAGTGCAGTTTATACAGTTCACGTTAGATCAACGAAATAAAGAAATGCGGAACTAACGGTTCGAGTCTAGAGTTGATCGGATGTCATTCAGCTGGTTGCAGGCATCTAGTGTCTATGTGGGAGGGGAGGTCGAGCTAAGTGTCATTGGCACGGATCCAAGTGAGGACTTTTCGCCTGAAACTAGAGTAAGGTTGGTCCATTCTGAGATCCAAGGGGAGTTTGTTCCAAGTTTGCGCAGCTATGATTGGGAAACTAGAGCGGCGGCTGTACTCTTTTTGAATCTAGGCACCACTAAGGTGAAGGCGTTGGTCAGTCTAGTGGGACGGTTAGAGGTTCTCTTGTGGATTCTGTTGGCCAGATAAGGGGGGGCAATGTTGTTAGAGACATTTGGATGTGAGGGAGAGTATTTTGAGGGTGATCCTGTCTTTGATTTTTAGCCAATGGATATTTTTCCTAAAGGTGGAGATGTGGGCTTCTGTTAGGAATATTTAAAGCTACTCTGATAGCGTTATTTTGGAGAGTTTGTAGTTTGTCAAGGATATACTTGTTAGAGCCTGCATAAAGGGCATTGCAGTAATCCAGCTTGGATATGATGAGAGCATTGGCTAATGTGATGCAGCTGGTCTCAGTTAGAAAAGGTCTGCATGCTCGGATCAATTGCAAGTATATGCCGTGGAGGATGCTAGCGAGTTTGTTTGCTTTTTGAAGGTGAGCGCTGAATCAAGATAGACCCCGAGGGATTTGACTGCAGGCATCACTTTAATGACGTTATTGTCAATGTTGAATGAGGCATAGTTGGGGTCAAGTTTTTTGATAGCCAACGCTGAGCCAGTGATTAGTAGGTTATGCAAGGTGGCTGCACTGCTGTGGTCATGCAGAGTGGAGTAGGCTATGCAGGGTGGCTTCACTGCCATGGTCAGGCAGAGTGGAGTAGGTTATGCAGGGTGGCTGCACTGCAGTAGTCATGCAGAGTGGAGTAGGTTATGCAGGGTGGCTGCACTGCAGTGGTCATGCAGAGTGGAGTAGGTTATACAGGGTGGCTGCAGTGCTGTGGTCATGCATAGTGGAGTAGGTTATGCAGGGTGGTTGCACTGCTGTGGTCATGCAGAGCGGAGTAGGTTATGCAGGATGGCTGATATGCTGTGGTCATGCAGAGTGGAGTAGGTTATGCAGGGTGGCTGCACTGCAGTGGTCATACAGGGTGGAGTAGGTTATGCAGGGTGGCTGCACTGCCGTGGTCATGCAGAGGGGAGTAGGTTATGCAGGATGGCTGAAGTGCTGTGGTCATGCAGAGTGGAGTAGGTTATGCAAGGTGGCTGCACTGCTGTGGTTATGCAGAGTGGAGTAGGCTATGCAGGGTGGCTGCAGTGCTGTGGTCATGCAGAGTGGAGTAGGTTATGCAGGGTGGCTGCATTGCCGTGGTCATGCAGAGTGGAGTAGGTTATGCAGGGTAGCTGCAGTGCTGTGATCATGCAGAGTGGAGTAGGTTATGCAGGCTGGCTGCACTGCCATGGTCATGCAGAGTGGAGTAGGTTATGCAGGGTGGCTGCAGTGCTGCTGTTTAAGGCCCATCCATCTGGCATCCCCTTTGGCCAGGCATGGATTGGGTAGGAGCAGTTTCCTCATTGTCCTCTGGGTTCACCATCCTGCAGTGCTAACTTACGTAGGCAACTGTGGGACAGGGAAGGAGGTTGGAAAGCAGTGCCATAGGTGCAGTATTTCTCAGAGGAACCCAGTAAGTGCTCAGTATGGGACCAGCTTCCCTTATGCCCCAGGGCTCCTCATAGGTAAGCTGGCCGGAACAGAAGATACCATGGAGAGCAGCATCAGGGAAGTATTCCCAGCAGGCCACCTACCCACTGAAGGCCAGCGTCACATGATGGTGCTTCTGAGGGTCATCAAGCTATCTGTACTATACTGATGGTAGTAGTGGCCTGCAACTCTCCAGTACAGACCTTCTGGCCCACTGGTGACTACTTGATGGGCTGCATCATCAAGTACTCCCTCCCTTCCTAATCTTCAGAGCGATAAACTGGCCTTACTGTGATTTATACAAGTATCTAACACAGGTCATTAGGCTGCCACACTCCTGTAGCACACGTATATCCCTATAGAATTACAACCTTATTCACATGCACTTATCACCGCCTGGTTTTGACATGCCTATAGCTGTCCTGTACAGTTACATTATTTAACTCCAACTAGCTCTATAAGCGCTTTGAAGCACTGCACTTGGGTCCTTCCTCTCCTCTATCTCTATCTCTACCTGTGGTGTTCCCCAGGGGTCTAACCTCTCTCCCTGTCTTTTGAACCAATACCTGGCACTTCTTGCACACTGCATTCCCACTCTCTGCCCCAACTTTCAGTGCTATAGAGACGGCACACAACTCATTTTCAGGCTCCCTTCTGCCACTTCTTTCCCTTCTCACATCTCTGACTGTCTTTCTGCTATTCAGGAGTGGTGTGCCGCCAATGATCTCTGCCTTAATGCCAGTAAGACTGAGATTCTTCACATCAGCACACCTGCTCCCTCCGTTCCTGTCACTCTCTGGCTGGCCTCCCTTGGCCTTTTCCCGCTCCCACCTGTGAGGCTAAAAGCCTCAGGGTCATCTTTGACCCACACTTTCCTTCCCTCCTCACATCTCTGAGGTCTCTAAGAAGTCACACTACCCGCTGTACCTCCTCAGAGGTATTCTTCCTTTGCTCTCCTTCCCCCAGAAGCTCACTGTCTCCAGAGCTCTGGGTCTCTCTAGGCTGGACTACTGCAACAGCCTCTTTCTCAGTCTGCCTGCGTCTACTCTCCGCCCTCTGCAACTCATCCAAAACAGGACTGCGAGACTTGTCCTTGTCCTCAAGCACAGGGATCCTATCTCTCCAGGACTGAAATCGCTGCACTGGCTCCCAGTGGCAGCGAAGATTAAGTTCAATACCCTCTGCATTGTCCACAAGGCCTTCTGGGGCCTATGGCCTGAATACCTTCAACTCTCTCTTCCTAAATATCTTCCTTCTCGAGCTCTTCGCTCATCCACCTCCAACTCTCTCAGGGTCAGTCGCTTCTCCAAGCAGCGAGTTGTTGGTAGATCTCTCTCTTCTGCTGGGGCCTCCCTCTAGAACAGCCTCCTGGCCCCTCTGAAACTTGAGAACCATCTCCATTTCCTGAAGCACCTCAAGACCTTCTTCTTTGCTTCGGCTTTCTCTCCTCCTCTCCCCTGCTGATCTCTTGGCTGAATCTGAAACTGCACTGGTTACCTGGCTTCCCTCTGATCTCGGGCCCGGGTCCCCTCCCCGCGAGTTGCACACCTGCACTGCCCCCCTGGCAACCCTGACACTCTGGGACTGTTCTGATCCCTACAGCCCCTACTAGCACTTGATGTTGGCTTATGCTTGCTTTGCACCTTCTATTTATTTACTTTATTTATTTTCACTGTTATCCTATGTACTGCTCTATCCCGTCCCCTTTCCCTCTGCACTTTTCCCCTTACACACCCCCCTCCCCTGCACTTGCACAATCTCAATGTCACCAGGCCTACTAGGTTGTCTTCCCTCTGTTTCCCCTCCCAGGTCTCGTCGCGCCTTGAAACACTTGTGTATAGGCGTGTTATAAATGCCATATCATATCATATAGACAGCGTACAAATAAATAATTACCCTTTCTGCAGCGATCACAGCGGCCAACATGCATGTCCGTCTGAGGTCAGATTTTATCATTCCTGAATTAGCATAACACACCACAGAGAATGGTTATAAGGGGCTGCAGAGGCCTGTGGCGTGACACACATGTGATAGGTATGCGCATGTCGGAGCACCTATTGTAGAACTCATTTTTTGCGTGTGATATGGATGGCTGAGGGCATGAGTTATCCGCGCTTCTTTCCGGATCCGCCTTCTGTTTACACAACAGATTTGAAAGAGGTGGTGGATTGCCGTGTCCTGTGTTCCCCCGATTTACCTTCTCTCCTGTCCTTCCACATTTCACGATGTTCAGAAGGGTAGGCGAATAGAAGGCTGAGTGACCATCCCGCCAGAAGTACAGCTGGATGGCATAGATCGTCAGGTCAATGCAAGAATAACAGTTGATGCATCGGTCCCCTGAAGGCCTCCTTAGCCACCATAGCTTACTTGGAATGGGAGATCTTGAATGCCAGATCGCCTCTTGCCCACCCATTCCATGGTGTTCTCTACGACCGTCCTGCACATCTCTCATTTCCACAGTGTCTTATCCTTACTCTGATATCTTCGATCTCTTGTGCTGTATCATACTTTTTGCATGGCGCCTTCTCTGTAGTAAACACTGGCCCATCCTTCTGTGTCCGCCATTCACTCATCCGGAGGGCTTTACGTTCTCTTTCTTTGCTGCTTTGTCTTCCATGTATGTGTTCTTCTCAGCCTTCCCTCCATCGTGTTCCCTAGATGTTCCGCCCTCCTGAATCAGGGGTCTGCAAGCTTTGCTTTACCAAATGTTTTGCACTACAACTCCCATCAGCTCTAGCCAGTATAATCAATGCTGAGGACTCCTGGGAGTCTTAGTCCAAAATCTCTGGAGAGCCAAAGGTTTCAGACCCGGCAGAGTCTGAATAGTGATTATATGCAGCGTACATTGCCAGTGGTTAGGGTATGGATGCCACATAATGCCAATTGTGTCATTACTTGAGGTTGCTGCTAAGCGCCCTCCATGTGCACTCAGTACAATTCCCTTCCCGTTTCCTGACTCTTCCTTCTTTTCCTCCTTGCTCTCCAGGAGAAGACCAGCCCTGCGCAGCACCAGCAGCAAGCGTGGGAGAGCTACCGAGCCTCCGTACTCAGCACCATGACGCCCAAGCCGATGGACAGACTTGAGCTGCACTGTGCGGATTGGGAGCAGCCCTGCGTCACATTGAGCCTCTCCGAAGGAGACTTTCAGACTGAGGTGTAGCACAATGGGGACACACAGACTGCAGGATCTGCAGGGACCTATAGATATCTATTTTCACCCCACCACTTTGAGGGTGGGGCAATGAGTGCTCCTCACTCCTCGTGAACTCTCACAAGGACACGACCAAGGGTCTTTGGTTGGATTGTGGCTTCCCCCTCCCCAAGACATTCTCTCTGAAGACAAACATTTCACACACTTTTACCTTTTTCTTTTCATGTTTCTCACTGACAGACACTCAGATTCACCGTCTGAAAGGCCAACATGTTGTCGTGGTTCGCTTTGGTGTCTAAAAGCTACAAGAAAATTGATCATCTGGGAACAGCGAGTGCTGTCCACTCTTCAAGGAACGCAAGACCCAGAACCCAAGGAATGGGGCATTTGCTTATTTTTTTTCTTGTCTGAAATAAAGCCTTGGTCATGGTGTCACATCAACACCATCACTTGTGTTGCCTTTTCACCCACGCGTGTGCAACCTCAGGGGGACCAGCATCATCCCGCTGCGGCCGAGCCTGGTAAAGCGGGCACCTTGGACTGGACTGGACTTCGCCTCGCGTGTACTCTGAAGGTTTCCCTTATTCCCTTTTCCACAGCCTTTTCCACAGCCATCCTGTGTCCAGTGCTGAGATGTGTTTGTGGTCACACCCCAGAGCTTCCTCGGTGCCGCACTGTTAGTGGCAAGACTTTGCCCCCCTCCCCCTCAAGATCTTCCGATATCATGCACTGGAGTAGACCGCCTTCATTACAGCCAAACCCGAGGCCACCTACATTTCTTGGGGACCCCGGCCTCCATCCATCTAGTCCTCACAGCTGCTTCTCTGCCATAATTGTCAGTTTTGCCTCTGAACCAAAGTGCACAACTGCATTACTTGTCTTTTTGTTCCAATTCGCCACAAAGTACAGCAGGTTTGAGTGATTGACCGAAAGAGCCAATGGGAACTGAGGGTTTCCACCTTTGCCAGGTGGCCTGTCAGGGTCATTTCATTTGCCTCATCTGTTCAAGAATCAGTCTCTTGCTCCAGTGAGGCAGTGGGAGAAACCATTTAGAGGGTTGCACGTGGTCTGTTTGGATAGTAGTGAGGAGGGAGTCTATTGGTACCCCAGTGAGGTAGGACTCACCAGCATAAGACCGGACGCAGAATTTAGGAAATGGCTGTCAATCAAGCAATGGCGGTGCAGGTTGAGTTTAAGATCACTCAGGCCGCTCCTGAGTTCTAGTTTGTTGATGGGTGGCTTCAATGATGCGTGGTGAGTTAAAGATCGTGCCGACGACCCCTGGGTGGCACTTCGTCAGTGGTCCAGGGTTAGATTACGGTTATAAAGATCACAGCATTGAGGTACTGTTTGCCAATGTGGTGCAGAATCAGTTCATGGGATATACTAGTCACCTCTGGAAATGTGTCAGTGTGTATTTGCTGTGGTGGTGGGCCAGTTCAAGGGTCATGCTGGGCACACCAGTTTGGTGCATTCGTCGATGTGTATCTCCAGTGAAGCAGGATTGGTCCATTGATTTTTGCTGCACGGTCCTTTTCTCTATATAATCAGCTTCTTGGCTTCACTGGCGCTTGGGATGTCTCCTGGTACTTAGTGCTTTGTACTGGTCGTACTTTTACGTACAGTGCCTTCCAATTTCCATTATGAAACAGTAAGGAAGAAGTTTAAAAGGGCATGAAAAAGCTTGGAGACGCAGTTGCTCCCTTGCCCTCTTCTGATGCATCCTGATTGGCTCTTACCATTGAGATCTCCCCGTTCCAGAGTATGGAGGAAGCCACGCCACAGCTGTCTTTTCAAAACTATCATCATTGCACCAAATGTTCTTTGGTGTGTTCTGTTTTGGTAAACAGTTTCAATGGGGTCACAGGGTTGTCGCTCGTTTCAGACTTTGAGCAGTGCTGCCTTAGAAGTAGTCCCCCGATGCTGGCTCTTATGCCTCTTCCTCCCAAAACGTAGTGTCCGCTTGCTGTTCCCCGAAGAACACCTTGTGTGGGAGCTCACTAGTTCAGCACTTGGTGCCAGCCTGCACTTTGCAAGTTGAAGTCCCACGGCACAGCCGTCTCAGCCCTTCATACTTCACAGGTCGGTACATTGATTGCCACCTTGCGCCTAGTGCAAATCAAGACCTGTGGTGCACAGGAAGTGAGTGTGATTTCTTTTACTGATCCAGAGACAACCTGCTTTAAATTGACCCAAACCTAAATAATCTCCTTCTGATCACAGCCAAACTCTTGGATTCCTCTACTCTTAAAATCAAGCACCCTCCTAAAGTTGGGACTGAGTGGAAGGATTCATTGGTGGACACGAGAGAGAAAGAGAGAGAGAGAGAGACACACACCAGGGTTTGCACAGAGGAGCTGTGCTCATGCACCATTGGTCACTGGTGCAATTATTAGCCGAAAGTACTCTATCCTTCCACGGTGCACACACATACTCAGTTAGTTCGGAATATAAGGTGTGGATGGACTAGGAGGAAAAGGAAGCTACTAGGGTGGGTATTATTTTTCTTTGCTGTCATTTTGTAAACCACTTATTGAGGGGCGAGCAGAAGCACCCCCAGGAAGTATAGCCTCTTAGCAGCAATCACCAGTAAGTCATGAGATATCATTGGTGACTTCCTCATAGCAGGGTTGGGCCAAATTTGAATATTGTGGTCTGGGTGAGCCCAATTGTGGTGCTCCATCCTTAGACTAAAGCTGTGAAGTAGTCGGCAGGAATTCTCCAAAGTGGAACACATGCACCTCACCCTCCACTCCACTCCACTCTACCCTCGTGCTACTCGTTGCCTCCTACCCAAGCAGTGTCACTTGCTCTGCTTCAATTAGACCCTGATTCCCTAGACTGCTGGATTGTTATGACTGCAGCACATTCTCAAGGATATGGTTTTGCACGCCAGATATAATCCTCAACAATGCACACACACATGCCCAGCCAAGTGCATGCTGTACCACAGTTCCCCCAGCCACCCTGGCAATTTCCAGCTCCCCAAATCTCATTCCTATTGTGTGTACATGTTATTTGCAAAACTCTGTTTTTCCTGATTCTTTCTCATCCGCTGCATAGAACTTCAAACTGCAACCTTCGGTGAGCCTTGGTGACCGCTTATGACCTAGTCCAACCAGTGTTGCTTCTGTCTGATGGCAGCCGGGGAAAAGTAACCCAACGCGTGTCATCTTTGCCCGTAGCAGTCTATGGCAGCGTAGCCCAAAATGAGTACATTCCGGTTCCTGGATCGCCAAATAAGAGGACGAGCTGCGTCTTGGTGCATCTACCAGACACCGGGTGCTTATCGCTTTCATCCAGTTCTCATTGGGCAAGACCTTACATAGGTGGTTTGATCCAACCCTCAGCATGTGGCAGTAGCCGCCTGTCTGCCTCTCTGAGGATAGACAGGCATTCTGCGAGTCCCTGTTTTAGGTCCTCTTTGGACTGCATGTTTCTCTGGACGAGGCGATCCATACTACATACGTGACCTAGAAATGGCCACAGAACCTCTCTCCTGGAGTTGGCACCTAGGACGCCAATCGCCCTCTTCTGTTCCCAAATGAGAGCCACGCAAATCAGTTCCTACCAATTCACAGTCATTCATTCGGTATGAGGTCTGTAGACCCACAATGAGGTCTGTAGACCCACAGGTTGTGGGAGCGTGAGGTGCAGTTGTTATGGTTTAGCGTGCGTGCCTGCAAACCGTTTTTAGTAATGATGTTGCTGGCAGCAACCTGAGGTGTAGAAGGGCACACTTTTACCCCTCCTGTTCGCCGTCTCCTTTGGAGGGCTACGTTTCAAGCTCACCCAATTGATCAACACCGCATAGTCTTGTTCTATCTCGGCATCGACCGTTCATCAGCGCTGCTTTGAGGATGGACGTAGGACAGGATGCCCATTCACCTTAGAGAGTAGTTACCTTACATCAGGTTCACAGCAACGTCAACCCTCAATGTGGGTTGCTGACCCTTCGCTTCCAACGGCACGAGACACAAATGAATCTCCCCAGCCACTGTAGGAAGGGGTTCCAAGTTCCACTTACCAGAACCTCAGATCTGCATCACAGCACCCGCCTTGAAACACGGATGTGTCCATCGCAAGGTTAGTTGAGGCAACACAATCTTTAAATCCATGAGTGCCTCCTCTGCATATAGCATTCTAGAGCTGAAGGCTGTTCTCTTCCTTCTGCCTATTCTGGAGTTGAAGGCCATTATCTGGTAGTTAAGACCTTTGTCACTTCTGCGTATTCTGAAGTTGAAGGCCATTATCTTGCATTGAAGATCTGCGCCTCTTCTGCAGATAGGCATTCTAGAACTGAAAACCATTATCTTCCTGTGAAGACCTGTGCCACTTCTGCGTATTCTGGAGTTGAAGGCCATTATCTTCCTGTGAAGACCTGTGGCACTTCTGCATATTCTGGAGTTGAAGGCCATTATCTCGCATTGAAGAGTGGCACTTCTGCATATTCTGGAGTTGAAGCCATTATCTTCATTGAAGACATGTGCCTCTTCTGCGTAGATTCTGAAGTTGAAGCCATTATCTTGCTCTGAAGACCTGTGCCACTTCTGCGTATTCTGGAGTTGAAGGCCATTATCTTGCATTGAAGACCTGTGCCACTTCTGCATCTAAACATTCTGGAGTTGAAGGCCATTATCTTGCTTGGAAGACCTGTGCCACTTCTGCGTATTCTCGAGTTGAAGGCCATTATCTTGCATTGAAGACCTGTGCCCATTCTGCCGATAGGCATTCTAGAACTGAAAGCCAACATCTTGCCATGAAGACCTGTGCCACTTCTGCGTATTCTGGAGTTGAAGGCCATTATCTTGCATTGAAGACCTGTGCCCCTTCTGCATCTAAACATTCTGGCGTTGAAGGCCATTATATTGCTTTGAAGACCTGTGCCACTTCTGCGTATGAACATTCTGGAGCTGAAGGCCATTATCTTGCTTTGAAGACCTGTGCCACTTCTGCGTATTCTCGAGTTGAAGGCCATTATCTTCCTGTGAAGACCTGTGCCACTTCTGCGTATTCTGGAGTAGGAGGCCATTATCTTGCATTGAAGACCTGTGCCCCTTCTGCATTTAAACATTCTGGAGTTGAAGGCCATTATATTGCTTTGAAGACCTGTGCCACTTCTGCGTATTCTGGAGTTGAAGGCCATTATCTTGCTTTGAAGACCTGTGCCACTTCTGCGTATTCTGGAGTTGAAGTCCATTATCTTGCATTGAAGACCTGTGCCCTTCTGCAGATAGGCATTCTGGAATTGAAAGCCATTATCTTGTTTTGAAGACCTGTGCCACTTCTGTGTATTCTGGGGTTGAAGGCCATTATCTTGCATTGAAGACCTGTGCCACTTCTGTGTATTCTGGGGTTGAAGGCCATTATCTTGCATTGAAGACCTGTGTCCCTTCTGCAGATAGGCATTCTAGAGCTGAAAGACATTCTCTTGCTTTGGAGACATGTTAAATATTCTGGAGCCGAAGGCTTATTGCTGCAGCCTGCTTCAGGGGGCACATTCCCCATGTGTGGTCCTTTGCCATATGTATATAGTAGAACTCCCTTCAGCTTCAAAGGATCTTGTAAGACAACCATTCGTGCTTGCCAGGTCTCCAGCCCGTCATCTCAGCTAGAAGACCTTTGCTCCACTGAGTGGTAACTCTGTAAATTGGTGGTTTCCCTGCTTTGTGGGAAATGCGGTATACCCGGTGTGTATATCTGTTTACCCCCATTCTCAACTTTGGGTTCTCTGGTTCTTGAGTGAACAGGCAGTCGCCATCCGTTGGGGATACCGTCCTTCCAGATTGGAGGGGGCTGTTTCTTTATGCGTTCCGGCCTCGTCTTCTCCCCATAGTTAAGGTCAAGTACACGAGATCGCCCACATGTCACAGGATTCTGGTGGCTTCTTATTGGCCAAGTCAGGGATAGGGGTTGGTTGGAGTTTGGAGCAAGAACACCACCTCTACTAATTGTACTCCTAATTCATCTACCCAGCTCAGAGCCGACCACGGTCCGGAATAATGTTACTGGAATAATAGCAGCGGTGTGCCAGCTCTACCAGCTTGTATAGGTTTGTACATGTTGTCCACCACTACTGTATTTTTCATAATTCCCAACGCCCTTTCTGACCCTTTTTTGCATTAGATGCCTAAGATGGCGAGAGGGCAGGCATCAGTCTTGCCCACATTCCCACCGCCTCCCATGAACCCATTATTTCTTTCTTTTAGGGAATGCAAGTGTTTGTGTGGCCCCTCCGTACAGGAAAGAAACGTCTAGACCATTTCTGGGGATGGGTTACAATGTTTACCTCCGCCTCTGACGGGAGGAGGGTGGAGGTAGAAATTGGATTTTCATGTTTGAAATCTGACTCGTGATACCAGCAGTGGATTTACATTCTGATGTTTCTAGATGCATTTCCATACTCGCCTCGGAATCGGGTAGGTGGTAGAACCAGCAGGACATGTCAAGTACTGCCTTTCATCCCATTACCACACAACTTGTAATGTATGGTTGTGGGTAGTTCTAGTTGGGTGATGTTTGAATTGCAGGCTCTTTTCTCCTCTATCTTTTAGAAACATTTCTCCGAGGATAGCTCAGTGGCAACGTGCTAGCTGTGGAAGCAAAGCGACACGGAGCACCACAGGTTCGATCCCTGGGTCTGTGCTTAGAAACCTCTGGGTATTAGGCGCGTTATAAATAACCCATCATATCATAAGAACAAGGTGTCTCTTATGTCAGATCCCGCGTTTCTCCCCACGATTGTGTCAGATGTCCACGCGTGGCCACCAGCTGATTGTGCGGACTTCCTTCTTTCCAGAGCGTTCATCTGAAGAGTAGCGGACCCTGCTGGTCCCAGATGTTCACAGCTGTCATTAGTTCTGGCTGGACTCCACTCTGAACATCCGCTCTGTAGGGGATATCCTTGCATTAGTCAACTCCAAGGCCCCCATTGATCCTTCGCTGATGTCTTCCAAGGTTGAATCCTATCCTAAGCTTGGCATTATTCCTTGGAAAGGGGTCGCCGCTTCTGCTGTGAGCGCCATGTCTGCTCCTGCAGCTTTCCAATCCCGCAGGAGGGCATCAGTAGAGCAGCCGCAGTGGTACCTCCCTTGCATGTGGTATGCGCCGCTCCATGGATTTAAGATCTGGAAGGAACCCTAGAACAGTAGCTCAGTTTGCAGAACCACTCTGTCATTAACAAGTATCTCATCTACATCTGGACGTGAGTAAGTAAGCTGACTTGCTCCATTTGAGAATTGTCGTGCTTTAAAGTCTTCCTGTATGTGTAGACATAGGGGGACTGCACACATCAATAAGTACCTGTTTCTCCCAGCAGAGACTCTATTGATGGTAGTCACCAGGAAAACACCTAAGTCCCCATTTCAAAGCTTCCTTGGGGGTGGGCAGAGAGATAAAAACTACGCTGTAGAAAGCTTGCGTGCCATTGGAGGCTGGTGGGGGCAGGGTTGCACTGCCCGTGGTTGTACATGCGCACTAGACTCCATTTATTTGTTTTTCTGTTTTGTTCTGGACACAATGTTGCGGTACATTGTGCTGTAGTCAGAATGCCTTTGACTCCCGAGGACGCAGAACAAAACCCTGCAGTGTGAGTCACCAGTCAGCAAGCAACCTGCATGCAGTAGAACAGCTTTGTGGGGTGGACACAGTACAATGGTGACTGTGAAGCCTTCCACTGGCTCACGATGCCCAGGGATACTACATGGAAAGGCTTGCATCTGACCTTTGGGTGGTGGAGCCTACAGTGTGCACCAGGAATTTCCAGCTATTTTTTATTTTTTAAAGAAAGTCCTGGTTTGAATGCTTGTGTCTCAAACCTGAAGGCTCGCAGTACTGGAAAGGTCCAATATTTGGCTCCTATGCTATTCAAGCACTGTGCAGGCTCCACCAATCCGTTGTCCAACTGTGCGGTGGGGTAGGTCTCTAGGGTCGCCTGTAGCGGCAAGCAGGGCAAGCAAGGAAGACTCTCGAATTAAAACCCCAGTGGTGTCTTTGATGTGGTGGGAACCAATCAAATTCATGGTACAAAAGAATAGTTAAAAAAGACCAGCAAAAGGCACTTAAGTTTCCATGTTCCCTGTAGCCGCAGGCTCACTGGAGAATAGTTCTAGATAGAAACCTTTCAGAGAGGAAGTGTCCAGGGTGTGACCCGTGAAGCGGTTCATTTTTACCATTCTCCATGTATATTCGCAGGCTCTTTGTTTTCTCCTCTTCCGCCTATTACTTTGCTCCAACTCGTGTTGCCTTGAAACCCTGGTGAGGCCCGGCTTCTCATGTGGGTGGGCTTCCCTGTGTGGTAAGATGTATTCTGGGTCAGCTTGTGCCCCTGGGGATGGCGGACGTGTACATTGATATCTGGTGTGCTTACATGTGGTCGGGGTGAGCATGGCGGTGCCAGTGAGGCAGTGTTTAGCCCTGGCCTCCCACACTCTGGGTGAAGGGGTGATTTATGTTTCATTTGGATACCCAGGTGAGTGAGGGTTTCCTTTCTATAACTCAGTTGTTTCTCAGTTGTGCAAGGTCAGATTGGGTACTCGGGGAGCAGGCGTTGGCGATGTGCACACCTTTGTGGCAAGGTCTGCTTGGAACCAGTATCAGCACAGCACTCCAGTTTGGGGTGGGTATGAGAATACCAGGGTGGCATGACGCTGGGCACCTGCTCTCGGGCAGTCAGCTTCTATGTGGGGGCTTATGTAAGGTGTGCTTGAGTGCCAAGGTGAGTTATGCCCCCTGTGAGGGGCGGCCAGTTCATCACCACATTGAACAGCGGGGCCACCCCCTCTAGCGCTTGGGGCGAGATGGGCTTGCCTCCAGTCACTTTATCGTTATGGTCCCCCGCAATACCCTGAAAATAATGAACGGCATCTTCACTATAAATAGATTTTTTTGCAAAGATAAATTGTTTGCAGAGTCCAGGGGAGACCGACTGAAGGTTTTTAATGATACAACTTTGTTTAAAAGATAATAAAAATAAAAAAATGTTTTTGCAAATGAAGGCTCAAGAGCTCTTATTTTTCGTGTTGTTGCTGATCTTGCCTTAGAAACATGGGAGTGGCATGTTATGAAATGTTATGTAAACCTTTAAAGCGCGCTTTCACCAAAGGTATCTTGGCGGTACTTGGCATGCTAGAAAGGAAAGAGAACTGTGCTGGATGATGTCAAAAGAGTTGAAGTACCACAACATTGGCAATTCTTAGCCCAGTACCATGCCAGGTCCAACAGAAATGGGCTGTCTCACCACACCGGAAGGAGAATAAATATGCAATGTTTGGTGGTTTGTATAGTGCTGAAGACTGGTGATAGTGGTTTCAGTGTGCTTTTTTAAACAGGTGTTACAAGCGCCAATTGGTAAGCACAATTGTGGCACTCAGTTTGGGATCTCAGAAAGATGAAGCCAACCATTGTCCCTGTGTCATCTCCCTCTCGCCGGAGCCGCCTGCTCACAGGGTACAGATATCCATCCGTCTACGAATATACCACTAATGCACACAGACAGGAGGCAACTTGCAGCTCCAGATAAGAGGTCAATACCCAACAGGCAACCACAGAATACTATATACCAAAGCCATCGGGCCACCCCAGCATAAGAACAAAACCCCAATATACACGCAGACATCAACCAACTCACCATCACACAATACAAGGCCAACTCAACATACGGGCACCAATCTCCTAGAATACCAGGCCAATTTCCAAAGGACGGGGGCTATCGTGCCACTCAACAATGCACATACAACACCAAGACACATAGAGAACAATCAACTCCCCACCGCACAATACCAGGCCAATACCCAATAGACGGACCAACAGACCGCCACAGAATACTATACCAAAAGCCGTCGGGCCACCCCAGAATAAGAACAAAACCCCAATACACACAGACAGCAACCAACTCACTATCAAACAATAACCAGGCCAATACCCAATAGACCGGACCAACAGACCACCACAGAATACTATACCAAAAGCCATCGGGCCACCCCAGAATAAGAACAAAACCCCAATATACACGCAGATAACAACCAACTCACCATCGAGCAAAACCAGGCCAATACTCAACATACGGGCACCATCTCCTAGAATACCAGGCCAATATCCAACGGACGGGGGCTATCGTGCCACTCAACAATGCACATACAACCCCAAGACACATAGAGAACAATCAACTCCCCACCACACAATACCAGGCCAATACCCAATAGACGGACCAACAGACCGCCACAGAATACTATACCAAAAGCCATCGGGCCACCCCAGAATAAGAACAAAACCCCAATATACACGCAGACAACAACCAACTCACCATCGAGCAAAACCAGGCCAATACTCAACATACGGGCACCATCTCTCTAGAATACCAGGCCAATATCCAACGGACGGGGGCTATCGTGCCACTCAACAATGCACATACAACCCCAAGACACATAGAGAACAATCAACTCCCCACCGCACAATACCAGGCCAATACCCAATAGACGGACCAACAGACCGCCACAGAATACTATACCAAAAGCTGTCGGGCCACCCCAGAATAAGAACAAAACCCCAATACACACAGACAGCAACCAACTCACTATCAAACAATAACCAGGCCAATACCCAATAGACCGGACCAACAGACCACCACAGAATACTATACCAAAAGCCATCGGGCCACCCCAGAATAAGAACAAAACCCCAATATACACGCAGACAACAACCAACTCACCATCAAGCAAAACCAGGCCAATACTCAACATACGGGCACCATCTCCTAGAATACCAGGCCAATATCCAAAATCCAGGGGCTATCGTGCCACTGAACAATGCACATGCAACCCCAAGACACATAGAGAACAATCAACTCCCCACCACACAACACCAGCCTAATACCCAATAGACTGGACCAACAGACTACCACAGAATAGCATAGTAATGTTCAACAAACAGTAACCCTCTTACCACTCTGGAATACCTGGCCAAACAGAATAAGCTGGGTCATAGTACAGTTTGGGAATTGAATATAACACAAACGCGCACAGATAAGAACCAACTAACCAGCGCTGTACATTCGTCAGTAATTCTGCCGGAACAGGGAGCACGGCAGTGGCCATTTTGAAAAACTCATTCCGCTCTGAATCCACCACTTTCTGTAGCCATCCAGACCCACACGACAGAGAAATCATGTCACAGGAAAAATAAAGGGGAAGGTGCCGGTCCAAAGGCAGAGGAAGTACAAGTTCAGTGAGGCTGATCAAAAGGTCCTCACTGACAAGGTGGTGGCCCATACTGTGGAGCTATATGGCTGCCGGCACCGCAAAACATCTGTGCAATGGAAGTCGGCTATCTGGTTGGGCATCAGCGAGAAGGCCACAGCTGAGGGCACAGTCCCATGGGATAGTGAGGATGGCGGGAATCGGTGGAATGACCTGAAGGGCAGGATCCGCAGTCTCCTGTCCAAACACCAGCGGGTGTCATCACCCACAGGAGACGGCAGCGTGGGCCCCCTTGTCCTGACCATGTGGGAGGAGAAGACCAGCTCCATCCTCCATATGGAGGGGATGGAGGGAGTATGGCGTGCCGAGGTCGCAGCCAGCAGCCATGTTGGATCTAGTGAGTTTGAATAGCCCCTTCTTCCCCTGACAATGCACTGGCCAAATGATTATCCCAAGCATGTGTCCTTTAACATAGATGGGCCCAATGGACAGGGTAAGATACCACCATATGGCAATGTTCCCAAAGGAAACTCCACCCAATGCATATCCAAGCAGAGCTAGGTTGAGGCATGGGCGAACAGAGCAGGCACCCGGCCACCATATCACCCCCCCCTGACACGCCAGGTTGAAGTATTCTAACAAGGGATCCCCCCTTGCTGGCATGGTGAAGGGTTCTTATGGAAAACACCAGCTCCCATGCTGGAGCAGGAAGGCAATCATTCCAACAGAGCACCACTGCCATACCGCATGGGGCAGCCGTTGGAAGGCTACGCCATGCTGGTATAGCAGCAGCGCCCAGTGAAATCATCAACTCCCCTCTCCAGCAAGGGAGCTGGGTGCTTTCTATTGCAATAAGGTATCTCAGCTAAACCAGCCTGGGTCTGCAAGGCAGCCTCATGCTGCTGCAGCACAGCAACCACAACTGTTGTTCCTCCCCCCTAGGATTGCAACACTATTGCCCAGCAGCGCCACACATGCCTGTGCCAGCGCAGCACCCGATGGCAGCTATGGAGAGACATCTGCATGAACTACACCGCTGACACCTGCAACTGCTCCCCAACAGCCGGCCAATGTTGTCGTGACATGGGAGCCAGCTGCTAGTAGGCGCACAGAAGTCACGGCGCACGCACCTACCCTACTGGCCCATGATACCTCCTCTTCACCTCTGCGGGGCACTGATCCACATGAGCAGCATGGCCAGGAGTCAGAGGGTGACAGATGGCAAGTCGTAAAGCTCACCTTGTTTCAGCCCCAGCCCTCCCCGTAGCCCTCAACCCATGCATGACTGGATGCCATGTGGAGGAGGCTGGACGGGCCAGGTGCGCTTGGATGCACTTGCGGACACTCAAATCCAACACCTTCAGGCCATCTGTGACTGTGTTCAGGGTGCCTCACTGAATATAGCAAGGACCATGGACCGGGACCAATGACGGGCAGCTGTACCATCTGCCGCCAGGACTGTCGTCGGATAGTCAGAGTATTAGTACACTCACTGTGTACATGTGCTTAATTCATGATGTGACTATATTTACACGTGTGCATAGATTGTGGATATCAATATTCTAAAAATACATTGTCCATCGGGTCTTGCCAAACCAGACATCCATCCCTGCACTCTCCCCGTCCACTGGGTGGCAGCGCATCATGGCATGCCAACATCAGGGGGCATGGGGATATTCCACCTGAGCCAGAGGCAAGAACAATATGTCCAACCTTCTCTGGCCTGTACATAAAGGCCCCTCCAGTTCGGTGTAGGCACCAGAAACAAGCCTTCAACAGGTCAAAGGTCAGCGTTATGCAAAGCCTAGTTCTGACGTCTGCCTCATTGTTGCAGGATAATTCTGTGTCTTCTTATGTTTTTGTATATGCGTTGCATCCATTCCGTTGGCAGCCAATACATTTGCTCATTTTGTTTGTGTGTATGTGTATGAATACATTTGATATTACCTGAATTTTCATAATAACTTTTGACATATGAAAGATGTATTCATTATTTCTTACAGGTAATGCTGTCACATCTGAGCCATTTGCCCAGACTAGTAAATAAGCCAAATTGGCTATAAATGATACCCACTGGGAACATTCCCTTCTTGGTTGTGTTCTAGACATTCTCCAGTTCCCCGTGGTGAGGGGATTACCCTTTTGTGAGGAAAGTGTGCCTCATTATAGGTCACCTCCTGTGGCGTCTTTGGTTTCCGCATGAGTGTCATCCATGAGTGTCATCCTGGGGTTATCCAGAGCCGCCTGCAAGGGCAAAGGTCATTGGTGTCAGTCACAGAACACTGCGGATGTGCTGCCTTTTACTGTGGCATGTTGATTGACACCCTGCATGCATGTTATGAGTCTTGTTGCACAACATGTCTTACAATCACAGACGTTGGATGTGGAGTCATTCCCTATTTGCTTTGTCGTGTAACACCATGCACACAGCTCACTGCCAGCACTTGCCGCTTTCAGGGTCTGTGATTGTCATGGCAGGTTGCAATGGTGCCTCTGTGCTGCTCTCATGCATTTGCCCTGACGGGTGATTAGTTGTACTTCTGCAGTTTTGTGTTGTCTGTGTCTATCCCATGATGGCTTCATATACATGGTTACCTGAGTACAGGGCATTATGTCTGCCAATGTCACATTTCTTTGGTGAAGAGTTGAACTGTGGTGTTCCATGAATATGGATGTATAATGTTGCATTGTAGTTCCTGTAGTCATGTCTGTGTGTTGCTAGCCTGTTGGGGCAATATGCATTGGCGACTTCAGCATTGTCCATCATGGGGTCCATGCTGTGTGTGGTGAGAGAACAGGTCCTGCGTGTACACAGGGCATGCATTGTTCAGTTGTGGCAATGCCTCCCCTGCCCCCTTCACATAGCATTTCAGTAGTGCTGCAAGATTACTTTGTGTGATGACACTTGTACTCACCCAATATTCACGTCCGTTGCCCTCTGTGTGCCTCTCCATGTATGCAGGTACTGTGCTGTTCCGCAGGATCATGGCATCGTGGGTGGAACCAGGGAAGCCGGTAGAGCAGTGTGTGATGATGAGGTCAGAATCTCAGGTGACCTGGACATTGAGGAAGTGATACTGCTTCCAGTTGCGGTATACCTCTTCACATGGCTGGGGGGCCAACAACGCCACATGAGTGCAGTCCAATGCAGCAATAACATTGGGCATGTGGGCTACTGCATAAAAATGTGCCTTCATGGCATTCTCTTGTGCTGGGGTGATGGGCAGGGGAATGTGCCGGGAGACGTGGTGCAGGAGGGCTTCCTACACCTGTGCGAACACATTGGAAAATGTGAGTTTGGACATGCCGTGCAGCATGCCCACAGTGTGATGGAAGGTGCCAGTTGCCAGGAATTGCAGGACGGGCACAAGCTTCAGCAGCAGCAGCGTGGGTAAAGCTGTCCTTATGTTGATCCTGCTCTGTGTCATCCTGGATCAGGGTGAGCAGCTCAGCTATGGTCTCCCTGTTCAGCCGGTACAGGGTGATTATCTGCGTGTCTGTCAAGGTCCAGGGTGAGGGCCAGACCCTGGGTCTGGGCCCTCGCCTTGCATGGCATCTCCACGTCCTCCTCTCTGCAACCTGTGCTGCAGTTCCAGCCTGTGCAGCTCCATGCCGAGAAGGAGCAGCTACATGTCCAAATTCACAACAGCTAGTGCACGATGGTGTTGGGAAGTGTGTGCTTTATGTACCCTTCTTGAGTGGATTGGGTGCACCTGTGACTTAATTGATGGCACCTGTTCGCATTTGCATCCACCTTTCGGGTGGTGATAACTGCAGTGTGTTTTTGGCAGAATTACCGCCCATTTTCACTGGGATTCCGGCAGTATTTCTACTTGTAATACAGCGGGAATACCGTTTTGAAACTGGGTAATTACTGCCAGCGTTGATTCAGCCATGTGTCGGCAGTAATTCCGCCGGTGGAATTACTGCAGATTGATCATTTGGCGATACGGTAAGAGTGGCAGTAATTCCGTTATTGCCACTTTTACCGTATGCCGCTGTACACATATTGTCCCCCTATGACCTTGTTTCATCCTACATGTCTGAGGAGCTCATCCCCTGAACCCTCTGCAGCACAAGAAGTCCACACCCATACTAGACTAAGAGATGCAAGAAGGAAAGAGCCCACAACATGTTCCCTCCTGCCGCTTTGCACCCAGTCTCCGCAAACCCAACAGGCAAGGGTCAACACACCTCTACAGAAGGAGCATATACACCAATTCAGACAGGGGCTAACTCACCACTTCATAACACAAGGTAAAATTATATTAGCAAGGGCCAACTGACACCCCCACCCTCCCAGAATACCCAGACTATACCCAAAGCACAGCAACCAACTCACCACTCCAGAATACCAGGCCACTGTTCAACAGACAGAAACTAAAGCACCCCAAAACACCAGACCAACAACCAACCAAGCACAAGGGTTCAATGCATACATTCACCACAGAATGTAAGGCAATACATTTATTTAGTGTACCACAACCCACTCCAGACTGGAGGGTGACACGCTTAGTGGCTCTTTAACCACTCCAAATTAAAAGGTGAGATGTTTTGATGGTCACTCAAATCACTCCAGATTAGCAGGCAGAGTGTAGGGCCGCTGATCAAAACTCGAAAGTAAAAGGCAATACGGTGTGGCAGAGCAACACACATCATTCATGGATATCAGCACAACACCGGGAGTGTACTAGAATTAAATGTGTACCATGGCGTCACTGCAGGATGTGACGCCATCAGACCAGGAAGATGCTCATTTGCCGATACAAAATAAGAGCTGGCACTGAGGAACCCACTATCTGGCCTTCCCCTCACAATAAGTCACCTTTTGCTGAGGCCAGAGTGCTCTGATGAGGTTTCCCAATGATGAAAAGGGAATATACCAGATGTAGACAAAAGATCACTCTTCTGGTATGACCCCATCCTATGTTTGAGCTCAGAATCTGATTTGGCGGAAGCGAAATCCAGCATGTTTCAGTTCAACCTATCACCACTGTTTGAGAGGGTGCCTGGTGCCCTGATTCTTAAGGAATTTCCAATGAGCAGCTCAGGTTTGCACCTGATTCTGAACCCCTAAAACTGGAGCAAATTTGGAGATGAGCTTGCTCATCTTTGTGAATTTCTTTTGTACACAAGCATCTCAGAGATCCCGCTGGAATATTTAGGTTTGTTCCAATTTTTGACCTGTGCAAGCGTTCCAGAATTAGACCCAAGATATCTATGACTCTCCAGTACTGGATCGTTCATAGATTTGCATGCTGTTAGAATATTCCCTGTCGTCACCTCTGTGACAGGGATGTCAAAAGCCCTGATTTCAAATCTGGAGGATCTTACCAATACTTTGGTGCCAAAGACATTTATAAAGGCTTGGTCAGTAGCCAGAAATAAACTGTGGTTCTCTACGGATCTCCAAAAGCTAAAATCTAAAATGCTGAGTCTACCAAACCTGCTGATTCTGCCTCAGTGGTGAAAGACACGGCCTGGTGTCAGAGCATCCAGGACACTATGGTTAAAAAACTGAAGGATTTTAAGGCTAATATATCACTCAAGCTAGAGGCTGCTCTGTTAGATCCGAGCATGCCTCGCTTTGAGTCCTTTAATGGAAATCCCTCCAGTCCACAATTTAGTTTTCCCCCGATCTCTCAGGATGAACTGACAGAGGTTGTGGCTCACCTCAAAACCACTAGTTGTAAGGGTGATCCCTGCTCAGCCGTCATTATAATTATAAACACTTGTCCGAGCTTGCTTGCAGCTATTTGCAATTTTGTCAATTCGTCGCTTCTGGAGGGGTATGTGCCAAATGACCTAAAAAATCTTAGGTGAGCCCACTATTAATAAATCTGTGCCTTCCATCTGGAGATCCCTTAAATTACGGGCCTAATACTGTTTTCCTATTGCGTACAGGCAAATCACCCTCCGTCTCAAGAATTTCCCTGTCTTGAACTGCCGACAAACCGGATTTAGAGCTGGCCAGAGCACAGAGACCGCACTATTAGAATTGATATCCAGGCTCCTTGTGCCTATGGACAAGGTACTCGCGTCAATGCTCATGCTTTTGGATCTCACGGCCGCATTCGACCTGGTAGACCACTCTTTACTGGTCTCTAGGCTCCAAGAAGTAGCACATTTTTGCCCAGCAGCGACTCGTCGGGAGGCATTTTTTCTCAACCAACAGAGAAAGCGGAGTCTGTTCTGAGATAGCTGAGGCTGCTGCAGTATCGATTGAATTTGGTGTCCCACAGGGGGCGAGCATCTCCCCATGCCTGTATTACATTTTCATGGCCCCTTTCTTTGCAGTGCTCGACCAGGAAGGGATATGGTTTACCAACTTTGCTGATGACATGCAGTGCGTCATCCCTCTGTCGGGCTCACACGATCAAGATGAAGGAAATCTGAATATTGCTAATGCGAGCATTGAAAATTGGATGACACGGAATGGCCTGGCACTTAACAGGTCCAAGACCGAACTCCTGATTGTTGACAACCAGTCCACGCTATCTAATCTGGGTCCGGCCTATGGTGACTTCCAATTATGCTACGTGAAAATCATCCCCCTCAAGAAGGTTAAATCATTAGGGTTTAACCTTTGACCAGTGCCTTACCATGAAAGCCCATGTAGGGAGTCTGGTCTCAGATGCAGAATATTACATGAAACGTTTTGCTCACTTACGTCCCTTCATATAGCAGCCCAATGCCGAGACTCTAGCAAGAGCCATTCTAGGCTCCAACTAGATTATTGTTGCAGTCTCATGGCTGGTCTGAGCAAAGCAGAAGTCAACAGACTCCAGGTCATGCACAATGGCACCATCAGGGTTGTTATGGGCTTGTCCAGATGTGACCATGTTACCAAGGCTAGAAGAGCATTGCATTGGCTGCCTGTGGAGGCAAGAATACGTTACCGCTTCCTTCTTATTACGTTCAAGTGTACTCTGGATATCATGCCATGTTATCTGAGGGGTTTTATTGCAAAAAAGTCCTCCAGTAGAGCCCTCATATCCAACAATCTCAATTTACTAGTGATTCCTTGATGCAGATCTAGAAAGACAGAAAAGGGAGCCTTTTCGGTGGCGGCCCCATCAGCTTGGAATTATCTCAGGTTACAGATCAAGATTGAACCCTTCAAAACAAGACTGAAAACTTGGTTGTTTGCCTAATCTGTGCTCCTGGCCTCACCATGCAGTGCCCCTCCTTAATATCAGTACTTGAGGGTTCCATTAACCGTTTGCAATCTTGTTCGTCAATGCCCTCATGCCTAAGGGTCTATTGTTGCAGCCTCAGATGCACTCCAAGAGTGTTTACCAAACGTCTTGCTCCAGTCGCGGTGCATCTCAGAAAGTCCGGTATACACTTCTACCCTTATCTGGACGATTGGTTTATCAGGGCACCCTCTTTCCAGCTTGGCCTGCAGCACCCGTTGCCCACAAAAGTCTGTCTTACATTTTTGGGCTTGTCTCAATTACAAGAAATCTTACCTACCAGGCATACACAACTCGGTGGCCCATTCCCTCATCTGGGAGCTCAACATGATTGGGAACTCCTCCAGGACCAAGTGGATATCCTCTTTCAAATTTAGGGGACAGCGCAGAGGGACCTTTTTACAGCAAATGTGACTCGTTCGCCAGCGGGTTCCCTCATCCAGACAGCCTAGGGGACGCCTTCACATTTCTGTGGCACTGAAGGCTCCTGTACGCTTTTCCACCATTTCCATTCATACCAAGAGTCCTCCACACTGCCAAATTGCAGCCATGCAGACTGATTCTTGTGGTGTCGGCTCATCAAGGCAATTCTGATTCTTGGAGATTCTAGCACTGTCTAGCACTGTCATCGGGACCTGCCCATCGGGCTTTTGCCAATGCACAATCTACTCTCCTGGAACAACAGTAAGGTCCTTCACCACAACCTGTCATAACTCCACCTTTCAGCGTGGCTCCTACAGCCTTAGAATTTGACCACATTGTCATGCCCCAGGACTGCAGGGCCATGATGATGCCCCTGCCAAAAAACAGGCCCTGGCTACCATCTCCAGCTATGCCATAAAATTGAAGCAGTGTACTATCTGGTGCTCCAATCACAAGGTAGACTCCGCTTAATTCCAACCACCACAGGTTCTGCCTTAGTTACTATCCCGGGCTATTAGTGGGCTTGCCATTCTTCCATCTAGGTGTATCTTTCACTTCATGTGCACTCCAAGGTCCACTACACTTTGGTGACATGGGCTTGTAAAAGAATTTATGAAAGGGCACTTTTGGACAAGTTTGTCTCTGAAGATATCGTTCCTGGTTGCGATCACCACAGCCGGAAGAGTCGGTTAAATTCAGACGCTCTCTTTGTGCCCTCCTAAGCTCATCTTTCACAAGGACATGTTTTTCCTCCGAATCAATCCCTCATTTATGCCCAAGGTACCATCATCTTTCCATCTCAACGAGTCGCTGGTCCTGTCGGCTTTCTTTGGCTCTCCTGCTAGGCCTGCTAAATGCTTTTCACTCCCTTGATATCATGAGGCCCCTGAAGTAGGACTTTGAGCTGACCATACATTTTTAAAGTCCTTGCAGCTTTTTGCTGCATTTGACCTGGCAGTCCCTGGGAAAGCCCTCCCTACGGCTTCCATTTCCAGATGGCGTTCGACTTGCATTTCGTTATGCCGCCAACTTCCTAGACCCGAGCACATTCTACAAGGGTAGTCTCATCCGCCATCACTCTTCTGGCAGGGGTGCCGCTTGCAGACATCTGCAGAGCAGTCATGTGAGGTTTCCACATACCTTCACCAAGTTTTACTGCATCAAAAAAGGTTGGAGAAGTGGTGTTTCATTCCCTGTCCGCCTAAGGTAATATATCTTCCTGCTCCCCCAGTTTATTTATTTTTTTTCGAGATGTTCATGCATGTTCATGCTTGGTACATGCTTTATCTATTGAAACAGCATGTAAGTCTATGAAAGAACAAATGCTGGAGAGGGAATACGTTACTTTCCTGTAACTCCAGTTCTCCAGCCGTGCTATCTGTAAGAAACCTGAGGGTATTCTCCAAAAATACTTTCTTACACTGTGACAAACAGACTAATACTAAAACTGTTTACCTGACATGTCCCAACCCAAGGGCCAGGCTGAGTCAGGCAACTGACAATAATCACACACACACCTGATGGCCCTTTACCTTCTCCACAGGGATAAAATGCAGAGCAGGAGATCACACTACGAGCAAGGCCGAACGCACGAGGAAACAGCTACAACAAACCAACAGTTCAAACGGAGGAGAAAAGTGGTGAGTCCTGGAAGGACAACGAAGGGGGAACTGCCCTTGCCCTTTCCAACTCAAACCCACAAAGCCTCTGAAAGGGAAATCATAAGACTGAGAGTTACAGCTGGTGTGTGGAGGAACAGATGTTAACAGTGCACGGGGGCCTCCCACATTGATCACACTGGCAGGGAGGCACGCTGGCTACTGTGGTACCATCCTTGACTCCAGAGGTAAGACAAGCCAATGGGTTCAACACAACCGGTGAGTCTGAGGAAGCTGATAGCAAACCAAACTGTGTTGAGCCCAATGTTGCAAGTGGCAACATTATGTGAACACAAGTAAATTGGGAAGAAAGAACTTGTGATTGTGTGTTTGAACATTTGAGAAAGCCCAGACAAGGGCCAGCTGCAGAGTGGTCAGGGGCCGCAGGAGTGCTCATTCGAAGGACTCTCGCTGGCCCCTTTGGTTGTTTGTTGAAATTGCAACGGCCAGAAGGCCCTAGGAAAGTTCGGCATGAGGAGTCAGAGTAGTCCAACAAGGGGCACGTTAAATCCCTTGTACAATCGAACGCGTCCGACCCATTGCTGAAAGAAATCTAGGGAAAGAGAACACCTGCTTTCTGATAAGATAGTGAACTGTGAAATAAGGCAAGAGTGAAGCCGACAGAGGGATGCTGAAAGAAAGCTAGGAGAAGGGAACCCACGCTTTCTGATGCAAATGAGCAAATCATGAACTGTGTTAAAAATGGCTATGTAAACCCGACGGAGCGATACCAAGGTGAAAACTACTCAGAGTGAATCTCGCATTGAGATAAAGCAGGGTAAACTGTATATTTGGCAAACGTGAGCACGGCTAAGGGATGCCTGTGAGTTGGGGTGAAAAATAATACACCCTGGAACATTGTGCCAACAAGAGTAAACTCGGTAAAGCGTTGTCCACAATTTGTTTAGAAAGACATTAAGGCTCCTCAATGTTACAAGCTGTATTTGAAAGGCTGTAGTGCACCCGACGGAGGGAGGCACATTTTCAAGAGGATCAGAGCCCAACAGAGGGAGGTCCTGGGGTGAAGAGCAATCACCAAAGGTGGAGGACCGCCGAAGGAACTTTTGTTTGTTTATTGTTTTGATCCAGCAGACCTTCTAAGGCAAGAGACTGTTAGGAAAGAGATTTGACCCTGGTAGGGTATCGTTGAACAGACTTGTGAACCTCGTGCTGGAGAGGCCCAGGAGTGTGTCGTGCTCAGGAGTCCCACCTTGTCCCGTGCTAAAAACGCGGGGAAGGGAGACCTCACAATACCATCCTTACTTATCATTTTATGAACACTTCTTTCTTTTCTGGTGAACATTATCCCACACCCTTTTTGTAATTTAGTGATCCGGATTGGCAATATTTTTTTTTTTAGTATAGGCCCTTTTTATTTGAAAAGACACTACTAGGACTGGATTATTATTATGTGATGGTCATAGCTTGCTCCCATCTTAGATTTAGGTTTAGATTAGGCGTTTTCTCATCCCTGCATACAGTTTAATAAACACCCTTGCACTGTGATCACTTGTATCTGTCTTTACTGTTGCCACCATGAGTTCCTTACATGTGGTGTCAGGTGTGGGATATAATTCAATTGATACTATTTGGAGAGCCCACTTATATCACGAAAGACTGAATGGAGATTCCCATGCTCCACCCACGGTATTAGAGAAAAGCAAAGGAACAACTCTCACCTAGGCAACTCAGAAATCCTGCAGTCAAGAGGCAAACTCGGTCCAGCCCCTTTTTCCTTCAACAAGGAGAAGTCTTTGGAAAACATGACAACACCCTTCCAGCCCATGGAACAGAATGGGAGTCCAATTTCTTCCCCTGACCTCTCAAGCCATTTCAGCTGTGCGAAAAAATGTGGAGGACAACACTTATCTTTTTTTGTCCTCAGATTATTTACTACAGGGAAGGGACAAAGCCTTAATCTCTATGCAGATAAACATAAAATATCCCTTAGGTTGGTCTTTTATATTCTACCTTGTAAGGAAGGTAAGGTGAAATGGTTACCTCTTTCTTCTAGTGAAGACAAACTAACCTTTCTTTTCCTGAACTTCTCCACCAACCCCCAAAAAATCTATATGGGAGACAGCGTAGGGGTCCTGTGTATGAAACCTCGTGGAAAGCACCCAAAGAGAACCCAATATATGAAACCCTGGGGGAAATATCCTCTAATAGAAAATCAGGAGGAGACCTAGAGATCCCTCGTACAGAAAAGAAAACCATCTCAAATATTTAAAGTGAAAAGTAGGAGGCGAGCAAGAGAGAGAGAAGGTGAGAAACCCGAATGGGAAGATACCAGAAGAACCCTATATTGACCAGGAGGAGAAAAACCTGGAAAACAGCCATGTCACCCAAAAATGTTTTAGCCCCCTGAATAAGGACAGGAGAGGATCAACATCTACTATATCTCCGAGTGACTCAGAAGCCTTTCACTTAGAAAGATGCCTATTTTGTGGAGCGTGGGGACACGTTAGGGAGATCTGCTCTGAAAGTAGAGAAGAGGAGTTAATGGCAGATCAAAAATGGGTAAGGAAGATGGAAAGAGAAAGAAGTGAGAGGACTCTTGAAGCTACCTACTAGGCAAGCCCTGATTAACCGGGAAAGGGTTAAAAGATCTAACGGTAACGATCCCGGTTATATGCTGGAAGGCTTGGACCAGTAGTCTGGGTGTTCCATGGTGGAATCTCCACATGAAGCACTGCAGTCCAACCATCATAGGGGAAGGATATGTAAGAAACCTGAGGGTATTCTCCCAAACTGCCTCAACCTCGAGAATCCCTTATTTAGGTGGCCTGGGAAGGGTGGCGCTCTAAGATCCCATCCCTCGGGGTGAACGAGCGAGGGAGGATCACCTGGGTAGGGGAGCCCGGGGTTATGTTCGAGGGAATGCGGTACAAAGAACAAGAAAACAAGAAAGCCAAAGAACACAGATACATCAAGTTTTATCATGCTCTTAACAGACCCGAGTTTGGCAAGCTTGGAGGAAGTAACTGACCAGAATGAATTGAGCAAGCAGGAGAAACCCATGAAAGATCCAAAGGAGCAAACTCAAAACACTCTAGGAAAGCAATAATCGAAGAAATGTAAGGTCAAGAAAAGTCCTGAGATACAGGCGGCTAGTGTGAGCATTGGTATACAGACTGAGGTGACGACTGATATTTCAATGCAACTTCACACTGACTGCCCCCAAAATGATAAGGACAGTGTCCAAATGGGGTAAGAACAGCCCACCATTAACCCTGGAATACGCCCAACCAACTCAGTGAGCAAACCAACAAAATGGGCGTCCATGTTCTTATTGGGAAAGAAAGAGTTACCAAAGCAATCAGGTGATCAGAGTCGGTTACCCAAGACATCGTCATTTAAAACACTAAATTTGCATCCCATTTTCCACAAGGGAAAACAAAACAGCAAGATTTGGGGCAGGAGAGTAACCAAAAGATGTCCCAGGAGGGGACACTATTGTTGAGCCTGGAAAGCAGAGAGACTACGATATCTGACAGTGACCATCATGTCCTATCAAATAGCCTGGTGAAAGAGAGAGAGAACAATGTACAGCCAAAGGGGAGGAGAGAGGAGGAGGAGATGGTCATAAACCAGGAATCAAAAAGTGAACTTGAAGAAACAGCAAAATGACTTCATATTGTTCCAAGAAACATGGCTAATAAACCCCTTCCACCTGGAGGGCCTTAAAATCCTACATCAACCAGCATCATTCCAGGGGAGGGGGAGACCATCAGCAGGCCTCAGTAGTGCTATCCGAAACTCCATAATAGTGAAGTCATAAATCAGCTGTACCTCAATCAAGGGACTTTTAGCTGCAAAACTGGGTTTACAAACCAATGATGGACTACAAATAATAATTGCCATTATATTGGAACCCGCCCTATACCAATTCCACAATCGTTTTGGAACTACTAGCAGATCTCTTGACCAAAGTCAACTTGGAACAACCGGGGCCTCCCGTCTTTATAGCAGGAGTCTTTAATGCACAATGCATTGCTATCCCCCCCCCAGGGACGGTAGGTCGAGAGCAAATATTCACTGAAACAGGCAGGAGTTGGCTAGCTTTCCTTTTCGAATGGAATTTGAAAATGATCAATGGCACAATTGAGGGAGATGTCCCACCAGTGGGGAGACGGGGCAAGTCTCCCTCGACCATTGATTATATGTTCCTTTCACCTCAGCTATTTGAAACCTGTCCAAGCTTCCAGGTCAAGGAGGGGGTAGGAGGGGGGCACGTGACCATAACCGTCTAGAGGCAGTTATATAATGGCATTTTGACAGGAAAGTAGAATACCAACACCAACCTCTGTCCGTGAATAACGGAAAAATATAGAAGTGATGGAATTTGTTTAAATGATGAGTTGCAAGGAGTCTGTCAGGGATGTCAGATGCTGCCCTGAGGCAAAAAGGCAGTCTGTCATTTTACCAAGACTTCTTATGGTCCACTGATTGCCCTCCTAGAACAAATAACGATAAGCAGAGACTACATTCTCACACGTTCGATAAGGAGACCTGGCTAATCACAAGTTCGATAAGGAGACCCGGCTAAAAAAGAGAGAACTAAGCAAATGCTTAGACTTACGAGGAAAAAATCTCAGATCCTGAAGCACATAAAATAAGAGTGTCAGAGATTTAAAAAGCACAAAAAAATGGGTCCAGGGAACAACAATCATCTTGTTTCCAAAAAGATGGAGAGTTGATGTTTGAAGCCTTATGCAAAATTTATTCTCCCAATTTTTGGGCAATAGTGAATTTTGGAGAGGTTTCTGAAAAGAATGTGCAAAGTGATCTAATAGCAGAAAAAGAGTGGATAACCCATCTGAAACTCCATTATAAAAAGCCATAAACAAATTCCTCCGTTGGGATCCCTGATATAGAGTGAGATCTGGATTTCTCAGAACAATATTGCTGAGTTGATAAATAAAAACATCCTCTTCCCGAGTCGCGGGACCCTACGGATTGACATACCAGGTGCTAAAGGGAAATGTAAACCTGCGGCTAGGGCTTTTAGCATGGCTATTCTAAGAGATTCTGAAGAGAAGACAATTTCCCCCGTCTTGGAAAACTTCTATTACTATCCCCATTTTCAAGAGGGGGGACCGTATGGATATGGCTAATTATCGCACAATTACCCTCCTTGATGTGGAAAGGAAGCTATTTGCGGGACTACTGTTAAAGGATTTGGAGAAATGGGCAAAACAAAAAAACATTCTACCCAAATTCTGCAAAGGTGTAAAGACTGGAGGTGGGTATCTGTACTCCTGCTCCCTATATGGCAGTGTAAAAGCACTGAGCACCCCAGCCAAGGTTCTCTATTTGGTAGCTATGGCTGAGCAATCAAGGCTTAAGCTCTCAGGAGGTGGTGCAGGCTGGTTCCTAAGTACAGTGTAGTCCCCAAGCACCCACAAAGGAATGTCCACACACTGTTAGTGGAAATGCAGTTCTTTATATAACTAAGGCTTTGACTATGTACACACACAATAACACACTTTGTGCTCAGGCAATTCTAAAATGATAAATATATACAGTCTCTTTGTGGTACCACAATTACTCTTTTGATTCCATTAAAATGCATCAACTGTAGGCAGTTTCAAAATGGCATACAAATCGATTAATAAAGTGAACCAACAATAGACATAGGAGGAAAGCAAGTTGGTTAAACAATTGGCAGAATACTGGGCCCCTGCCACTAGGCACAGTTCTGTATGATGATCCCCCAACCTGCACTGGTGGCAAGCGCGAGGGTAAGTGCAGACATCAGGAGTCAAGTGCTGGTAGGGGGCTGTAGGGATACAGAAAACAGTCCCACGGGTGTGGGGATGCCAAGGAGGCAGTACAGGAGTGCAGCTGGCAGGGGAGGGGACCTGGGCCCGAGATCACAGGGTAGCCAGGTGACCAGTGCAGTTTCAGTTTCCGCCTGGATTTCAGCAGGGAGAGGAGGAGAGAAAGCAGAAGCAAAGAGGAAGGGTTTTGAGGTGCTTCTGGAACCGGAGATGGTTCTCCTCAAGTTTCAGGGAGGAAGGGAGGCTGTTCCAGAGGGAGTCCCTGCCGATGAAAGAGATCTACCACCAACTCATTGCTTGGAGAAGCGACTTACCCTGAGGGAGTTGGAGGCGGATGAGCAATGAGCTTGAGGGGAAGATATATAGGAAGAGAGAGTTGCAGGTATTGAGGCCCCAGGCCGCAGAAGGCGATGTGGACGATGCAGAGGGTTTTGAACTTAATCTTCGCAGCCACTGGGAGCCAATGCAGAGATTTCAGTGCTGGAGAGATATGATCCCTGGGCTTGAGACCAAGGACAAGTCTCACAGTCCTGTTTTGGATAATTGCAGAGGAGGGACAGTAGAAGCAGGCAGATTTAGAAAGAGGCTGTTGCAGTAGTCCGGCTAGAGAGAACCAGAGCTCTGGAGACAGTGAGCTTCTGGGGGAAGGAGAGGAGAGGAAGAATACCTCTGAGGCGGTGCAGCTGGTAGTGTGATTTCTTAGAGACGTTAGAGCTGTAAGGAGAGAAGGAGAGGGTGGATTCATAGATGACCCTGAGGTTTTTAGCCTCAGATGTGGGAGCGGTAAGAGGGCCAAGAGAGTCTGGCCAGAGAGCAATAGGAAAGGTGGGAGCAGGTGTGCCGATGAGAATCTCAGTTCTACTGGCACTAAGGCACAGATAATTGGCGGTGCACCACTCCTGGATAGCAGACAGACAGTCAGAGATGAGAGTAGATGAAGTGAAGGGAGCCTGAAAATGAGTTGAGTGTCATCCGCATAGCACTGAAAGTTGGGGCAGAGAGTCGCAATGCAGTGGGCAAGGAGTGCCAGGTACTGGTTGAACAGCCAGGGAGAGAGGTTAGACCCCTGGGAACACCACAGGTAGAGACAGAGATAGAGGAGAGGAAGGACCCAAGTTGGACCTGGGAGGGTCGATCGGAGAGGAAAGAGGCCTGATTGGTGATACCCAGGTTATCACGGAGAGGGTTAGGCAGGATGGCATGGCTGACCGTGTCAAAGGCAGAAGAGAGATCAATTAAGATGAGGGCACAGGGGGTGTTGGAATCGATGTTGGAGAGCAGGTCTTCACAGATGTTCAGGAGAGCAGTTTCTGTGCTTCTGGCAGCTCTGAAGCCACACTGATGGTCATGGAGACAACAGATTCAGTGTGAAGATTAAGTTGGGAGATAGCCAGTTTTTCCAGGAGTTTGCCCAGGAAAAAGTGATGGAGATTGGGCAATAGTTAGCCAAACAAGAGGTGTCGGCTGTGGGTTTCTTAAGAAGGGGGCACACAAGGGAGTGCTTCAGGGGGGAGGGTTAGACTCCTGTGGTGATGGGTGCGAGATATGCCTGGACTTCTCGTAGAACACAAAGAAAGACTGGTATAGCAGGTTGGCAGCATGGCACAAGTCGAACAAGACCTCTGACCCATGCTCTGAGCCTGGTCATGCCTCACCCAGGACCAGTCAGTCCAAGGAGCGGTCTCCCTCTGGGGGAGTGCAAAGTCCTTTGAGGACGCCCCTCTGTGGGGGTCCAAGACAAGACTGAGAATCGCAAGACTGATTCTGCCAGGTTCGTCACGGATGCGGGTCCCAGGTCGGATAGACCATGATGACATCCGCATCCTTAACCAGCCTGCCATTGGGTTCCTCCTCAAAGAGGAAGTCCTCCACTCTGGCTAAATTACGGGAGAAATTGGAGAAACAAAGGACTGAGGAAGAGAAGAAGGCTTCACAGGCTCATCAGGCACAGCCAAAGACGTGGCTATGACGGGTGGTACCGACCCGACAAAGGCAGTCCCTACAGCGCAGAGAGTATCGCTGCCTCACAGGCATAACACGACCGCCGAGGCAGCTGCGAAGGCTGCAAGTACCCCCTGGGGAGGAGGATACCGGTTCTAGTCCATTACACGGCCCCAGGAGGCAAACAGGGAGGGGCGAGAAGGCCCCAAAGCAGCCCACCAATTTTTAAAATCAGCCAATGGACATCTCCTCTATGACGATGATGGCAAAGTGTCTGTCCGCGCAGTCCACGAGGAGGATGACGTTGCAGGGCCTAGCCCTCCATCATTCCCTCTTCAGCCGATGGACATATCCATGGACATCCTCTTAACTCTCCCCATTTCCTAGTGATGGAGATCCATCCAGCAGAGGGTGCCTTGAGCACCAACACTTGTTTATCCGCAGGCCCCTGACCAGCCTCCACGCAAGAAGCGGAAGCATCACCTGACGCCGCTGCATCAGCCTCCTCCCCCAATTCAGGACCCGACTCCACCAGCGGACCCGGATATGCACACAGACACTGGCACAGAGATGGCCATGGAAACCAACAAGGATGTGGACTTCATCCTGGCAGACGGCAAATCGCTGCACCTGCTGCCCTTCACAGAGGCTCTCCACCAGATGAGGCAGGATCATTCCACTCGATGATCTCCTAGGTGTCTGAGCTGTTGCAGCTGGTGCCCCAGGAAACCAAAAAGGAGGGCTTCCTATATCAGCGATGGGAGTCCAAGAGGCAGACTATCATGGCTGTACCCTTTTTGGATGACATTTGGGAGTAAGGCCTGGCTCTGATGAAGAACCCATGCACGGCTCCAACCAAACGGGACAAGTTGGAGAAGAAATACATGGTGCCTGACTCTGCGCCGAAGAGTTTGCGGTCACAACCGTCGCCGGAATCAGTAGTGTCGGCCGCCACAAGAAAACGTTCAGCCAACACGGCATCATCTTCATCAGTCCCTCCAGACAACGAGGGGACGAAGATGGATGCCATGGGAAAGAGAGTCATCTACACTGCTGTGTCCTCGATCAAAGCGGCTAATGCTCTGTCTATCTTATCCTGATATGACCAGTGGCTTTGGTATAAACTGGGCCCTATCCTGGAATTCCTTCCCGACGACAAGAAAACTGAGGCTCTCACCCTCTTCCAGGAAGGGGAGGTGGCGTCAGACCATGTCATTATGGAAGCATTATACATCGCAGACTCAGGTTTCCGGCAGATGGCAAACAGTGTTTGGGATGGTTGAAGGCCACTAACTTTTGGCAAGACGTTCCTGCAAAGGTGCTGGACATGCCGTTCGATGGCAAAAATCTGTATGCATTGGCGGTCGACGAATCTCTTCAAGCCATAAAGACGGACATGGAGACGGCATGTTTTCTTGGCAGTCTGCAGCAGCATCGCTCGTTGTCTTTTCACTCCTCCAAGGGATACTCAACGTCATACAGAAACCTCCCCAATCCTCCATGCAGGAAGCCTACAGGGGTTGCTCCCAGGCGTACGGTAGCGAAGGTCAGCGTCGCCATTGCCCACAGGGCAGGGTGCCCAAGCTAGCCTGAACCGGCCTGGTGGGATGCCGGCTAGCGGGGTTCATCGGTGAGTTGGAGAAGATCACCACCTACAGATGGGGGCTGGATGCTCTCGCCCAGGGAAACACCTTGGAGTTCCAATGCATGTGCCCTCGTATTCCACCGGTTCCCTGTCAGAAGCAGCACAGCCCTCAGCTCCTGGAAGAAGTGAAAGCCATGTTACAGAAAGGGGCGATAGAGCTCATTCCCCAATGGCCCCGGGGCTCTGGAGTCTATTCCAGATACTTTCTGGTCAGAAAGAAGACAGGGGGGGTTGGAGACCCATCCTAGACCTACGCTGTCTGAACAAGTACCTTAAGTCCCAAAGATTGAGGATGGTCAGGTTGCAGCATGTACTCTGCCAACTAGAGGAAGGGGATTTCTTGACATTGTTGGACCTAGAGGAGGTGTATTTCCATGTCCCCATCCACAGGAAACATCGAAAGTTCCTATGGTTTGTGGTACAAGGCCAACACTACCAGTTCAAGGCCCTACCATTCGGCTTAAAGTCAGCCCCAAGAGTGTTCACAAAACGCCTGGCACCGGTGGTGGCCCACCTGCGTCTGCAGGGCATACACATATACCCGTACCTGGACGATTGGCTGATATTCGCCTGTTCCCAGGAACTGGCCGACGAGCACACAAAGGAGACCGTCCAGCTACTGATGTACCTGGGGTTCTAAGTAAACTTCCAAAGTCCTGCTTAAGCGAACGTGCTGTTCCTCAGTGCCAGAGGTAAAACACAGTGGCTTGCCTGGCATCACCCTTGGAGGAGAGGCTAGCAGCCATTCAAGGGAAGGTGCAATGAATGTAGTCGGCGAAGGCAGCCAGGATTCAGGCCATCAAGTCATTTCAGGGCATGATGTCGTCCTGCATCTACCTAGTCCAGCTCTGCAGATGTGACCACCACTGAAATTCTAGGAAGCACATTGGATACAAGTGTCCTGGAGTTTTGTGGACAAGATCCCCCTCAACGAGGCGTTCCGGCGGGCGATTGAGTAGTGGTGGGTGCGCTCAAATATCTCCCAGGGGACAGGATTTCAAACCCTGCCATACCAGGAGATGGTCACCATGGACACCTGTCTGGAAGGTTGGAGGTTGGGGGGCTCACACTGGATGTCTACATGCCATTGGTCTGTGGCTTCCAGAAGAGAAGGATCTGCACATCAACATCCTGGAGTTACGGGAAGTGTTCTGGGCCCTCAAGTCTTTCTTACCGTCTCTGATGGGCAAGGTGGTAAGGATATTCACGGACAACACCACCACTATGTTCTACATCAGAAAGGAAGGGGCACTCTTCCCCAGTGCTCTCAGAGGAATCTCAGGGATTGTGGCACTGGGTCAACGGACAGGGGATGTTCCTCGTCCCGCTCCACCTGGCAGCCGTCAATAACACCATCGCAGACTCCATCAGCAGGGAACTGCGCAACTTGCCAAGAGTGGGAACTTCATCAAGATCAGGTTGACCATCTGTTCATCAAAAGAGGTGGATCTTTTTGCCACAGCGGCAAACCCCAAATCGCAGACGTTTGCCAGCAAATTACACCAAACCAGGAGCTTCGGGGACGTGTTCTCCGTCCTGTGGGAAGTCTGTTTCTGTACGCTTCCCACCCCCCATTTCCTCTCCTGCTACGTGTGATCAACACACTCAGACAGTATCATGCAGGATGATACTCATGCCCCGCGTGGCCGAGGCAGATTTGGTATTCGGACCTACTCAGCCTGTCAGCGTCATGTCCTGTGCAAGTTGCTGGTGCTTCCGGATCTGCTCACCAGAGATGGAGGAGCAATCCTTTATCATGACACAGGATCGCTTAACCTGAAGGCTGGCCACTGCAGCCTTAGAGTTTGGGGGTTATGAGCTGCCAGCAGTCTGCAGGAAGGTCCTCGTTGTGGTCCCAGAGACTCGTAAAGAAGCTTCTCAAGGGGCTTTTTGATCTTTCCTGCCGGTGAACGTGCCTGCCCCGGCATGGGAATTCAACATAGTCCTGACAAGACTTATGGGGGAACCCTTCAAATCTATTCATCAAGCCCCACTCAAGTTTCTTTCGTGGAAGACAGCATTCCTTGTGGCCACCACCTTCCCCAGGAAAGTGGGTGAGATGCAGGCCTTGTCCTGCAAGCAGCCGTATCTGAATTTCCACAAATCGAGGGTGGTGCTGTGTATGCACCCCTCTTTCATGCTGAAGGTTCAGTCGGAATTCTACCTCAATGAACCATTGGTGTACTTGCTTTCTTCCTGAAACCTTTGTCACTGGCCGTAGAGGACCTTGCATTTGCTGTATGTTTCTCGTGCCTTGAAGTTCTACGTGGCACACACAGAGATTTCGGAAGACTTCTAACATTTTTGTGAATTTTGGACCCGTGAATAATGGAAAGGCCTTCTCAAGATGGTGCTCCGGCTGCATCATGCACTGCCATCGGCTGGCTAACCGGCCTCTGCTGGGATGCCCAAGAGCCCACTCCAACATAGCGAACGCTGCGATTACAGCGTTCCGTTTCTGGTGTATCCCTGCCTGACATCTGCAAGGCTGAGATGTGGAAGTCCACGCATACCTTCACAAGGTTCTTCTGTGTTGACGGGGATTCCAGGGAGGAGTCCAGAGTCGGCCACGCAGTGCTACGCAAACCTGTTTGCTTAAGGTGAGTCTGTTCCAGGGGAAGTGTAGATTACTTCTGCTAATGTTGTACTGCTGTGTAATCATTATTCATGAGCATGTGAATCCATGACCGACCCCATGCTGGAGAAGGAACAAGCTACATACCTTTAACTATTGTTCTCCAGCATGGGTCTGGCATGGATTCACATGTGAACTCTCCCTCCGGCCCCTGTGCGGCTCTTCTTGGTCATACTTCCACTTTACATGCTTACCAAATCTGAAGATGGCTGCCAGAGGAAGGGCTTGGAGAGAGGACTGTCATTGGATGGGGGCACTACGACCCAGAGGACAGTGATTGGTTTAGAGGAGAAATACAGTTTGAAAGTGAAAGTTAAACTGTTTTTTTTAGCGAGGATTCATGGCCTGTTGACGGGGAATATTCATGAACATGTGAATCCATGCCAGACCCATGCTGGCGAACAATAGTTGCAGCTAAGTAACTTAAACCTTATGTTTTCCTTTGTATAGCGGATTGGGGTCTTTCCTTGCTCACTGCCTTCCCACTACTCAACTTAACAATTCTTTCCATTGTGGCCCGACTCAGGGCAATGTCAGTAGTTCAGGTAGAGTGTATCACTCAGGACAGGTAAGCGGTAGGGCAGGTGTATGTTGAAGAAAAAAGATAATATGTAATGGAGTGCATCGCCTTGCCCGGCTACGTCTGTCTCACTCTCAGTGTGCCCACATACCATTTACCCATTACATTTTCAGATGCAGTGCTGAGATCACCACTTAGCCTTGTGATCATCATAGGAGGTTTTTGGCTTAGTTGAATGATAGTGCGGGGGCCTCTGACTTGGCCTCTGTCCTCAGATACACCTCTGCCACGCTCAACAGAACCCTGGAGTGCACGCGCCCATCAAAGAGATTGACATCCCATGAAGAATCTTACTGTGGGAAGAGGGCAAAAGAAGGACATGGGTCATGTGCTTGGCCTGCTCCTTTGTCGACGGTTTGGTCTACACCGACAGTCGCCTCCTTGACTACTACGATGCAGAGTACACCCTTGTCAACCTCTTTGTCATGTAAGCACTCTTCAGAGAAGTGACGCTCGGCCACGACTATGGCTCCTCTGTCTACAACATCCTTGTCTATGGCCTACAGATGGCCCAAGTCCTCTTCATTGACGACAATCCCCATCCTGTTGACGACCAGATCAATTTGTTCAGCACTCAAGTCCATTACATCTATTCTGTCAACCACCTCGTTGACGACAAATAATTATTCGGAAAAAGCCACTAATTGGATTAGCTCCTTCCTGGATAATAGACACATGAGAGTATTTTCACCTACCTCATCGGCTGATCCATCCCCGGTGCCCTGCGGAGTTCCACAAGGGTTGTGTGCATCTCCTACACTTTACAATGTATTTACCAAAACTTTGTTTGATGTGATTGACTATCTGGGTGTCACCTACACTAACTAAGCTGATGACACCCAGATACTCATCCCTATCACTGGTGACTACATCGTAGATTCCAAAGCTCTGAATGACATCTACCAAGTTGTCCAAGCCTGAATGGCCCAACACGAGCTCTGTCTCAACGACGACAAGACAGAGCTCCTCATCCTGGGCACCCAACAAAGACTTAATAAGATGGACCCCTCGTTCAGCACCTTCAATATCGATGGCAACTCCATCAAAGTGGCCAAAGATACTAAAACCTTAGGAGTCTACCTAGGTTCTACACTCTCCCTAAATAGACAAACTAATGCAGTCGTTGCTGCCTCGGCTTATACATTCAAGCTGATCACAGCTTGCCGCCCATTCCTCTGCACTCAGAACTGCATTATCATTGCCAGGACATTGGTTATGTCCAAACTTGATTACTACATTGTACTCTATCAAGGTACCAACCAACGCAACCTCAACAAACTCCAGATCACTCAAAATAATGCTATTAGAGCGGGCCCCCAAAGGATATCACTCAAATCCCTGGCCCTTACTCACAAATGTGTAAACAACCAGGCCCCCATCTACCTAGCCTCTCGATTCTCTCAGTATACACCATCTCCGTAACTCAGATCTTCCCAAGCACACTGCCTCACGATCCCCAGATACAAGCTACAGACAGCCGGAGGTGTTAGCTTCCCAATCCTCGCTGCCAAACTCTGGAACTCACTGCCACTCACCATTAGAACCTTGCCTTCCCCTACCTTATTCAAAATAAAGCCAAGCTCTGGCTATCTGCTACATCTGACCAACTGCCTTCCCAGGCCATCTGATCCTCTCCACCTTCTCTCCTTTTGCTATCTTGCCTGCCTACCTGCAATGCTTTGTACTTTGCTGCCTTCTGAATTTAATTGATTGATTGCAACTGTATCCATGCCAGTCATGTACTTATTTGCCATAAGATATGCGCACGGTTGCCCTCAGGCCTGGTGCGCTATACAAATAAATAAAATACAAATACAAATTATCTACGTCTAAGTCCACTACTCTAACTACCTCATTGTCAGCTAGACCTACTCCATCGCCAAGCACACCTTCATCGTCCACGATGCCTGCTCAAAGGCCCTTGATTTCCTCTTTTCCAAAGGGATTTGCTGTAGACCGGGAGGTCCCTTCAGCATGGTCTCACTGACCAAGGCCAACGCGTGCTCGGCCACTGTTCTCACTGGCTCCATACAAACCGCCTGTGGCCTCCTGTCCGACTTTGTCCCCTCCTGAAGAACTGCTACAGCAGGGTTCCGATTCTTACATGGACATACAAGAGGAGGTATTCTCTGACGCTGACGAATGGAGTGTGCCACGGTCTGCTATTATACCACTGCCAGCCCCACCTAAGCAAAGTCCTACTCTACCTCTGCCTAAGCAAGGCCCTGCTCAACCTTCTCCAGCTACTCCTGTCCCAGTTGACATACCTTCCAGACCTCATCAGGCACCTGCACCATTGGACTTGATGGACGTGTCTATGGACATCTTGTCCACACTATAGACACTGGTTTCGGAGCTCCAGCAACAGCTCCCAGCTCCACCATTGCCTTCTCCAGCACAGTCTCATGTGTTTCCTGCAAAAGAAGGTTTGGTTCCTCCACCACCCTCCGGACCACCTCGGGGGCCCCACTTTTGACGCCAGAGGAGCAGAAAAAGGAGGGATCTTTCTATCAAAAGCGGGAAACTACCAGAAAGTCAGTGGTAGCCATTCCAGTGATGCAAGATATTAGGGATGACGGCCTACTAGTCATTAAGGAATCTATTCTCAGTGCCACCAAAGAAAGATTGCTTTGAGATGAAGTACAAGGTCCCAGATTCGGCACCCAAATTCTTATGCACACAACCCTGCCTAGACTCAGTCGTCTCTGCAGCCGCCCCTAAGCACTCTGCTAATCCTTCATCCCCTTGTACGGAACCCCAGACAAGGAAGTGAAAAAACGTGATGCTTTTGGCAACAGGGTAAACTCTATGGTACGACGTCCTTTTATCACAGGATTTTTTTTCACAGGTTTTTTTGCCGCAATTTCTTTTTTTTAAACCATTCACATTTTTTAGGGGGGTTAGGAAATTATATATATGGGGTGTGGGAATTTGGGAATAAATACAAATTAAAGAAAATGGGGGGGTTGGTGGGCAAAACCACCAAAAAGAATTAAAAAAAGATTTGATGATTTTTTTTGTAAAAGAAATTGCGGTAAAAAGCCCTGCGAAAAAACATCCCGCAATGAAATGACATGGAACCAACTCTACAGCCGCCACAACAATCAATGTAGCTAACTCGTTGGCAATCCTCCCAGGCTACGACCGGGAGCTCTGGTTCAAGCTGGGGCCAATCCTTGATTTTTCTTCCTGATGACAAGCGGGATGAGGCACTTGCACTGCTGCATGAGGGGGAGGAGGCATCGTATAATGCCACCTCGATCATTGTGGGCTTTGCAGACACGGGGTTCTACCAGATAGTTAACGGTGCAGTGTTACACCATCAAGGTTGGCTTAAGGCCACCAACTTCCAGAGCCTGCTCCTGTTCCAGTGCCATGTGCTCCGTGCCTTGCAGCCTTGTTACTCTGCCTTCACTCCCCTGTCTTCTGCCTTGCACCGCTGTGCTTCCTGCACTGCAACCCTTCTCCCCTGCTTGCAGTCCTCAGTTACCTGTCTGCAGCCCCTTGCTCCGTAGCTCCAATTATCTTGTTCTCTGCCTGCGGTTCCTTGTTCTGTGCCCATAGTCTGTGTTACCTGGCTTTAGCTTCCTAGATTCCAGCACTGAGTTTACTTGCTATCTGTCTGCAGTCCTGCCCTTGTTATTCCAGTCCTGAGTTACAATCCCTTGTATTGCTTGTTACCAGTCTGCAGTTCAGCCCTTGTTATCCTAGACAAGAGTTTTCTTGTTCCTGGACTATAGTTCTGTCCGCTGGTCTTTAGTTTCTAGTCTGCAGTTCCAGTCTCCTGTACCATTGCTTGTAGATTCTTTTCTTCTTGCCTTTCCTCTTTTATTCCTGGTCTCTGTCCTCAACCTTGCTCACTTTGACTTCCTATTCTCCCTGGATATTTCTGTTACTGTTCTTGTGCTCACTTGTGTTTGCGAAACCTCTTTGTTCAGAGTTTGGCTGCTGGGTTTCCAAGCAGGCAGTCGCTGCCCCTTTCTTTTGTACCATGTGCCATATTGTTAACAGTGTTCTGGTTCCTGCTTCAAGAGGTAGTCAGTGTTCAGTTCCTGCTGGACCCGTACATGCTTCAGTCTTACATTATCAAATCTGTAACTAATGCGGTTTGTTAAATTTAGCCTTGAAATATACCTTTTTGGTCGAAACATAAGTTGACTAGGCTATTAAAAATGGTTACATGATATATACTGGGACAACATTTTTTGTTTTGCTGCACCAGCATATGTGCCTAGTGGAATTGACAACTAGGTGTGACTTTTGAAGTCAATTAGCAATATCATTGCTACAGTAAACTGTTAAGAGAGGAAATCATTTCGGTTTTGTAACATGATTTGAGATTTTTGTTAAATCACTCAGGCTTTTATTTTTGTCACGACAAACATTTTATATATATGTCCCTTATAACTGTTAATTCAGAGTAAACACTATAAAGTGATCCAATATTTATTTACTGATTATTAAGGAAGTTGTTTAAATACAGGATACTTATATTTACATGTTGCACATAATACTATATAATGCACAAATCATTCAAACCTATGGTTTCCTGCGTTCTGGACCTAGTGCCCTTGAAGACCATTTTTTGAGTGACAACTGTGAGAAACCTGAAGGTTTCTCACCTGCTAGTCCCAGTGATCTGTCATCCAGGTGGCCAGGACATGGCCATCGCTTTTGGATCCATTTCTTGGGGGTGGACCAGTGTGGGAGGATCACCTGGACGAGGGATCTCCAGGGAGTGGGACACTGGATGGTGAGACGCAGTATCCCAATTACTGACTATTGCTGTCATGGGTGCTACTCCCGAGGGGCCAGGACTGGCCCAGCGCCCTCGGAAGCAGACCAGTCTTTCACTACTCCGGACCCAGCAGACCCCTACAGGGGCCCTCTGGACCGTGTCCTGGTGCCTTTGGCACCAGGCTCATGAAGGGTTTCAGTCCCGGCGCCATAGGCGCCGGGCTCATATTGATAAACAGTGTAATAATGCTTGGGTGGACTTACCTGAGGCAGACCATGCTGCATATTTACCCAGAACAATCCAGTCTGGTTGAAGTCCCCAGCCATCAGGGCTGGGAGGAACTATTCCCTCCATTCAGGAACTTTTTTCTTACCTGGGTGGAACCGGTGGAAGAACACACACTGGAAGCACTTCTCTGCTATTAAACCACGCCCGATGAAAACACGTGCTTCGCGTTATTCTGCAGCAGCAGCAGGACGCTCACCGAGTCGGCTCCTGCATTCCAGGTCCAGAGTCATCTTCAGCTTCCGCGCAGCAACCTGTGGATGAAGAAAGACACAGAACAATACTTACCAGATCCTGGAATCCAGTCACCGGCAAAACCTGCAAAGAATAAACATAAGGTTAGAAAAGTGCAACTCGCTCGCAGCCGCGCCCGCTTACCTGATCCATCCGTGATTGCAACGGAGCTAACCGCGGCCTTCTCTTCGCAGCTTCTCTGCACCTGAAAGGCAAAGGACATAATTAAAAAGGGGTTCGGGTGAAGGCAGTCGCATTCATCTTAACTTACCAGTTTTTGCACGCACAGAAAGCGGCCGCATCAACCGCAGCATCCCGGCACCTGAAAACTAGAAAAGGGACATTATTAGAGGTGCCATTAAAAGCGGCCAACGATCATTATACTTGCGTGCATCGGCACGTGCAGTGGCAACGGATATAAGCCCGCAGCATCCCGGCACCTGAAAACTAGAAAAAGGACATTATTAGAGGTGCCATTAAAAGCGGCCAACGAACATTATACTTACGTGCATCGGCACGTGCAGCGGCACGGAAAACTACGCCCACAGCATCCCGAGGCCTGAAACAAAGGAAAAGGGACATTATTGAGGTGCCCATCTTTTAAAGCCTAAAGACTACAGTATACTACAGGCATCCGCTCTGCAGTAACGGCGGCATCGCTCTTCGGCATCCCAGCACCAGTGCCACAACTAAGGTCGCAAAAGACTTGAGCCTCAACACTGAACTCATCCAGTGACGTAACTGGAATCCACGCACCCCTGCACCAGACGCAGGATGGAGAGCTCAGCATTTATACGCCTAAGGTGAGAGCTCGCCGAGACAAGTAGAAAGCTAGGCTGTGGGAGAAACTGGCGATTGGTGGGAGAAGGAATCCCA
Source organism: Ambystoma mexicanum (assembly GCA_002915635.3). Taxonomy (NCBI): domain Eukaryota; kingdom Metazoa; phylum Chordata; class Amphibia; order Caudata; family Ambystomatidae; genus Ambystoma; species Ambystoma mexicanum. The sequence continues at coordinate 1,036,202,621 of CM030325.1, forward strand.
TCAAACGGTGATTAACCCTTTTTCTTCCACCTGCAGAAAACTTAACCTGCAAGTCAGACATTCGATAAGAGGAAGCCCAGTCCTGAGAGTCGTCCGAGCTCTACGCTTCTCAATTGAAGAAACGATAGCAGCCCAGCCGGGATCAGCGCCTCCGTGGGAATCAGGTGAGCGTTACAGAACGCGAAGCCCACCGATAACCTCCTACCCAGGCGCTATGGAAACTTCCGACACAGACCAACTAGCCCAGTTATTAGGGGAATTAAGAGCTGAAGTTCATGCTGCCCGCCAGGAAACGAATGCCCTTAGGAGGGAATTGATAATATCAAAAGAACGAACTGATGATCTCGCCAGACAGTTATTACAGATACAAGCGGGGCAAACCCTGCTACCTAATTCAGGAGGGAGCTATATCCCAGCGGCTTCAGCCAATCCTGTTCAAATCAACCTACCCGAAATGTGCCATTGGCACCGCCTGAACGCTTCTCTGGTGACCCTAAAAGGTTTGCGGTGTTTATAAATCAATGCCGATTGCACTTTTCTTTGTAGACCTGCAGCCTTTCCGACTGACCAGACTAAGGAAGCCTTTGTGCTTTCGTATCTTAGCGGCAGTGCCGCTGATTGGTCGATCCTCTGTACACAGGATGACCCGATCCTTCGTGATTTCCCGACCTTCCAGGCAAATATGGAAAGACTTTTTGCAAGGCATTCCCAGGGGCAGGCCCTGGACAACGAACTCCTTTCCCTACGACAGGGCAATCAAGATCTTTTGGCCTACATTGCATCATTCAATAGGCTAATCGTGGAAACCAGATGGCCTGAGGACAAAAGAATCACGTTTTTCACAGGGGTTTGCGTGGCGAACTCAAAGACGTCCTTGCCCAGGTAGTGAATCCTCCTCAGGATTGTTCAGAGTACATTGATTTGGTGGTCCAATATGATCACAGACTACAAAACAGAAAGGCGGATCGATCCAGGTTTGAAACACGAGTGTTCCCTAAGCCTCAAAGTCACACCAAAGGAGTTGAAGCCGTCGAACCTATGCAAATTGGGTTTGTAAAGGGTCCCCTAACCCAGAAAGAACACGACAGGAGATGACAAATGCAACTATGTCTCTATTGTGGAAATTCAGGACATTTTCTTCTAGATTGCCTGGTGAAACCACCTAAGAAGACAGTGGGAGCTTCTGATAAGAGTTCTGAAAAGCCTGAGCCGGGAAACAACCTCGCCCGACAAATGTAGAGGTCCACTTGCCGAGCGTAAAAACCAGTTCTTTGACCTCGCACTTCATAATGCCAATGGTCCTCGTAAACCCAGAGCAACCGGATCGTTTGCATGCAATTAAGGCATACATTGATAGCGGAGCAGTTGGAAATTATGTGGACCGCGAATTGGCTTCCAGGATGAACTTACCTCTTTGTCCAAAGGTGGTTAAAGATGTCATTACCACGGCGGATGGGACGGAAATCGCCTCCGGACCAGTGACCCATACCACTACTGAAGTGACGATACTAGGCCAAGACGGGCATCAGGAGGTAATTGTGTTCGACGTGATCAAGGCTCCTCAATTCCAAGTAATTCTAGGGATTCCTTGGTTGGAGAAACACAATCCTCAGATTGATTGGCGAGCAAAGACGATAAAGTGCCCAGAGTGCACACAACTTGTTATCACGACCCAACATTGGCCTAGCGTCAGTAACGGCTGACGGTCCACAATTACCTCTAGAGTATCGAGAGTTCCAAGATGTTTTTCAAAAGGAACAGGCTAACACCTTGCCACCCCACAGATCATACGATTGTCAGATAGATTTGCTACCCGGTGCAACTCCCCCTTGCAGTAGGATTTACGCCCTTACGAGCCGGAGAACCTTCATCTGCAACAGTATTTAGACCAGTACCTGGCCAATGGCTTTATCCATCCGTCGAAGTCCCCTGCATCCTCGGCTCTGTTTTCGTACCAAAAAAAGAAGGTGACCTCAGAACCTGTATAGATTATCGTGCTCTGAACCAGATAACAGTAAAAAAACGTACCCTTACCTCTGATCCCGGAACTCTTGACCAGGTAAAAAAGCCTGTATTATACTAAGCTTGATCCCGGGGAGCTTATCACTGGTACGGGTCAAGGAAGAAGATGAATGGAAGACGGCCTTTCGCACTAAGTATGGGCTATTTGAATACCAAGTGATGCCCTTTGGACTATGCAATGCACCGGCCGCCTTCCAATATTTTATGAATGATGTCATCAGAGAGCTCATTGATGTCTGCGTTGTCGTCTACATAGATGACATTCTTGTGTACTCATCTTCAGAAGCTGACCATCGAAATCATGTTAGGGCGGTCCTTGAAAAATTTTGCCAACATAAACATTTTGCCAAGCTCGAAAAATGTGTTTTTCATGTCACTGAGGTCGAATTTTTGGGATTTATTCTGACACCCAAGGGAGTCCACATGGACTCGAGAAAAGTAGACGCTATCCTCAAATGGCCGTCTCCTACTTCCGTGAAAGGCGTTCAAAGCATGCTAGGCTTTGCCAATTCTTACCGTAGATTTATTCCAGAGTTTTCACGAGTGGTACAACCATCACCGCCCTCTTAAGAAAAAATAAACGCTTTGAATGGTCCGCAGAAGCAGAACAAGCCTTCCAAGAGCTAAAGGCTAAATCACCTCGGCGCCAATACTGAAACACCCACGCCGGACCTCCCTTACATCGTTGAAACCGACGCCTCCAGCTTAGCAATGGAGCAGTCCTATCACAAAGAGGATCCAGAGACTAACCAACTGCATCCTTGGCATTCTGATCTCGGAAGTTCTCGGCGCCTGAGATCAACTATACCATCACAGACAAAGAGCTTCTAGCGATTAAATCAGCCTTTAAGGCATGGCGCATTAATCCTCGGGGCCAGACACACTGTCACAGTGATCACCGATCATCGAAATCTGCAGTATCTGAAAACCACCAAGGCTCAATCCTCCAGACAGCTTCGCTGGGCTCTATTCTTTGCTGAATTTGACTTCGTGATCACTTATCGCCCGGCAACTAGAACGGCAAAGCGGGTGCTCTTCCCGAATTGGAATGGAGATAACGTTGCCAATCCAGAACCTGTACCAATAATTCCTGAACAAAGGATCGTGGGTCTGATTTCTTCACAATCCATGAGGATATTGAAGAAAAAACTAAACAACTTGTAACCTCACCAGACTTACTGAACTGGTTACAAAAAGGAAAAAGATTTCACCGTAAGCAATGACTTGCCTTATTTCCAAGGACGATTGTTCCTACCACACGCCGATTTACAAAGACAGGTAATCTCCTGCTATCATGATTCATTAATGAGGGTCACCCTGGCATTGCCAAAACCACAGAAAGGTGAAGAGACACTTCTGGTGGCCTTCGTGGAGAAAAGACATAAAGGAATTTGTGATGTCCTGCGGTGTGTGCGCTCAAAACAAGGGTCAGAAGAAGAGGCCGGCTGGTCTTCTGCAACCATTAGACATCCCACCGTGTCCTGGCATACCCTTTCCATGGACTTCATCACAGACTTACCCTCCTGTTCCGGGTACAAACACCATTCTTGTTATTGTGGACCTGTTTTCTAAAATGGCCCACTCATTCCGCTAAAAGGCTTACCTTCAGCATCAGTCCTAGCCAAAGTATTTCTTGAAAACATCGTCCGGCTACATGGCTTCCCGTCAGTACTAATCTCAGATAGGGGGAGCCAGTTTATTTCCCACTTTTGGCGTAGCTGTTGTCGATTAACTCAAATCGATGTAAGACTTCGACAACCATCATCCCAGACCGACGGGCAAACCGAAGAGAACAAACCAGACTCTCGAGCAATATTTACGATGCATGCTACAACAGTCGGAGAGTAACTGGAAGGACATCCTTTGGATAGCTGAATATGCTTACAACAATTCAGTTCATTCGGGTACCGGGAAGAGTCCTTCTACATCTTGTATGGGATTCATCCTCGAACCTCCAACCTTGATCCACCTCAAGATCTTGGAACACCCGCTGTGGATCAATTGCACACCGTTATTACCCAAGCTTTTAAGGAAGCGACTGCACATCTACAACAAGCTAAAGAGAGGTACAAAAAAGGAGCAGATCAAACACGAAGCAATGCCCCTCAATACCAGGTTGGGGATCAAGTCTGGCTGTCCACCAAACATTTATCGCTTAAAGGGCCTCGCACCTTCAACCCAAATACTGGGACCAATATCCAATTATGGCATAATTAATCCAGTGGCCGTTAAATTAGAATTGCCACCCATATGAGAATACATCCTGTATTTCACGTATCTCTTTTGAAACCCATGCAACCTGGAACCAGATTGACCAATCCTCCAGAGCCCATTCAAGTGAATGGGGAGCCCGAATTTGAAGTAAAAGACATTTTGGACTCTAAAAACATCAGATCGAAGCTATTCTACCTAATCGACTGAAAAGGCTACGGACCTCAGGAAAGGTCATGGGAACCCTATGACCACGTCCATGCTCCTTGTCTAGTCCAGAAATTTCACCGAACCTTTCCCAATAAACCAAAACCCCCGGGGAGGACAAGTTTGGGAGGGGCCTTGAGGGGGGGGTGCTGTCATGGGCGCTACTCCCGAGGGGCCAGGACTGGCCCAGCGCCCTTAGAAGCAGACCCGTCTTCCACTACTTCGGACCCAGCAGACCCCTACAGGGGCCCTTTGGACCGTGTGCTGGCGCCTTTGACGCCAGGCTCATGAAGGGTTTCAGTCCCGGCGCCATAGGCGCCGGGCTCATATTGATAAACAGTGTAATAATGCTTGGGTGGACTTACTGAGGCAGACCATGCTGCATATTTACCCAGAACAATCCAGTCTGGTTGAAGTCCCCAGCCATCAGGGCTGGGAGGAACTATTCCCTCCATTCAGGAACTCTTTTCTTACCTGGGTGAACCGGTGGAAGAACACACACTGGAAGCACTTCTCTGCTATTTAAACCACGCCCGATGGAAAACACGTGCTTGCGTTATTCTGCAGCAGCAGCAGGACGCTCACCGAGTCGGCTCCTGCATTCCAGTCCAGAGTCATCTTCAGCTTCCGCGCAGCAACCTGTGGATGAAGAAAGACACAGAACAATACTTACCAGATCCCGGAATCAGTCACCAGCAAAACCTGCAAAGAATAAACATAAGGTTAGAAAAGTGCAACTCGCTCGCAGCCGCGCCCGCTTACCTGATCCATCCGTGATTGCAACGGAGCTAACCGCGGCCTTCTCTTCGGCAGCTTCTCTGCACCTGAAAGCAAAGACATAATTAAAAAGGGGTTCGGGTGAAGGCAGTCGCATTCATCTTAACTTACCAGTTTTTGCACGCGCAGAAGCGGCCGCATCAACCGCAGCATCCCGGCACCTGAAAACTAGAAAAAGGACATTATTAGAGGTGCCATTTAAAGCGGCCAACGATCATTATACTTACGTGCATCGGCACGTGCAGTGGCAACGGATATAAAGCCCGCAGCATCCCGGCACCTGAAAACTAGAAAAGGACATTATTAGAGGTGCCATTAAAAGCGGCCAACGAACATTAACTTACGTGCATCGGCACGTGCAGCGGCAACGGAAAACTACGCCCACAGCATCCCGAGGCCTGAAACAAAGGAAAAGGGACATTATTGAGGTGCCCATCTTTTAAAGCCTAAAGACTACAGTATACTTACAGGCATCCGCTCGTGCAGTAACGGCGGCATCGCTCTTCGGCATCCCAGCAACAGTGCCACAACTAAGGCCGCAAAAGACTTGAGCTCAACACTGAACTCATCCAGTGACGTAACTGGAATCCACGCACCCCTGCACCAGACGCAGGATGGAGAGCTCAGCATTTATACGCCTAAGGTGAGAGCTCGCCGAGACAAGTAGAAAGCTAGGCTGTGGGAGAAACTGGCGATTGGTGGGAGAAGGAATCCCATCAAACGGTGATTAACCCTTTTTCTTCCACCTGCAGAAAACTTACCCTGCAAGTCAGACATTCGATAAGAGGATGCCCAGTCCTGAGAGTCGTCCGAGCTCTACGCTTCTCAATTGAAGAAACGATAGCAGCCCAGCCGGGATCAGCGCCTCCGTGGGAATCAGGTGAGCGTTACAATTACGCACATCTGACTTCCATCACACTTCCCCACACGGATAAAAGGCGGAGCATGAAAGCACACTCTAAGCAAGGCAAAGCACATAAGGAAGCTGCAGTTCCAAGGTGGCAGTTTAAAACAAGGGGAAAGACGGCGAGACCAGAGAGGGTTGCAAGGAGGGAAGGGCCCTTGACCTTTTCAGACCGTTACTTTTGGGAACCTTGGGAAATAAAAAACCTAAGACTGGGGACTAAAGCCGGAGAAACCTGCATTGTGTGTCGGAGGTACTTGGCGCTCTCATGTGTAGATAACCAAGGCAGGGTGGAACGGTTGGCGCTGTGGTTCTGTCCTTGGCTTGTACAACAAATCAGTACCAGTAAAGACAGCAGAGCCAATGAGTAGGAGAGACTGATACCAGGCAAGCCTGTGTTAGAACCAAGGTTGCAAGCTGCAACATTGTATGAAGAAATCTAAAGAGAACTGTGTGTGAAAAGTATGTAACGTGCGACACAAGTATAATTGAAAACCAGAGGAGTGACTAAACATTTGGAAGCCAATTAAGATACCGTAGACAGAGTGGTCTGGTGCCATGTGGGTGTTTATTCGAAGGTCTTTGTTAGGTATCCAATGGGTTGGCAACTGTAAACAGGCAAATTGGAGATCAAAGTGGTACTGCAACAGATCAAGCTAAACCCTGTGCCATTCAAAAGTCTTTGATAACTTAATACGAACAGAAATTAATCCGAGCCCGGCTGAATGCACTAATTGTGTAAGAGGAAGGATCTGAGCCCGGCTGAGGTTGATCCGGGGTGATGAGTCCCCAGAGAAAGAGTATTCTCTGAATTTTGTAAAAAGGGGGATCTGAGCCCCAAAGAGGGGCACCCACAATAATGATTGTGATATTAAAGGGATCTGAGCCCGGCTGAGGTGGATCCAAGGTGAATCATAAGAATTGAGTATGTATAAGAGAAAAGGAACTTTGTGTTTTGTTTGAAGTACATCAGGCCCTCTGAATGAAGAGACTTTGAAGTAAAGAGACTTTCAGAAGGGCCTGATGCTGGTAATGGAAATGTATACTCGTGCCGAAGAAGCCAGAGTGTGTGTTCTGCTCAAGTGCCCACCTTTTCCCGTGCTGAAAATAGGGGGAAGGCGGGCCATCGGCCTGAACATCCCGACTTATCATTTTGTGAATACTTCTTTCTTTTTCATGAACACTACCCCACACTATTTGTATTTAGCGGTAAGGATTGGCAATCGTTTTTTTTTAAGTATAGGCCTTTTTATTTTGACTCCACTAGGACTGCATTAATATTATTGGATGGTCGTAGCTTGCTCACATCTGTAGATTTAGGATTAAATAGGCGTTTATCACACCATTGTTGAAGATGAATAAACACCCTTGAACTGTGGTCACTTGTGTCTGTCTTAATGTTGATAGCATGCCTTGCTTACACAACACGTGGCAAATATATTAGCTAACTAAATGCATGTTTTTCTAAAGAAGCCTTACACTGGATCCCATAAGGAAAGGGTGGGACTCCTTTCATCCCTAAAGTATTTTAGGGATGAACGGGAGTTCATTGTAGTCAAGAGATCATCCTTCTAGTCTTCCTTCATGAGCCGGATGCTTCTGCCGAGGAGATGTTCCTTAACCTAGATGTATTGAGGACACTGAACTAATCAACGTTGGGAAAAATCACTATTGAGGAATGCAGATCCTCTGTTGTCACTCGTTTTGCTCTTGACCCCGGCAAAAAAATAAGCTAAGGTGACCAGAGGTAAGTAAATTGTCTCCTAGATCTCCCGGTCCCATACAATATTTCAGTGCCCCTAATACTTGATGCACATTTAACAATAGCAAATGCAGTGTAGGCGGCCTTCATACATCTCAGATAGGAATAGGGCAGCCAATTGGCCGCCCCCTGTGCTTTCAGCACACATTGGTCTTTGAATGCTTTTCTCCAGAAAGGATGCAACTTTCAGCCGAGAAGATCAAGGCAACCTGTTCAGCATATGACATCACTCCTTCTCTGGGCATACACTCTGCTTAAACCTGGTTCCCAACTAGGCTGGGACGGAGGACAAGAAGGACAACATAGAAAAGAAAAATAACCTTCTTGATTCTGATCTCTTAGACCTTCTCTTCCCCCTGCACAACTCTTGCCCATCCGTGTGCCCCACAATAGTATATCATATTGTGGTCCTTTCTGACATGATATTGGGGAGAAAAAGCCTTAAGAAACAAGGGGTGAAGGGTGGATATTCTGTTTATAGGGTTAAGCTCCATCTGCATAGTGCTGTGCCACCCACTGTACGACCTGGAAGCATTAAAGTGACAGTGTTGACAAAGTCAAACCCTCACCCCAGGAAGTAGACCAGGAGGAAGCTGTGGTGGTAGAGACACAATACACGGGAGCTTTGGGTGGATGGGAACACCGGGGGCAGAGAGTCCCTTTCACATTAACCACTCACCATCTTGGTAATCGAAATCCAAAGAGAGGTCTCCAAGAAGCACCAGGAGGAATCTTGGATTCCAAGATGGCATCATTAGCTGCATTCCATGGGCCAGGTTTGTGAGATAGGCCCAGGCTCCAAAGGCCAATGAACTATGTGGTTCTTTACGTCAAAGGGCTCTACGACAATCAAAGCGAAGGCAGTTATCCATTGACCCACACAATTCCCTAACAAACCGGAAAACAGACAGCCTCCCGGGTTGGGCTGCTTAGCAGTGAGATGGCATCCAGTTATTTCGAAACCTCCAGTTGTGGAGCCACATAGCAGGAGATTGCGCGAATCGAGGAGCACTGAGATAGCCAGATCCAATCCATGAATTAGAAGGCCCGCAGACCAGAGGTGAACCGAATAATCCTTAAATGTGCAGGAGGAGGAGCGAGGAAAGGGCATCAAGGCAAGCCAAATACTCGCAGAAGAAAAGGTGGGAAGAAAGGACATGGATATCAGTTTGGAGTGGAGGAGGAGAGAAAACAAAAGGGAAGTGAAGAAAGAGGAGAAGGCATAATGAGAAGGGTAGCAAGCCTGGCAGCATCAAGAGGGATGGCTCTGAGAAGAACCGAATGTAGGCAAGCAGGACAGAGCCAAAAGAGACCCGAGGAAAAGGAACCAGGACATCAAATGAGAGGCCAAAAGGATAGGAAGCAAGAAGAAGGGAGCCTTCAATGATCTGGGAAGCAGAAAAGGAGCAATGAAGGAGGTCAGGAAAGAGGGAAGAAGAGTAATAGAATGGCAAGGACAGAATATAACAAAGTAAAATGGCAAGGCCCCTGGGCATGTGGCGCGTTACAAAAATTTAAATAATAAATAAGAGCCAAAGTCAGACCAAAGAAGTGTTGCGCACCAGCAAGGAGACCAAGACAGACCAAGGAAGCGTTGTGCACCAGCAAGGAGGCCAAGACAGACCAAGGAAGCGTTGCGCAGCAGCAAGGAAGCCAAGACAAACCAAGGAAGCGTTGCGCAGCAGCAAGTAGGCCAAGACAGGTCAAGGAAGCCTAGCGCACCAGCAAGGAGGCCACGACAGGCCAAGGAAGTGATGCACACCAGCAAGGAGGCCAAGACAATCCAGGGAAGCATTGCGGACCAGCAAGGAGGCCAAGACAATCCAGGGAAGCGTTGCGCACCAGCAAGGAGGCCAAGACAATCCAGGGAAGCGTTGCGCAGCAGCAAGGAGGCCAAGACAATCCAGGGAAGCGTTGCGCACCAGCAAGGAGGCCAAGACAATCCAGGGAAGCGTTGCGCACCAGCAAGGAGGCCAAGACAATCCAGGGAAGCTTGCGCACAGCAAGGAGGCCAAGACAATCCAGGGAAGCGTTGCGCAGCAGTAAGGAGCCAAGACAATCCAGGGAAGCGTTGCGCAGCAGCAAGGAGGCCAAGACAATCCAGGGAAGGTTGCGCACCAGCAAGGAGGCCAAGACAATCCAGGGAAGCGTTGCGCACCAGCAAGGAGGCCAAGACAATCCAGGGAAGCGTTGCGCAGCAGCAAGGAGGCCAAGACAATCCAGGGAAGCGTTGCGCAGCAGCAAGGAGGCCAAGACAATCCAGGGAAGCGTTGCGCACCAGCAAGGAGGCCAAGACAATCCAGGGAAGCGTTGCGCAGCAGCAAGGAGGCCAAGACAATCCAGGGAAGCGTTGCGCACCAGCAAGGAGGCCAAGACAATCCAGGGAAGCGTTGCGCACCAGCAAGGAGGCCAAGACAATCCAGGGAAGCGTTGCGCACCAGCAAGGAGGCCAAGACAATCCAGGGAAGCGTTGCGCACCAGCAAGGAGGCCAAGACAATCCAGGGAAGCGTTGCGCAGCAGTAAGGAGGCCAAGACAAACCAATGAAGCATTGCGCAGCAGTAAGGAGGCCTAATGTAGGCAGAATGTAGGTTAGTAATATAATAATAATCTTTATTGTGTTTTACTTCAAATTGAACTTTTCACAACAAATTAACACTTAAAATACGAAACAATTGTACATGTTATTTCCTCATGAGTCTACAGAAAATATGAAAATAGAAATGGAAATACAAAAACACATTAAAAGTAACTTCAGGTTTCTACTCAACTAGAAAATGGACAAACTAAACCAAAACCAACCAGATCCAAATCCAAAGCAGGGCCGTGAGCCCCCCCGGCCCCCCCTCCCCTCTCTTCACACTCTCACGTACTCCCTACCAGGTTAAGTGTAGAAAGAAAAAGGAAGCCAAAGAAAATCAGACAGAACGTGGAGGTACAGGTGGATAGGAGACGAAGGGACGAATAGGCAAGAATGTGGAAGACCAGCTTCAATACCCTGGGTCATCTAAAAGGGTATTGTGTGCCCCAGGTTTTGGTGATGATTCCTGATGGGCATCTCCTGGGACCAATCGTCTGTTACTCTTCTCCTGTGGCAACCCCTTGCTGCACACCCTCCTGTCTGAGGGGTTAGGACTTCAGACAAAAACCTCTTCCCTCCTTGCCAAGGGCATTTCCATGTGCAATGATTGTGTGACCCGAGCTGAAGCCTGTCTGTCAGGAGTGGACTACGGGCTCAGGTTCTCCTTCTCACAGTGACCTCCGAGTCCCTTACTCAAGTACAGCCCCCAACAGGCTCATGTTCTCCATCAGGTCCTGGGACTCTTCCCCAGGCTATGGGTATCTGTCCACAGCAGGCTAACACCACTAATCTCACCTCAATGGTCTCTGGAAAGGATCTGGGCTATAGCCCTGGCATGCTATTTGGTTTATTCTGGCGCTCTGGCACATCCACATCGGCTTCTGACAGATTTTGGTTTTCCCTTGGATCTGGCTCCCTCTCAGGGGATGTCTTACTCTCACAGGTTGGTTATATTCCCGGGGCTGACTCCTAGATTCCTTTTGTATACTTCCTGGGCCAAGTGTATTCTCTCTGGTTGGCTGGAGTGGTCAGGTGGCTCTATGCAGTGAATCTGATTGGAATTGAGGCTTTGTAGTTCAGAACCATTTAAAAGAGGGCTTTAATAGGGCTGTTTCAATCTTAGAATATTTCCCTGCATGTTCATGGTTTTTTGGGGGGGAGAGATGGTTCCCATTTCTCCCTGGTATGCTTTCTTATTTTGCAGGTAAAATGGTTTAAGATTACTGAATTTCGAGTTGCTGCAGTCTGCTTCCTTTCCTTTTCTTGAGGAATGTTAAATTGGTTTTTACATTGTGGTTTTAAGGGGGAATGTTTTTGTGTATGGACGATCCCTGCTGCTGAGTCAGGCTGGTGGGGGTAGGGGCAATTTACACTGCACCATTGTGGTTGGAGCAGTAAGGGGGAGGTCCTGTTTGTGTGTTAAGGGGTGGTTGGGGTTCATTTTCCACCTTCCCTGTCTTGTATTTGGGCAGTGTGCCCTGTGGCTCTGTTTGTTTAACGCAAACATGTGACTCCCTGCTGGCCATTGCATTTGTAAGGAGGGAGCTTGACCTGCCACCTTTTGGGGCATTGTGTAGTCCTGGCTCCTGACGACTGTCTTGGTGTACTTCGCCCCTTTATCCTCAGAACCTGAATTGGGGATCCACTGAAAGTAATGGAGCAGGCCTTTATACATGTCCTCAGAAGCCCGGTCGGTGGGAAGTGCCTACTAATCTACAGGACAGCAAGGAATTGGGGTTGGTTGATGTTTACTACCAGGGCAATGAGTTGGTCAGATGTAGCAAGGAGCCTGCTGAGACAGGGATCATCTCCCGGATGACAGGACCTATGACTTTGAAAGACGTCAAAAGGCAAACGCTTCTTCCGAGGCCTAGGGAAGCTACGTGGAACCATGGTACGGCTGCACATCGATGGAACGGTGCGTCAGTAACGCAACACCCCAAGAGGGTGGGGTTTCACCTCTAGCAGGCAGTGTCCCAGGAGCTACAAAAACTGTTGAACAATGGTATAATTGAAAAAACAGTGGGACTGACACCATGGATCTCACCACTGGTGGTGGTACCCAAGGAAGGAAATAAAATCAGACTCTGCATCGACATGAGGGTAGCAAACACAGCTATACAAAGGAAGAGGCATCCAGGTCCCAAAATAGAGGACATGATCGTCCAATTGAACAGAGCCACCAACTTCACGAAACTAGATCTGAAACAGTGGTATCATCAACTGGAGCTACACCCTGAATCAAGACCCCTTACGACATTTGCCACCCATGACTTGTTATTTAGATACAAACGCCTTAACTTTGGCTTTTCATATACCGCAGAAACTTTCCAGGATATACTAGTGTATGGATGACCCAGAAGGGACACGATCAGTCGCTCATGGCCGACATCCTGAAGAAAGTAGACCTTACTCTGAATTTTGATAAGTGCAACATCAACAAAGACACACTTTGGTTCTATGCACACATCTCTTCCAGCTGGGGAATTCACCCTGACCCTGAACGTGCATGTCATCAACAAACTCTCAGCACATACGAGTTAGCCGAAGTGAGGTTACTCCTCGGGATGGCAGGGTACTGTGCTAGATATCTTCCTAGATACGCTATCACCACAGAACACTTGAGGAAACTACTGAGGAAGGAAGAGCCGGTCCAATGGACACAGGAGTGTCAGCAAGCATTCAACTGCGTCAAGGCGGAGCTTGTAAATGCAACTCACCTGGCCTACTTCAACCTGGCATGGCACACAGAAATAGTAGTTGTAGGTTTAGGGGCCATCATGGGTCAGAGGGAGGAAGCTGACTCACCTGAGAGCCACATTTTAGCATACGCAAGCCGCTCTTAGACCCACACTGAGGGAGCCTACTCACAGGCCGAGAAAGAGAGCCTGGCCGCTGTCTGGGCATGTGAATACCGTTCCTCTCTTTGTGATAGGGAAGAGGTTCATGCTGGTGACAGACCACCAAGACCTACTGTCGCTCTTTGGCAATCCAAGAATGAAAATGCCACCTTGGATAGAGAGGTGGGGCATTCGGCTTCAGTAATATGTCTATGACACCGTCCATAGAGCAGGAGGGGCCAACAAACCAGATGACTCTATATCACGACACCCAGAACGACTATGACAACAGATGAAGAGAGGGCAATGCAGAACACTTATGCTACATCACATAGAATGCCCTATCGCCTGCATTGACGCCAGAGGTGCTGGCACAGGCTTTGCAGGAAGATCCTTATAGTCTTGGCCATTGCGTTAACCAACACGAACAAATGGAAGGACTACAAGTGGCACCTAAAACACCACAAGCACGCCAAGAGCAGGGGAGTGGCTAGAAAAAATCAGCATTGAGCTTGCAGTGTCCGATCAACAGATCCTGCTAAGGGGTTGTTGCCTAGTAATACTGATGACACCCAGGAGGAGCATGGTACTGACTGCACACAAGGGTCACATAGGGATGATACCACAAAGAAATAACACACCAAAAAGTGTAGTTCCCATTCATGGATGTGATGGTTGAAGTGGTAGTCAAGAAAAGCTTCCAGTGTCAGTGCACAACCAAAGGTGACCCGCCTCTACCGTTGCAAGAGACTGAGATACTGGAAAAGGTGTGGCACCAAGTCGCCATGGATTTTTATGGGCCACTGGAGAGAAGGGATTAGCTGTTGGTGATAATAGATGAGTTCTCAAGATTCCCCATTGTGAAATGAACAAGCACTACAGCATTTGCAGAGGTAGTGGGGGTATCGATTAAGTCTTTAGCGAATTGGGCACCCCCCACAAAGTGAAAACGCCCAATGGCCCCCCATTCAATGGTCTCGAGTTCCACAAGGTTGCGAAGCACATGTGGTTTACACACCACAACATTCAACCCTCTGGCCCCAAGGAATTGGCATGGTAAAGAGGACAAGTCAGAGGCCGTCACTGAAAGAATGCTGATCCAACAGGCACTGTGTAGAGTAAGCCAATGCAAAAAGTACGCTGCACAGCTCCAGTGGGGAGACCCGCGGGAGAGCTGATGATGGCATATAATGCAAAGACGAGGCTACCTAGAGCATTAGTGGAACAAGCAGAAGGAGACTTTAACATGGCGGAGAGAGACCTCCGAGATGGGGATGCCAAAGGAAAGGTGAAAGCGAAGGCGTGAACTGACTGTAAAAGGCGAGTGAATGTGAAAGTATTCAATGAAGGGAACGAGGTCCTGGTAAAGCGGAGGGTGGAGAAAACGATTGACTCCAGATATGAAGCAATGCCCCAGAGAGTAACCCAAGTCAATGGGACAATGGTGACCGCCCAGAATGAAAGGAAAGAGGTGACCCCAAATGCATAGTTCTTCAAGCACCTCGTTAATGAGGCAGAAGGGACAGAAAGTGGTGAAGAAAACCCAGAACAAGATATCCAAAGAGCGACCAACGAGACAAGGCCCAGAGAACAACAAGATGGAGAGGAGCCTAGAGAGACCAAGAGAGAAAGCACTGGAAGGCCCCTGTGAATCATCAAGAAACCAACTCCCCTCATTGAAGAGATGTGAGATGGACATAATGAGATATGCGAGGGGGGGTGTTGTTATATTATGTTAAGGCGTGGGAGTGAATTGCAAGCCTTGGCCGCTGCTACCAAAAAGGCACGACACCCATACACAAGAGTCTAACCTGTGGGATTTGAATCAGGAAGGCTGACTGTGAATGAAGGAATCTCGGGGGAACAAAAGGAGGGAATTTAGTTTGCAAATATTCAGCACCCAACATTTATAAAAAGCTCTGTGCACAACACAGAGTGACTTAAAAAGAACATGTTTCCCGCTGGAAGCCAATGAAGATGGCGGGGATGGGGTCGACACAGGAGTGCCGAAAGGAGGGTGAGTTACTGACCTAGCTGTTGCATTCTGTAGAAGCTGCAGATGGTCATAAAATAAACAGGCTGAGCCTGGGAGAACACATTGCAATAATCAATATTGCTGAGCATGAAGGCGGCTACCTCGGGTGCCTGACATTTCTGAGGAATAGAAGGCAAGAAGACTTTCCGTAAGATTTTAAGTATGAAATGACCGGATTTACAGATAGAGGCAACCTGGTTGCACCTTGAAAGAGGAGGAGATTTAAACCCCCAGATCCTTCACAGAGGAAGCATTGGAAGGGAAAAGGCCAAGAATAGCCGGCCAGAAGTCAGGGGTACAGAAAGACAGAGGGCAGGAGGTGCCAACAAACAGAACCTCAGTCTTTTCACCATTCAGCTTCAACCAGTTCTTGGCCATCCATAAACCCTGGTCCTCAAGGCACCCCTTAACCGTGTAGCAGTATCGGGCCTGGCAAGATCCAGACGAAGCATGATCTGCATGTCATCGTCGTAGGAATAGGACAAGAAGCCATGGGAATGGATAAGGCAGAGAAGCAGACGAATATAAATGCTGAACAGAGTGGGAGATAGGGCAGAGCTCTGCGGGACTCTGCAGGACAGAGACACAGACTTAGAGCGAAAGGGAGCAAGAAAAACACACTGGGGTCGGTCAGCCAAAAAGGCAGGAAACCAAGCCAGGACCTGGCCAGACAGACCTGCAGACGACAGCCAAGAGATCAGGGTGGGATGGTCAAGGGTATCAAAGGCAGCTGACAGGTCTAATAAAATCAGCACCCCAACACCACCCTGATTAACCAGGCGAGCGGGGTCGTCAATCACAGACGCAAGAACTGATTTGGTGTCCCTCCCAGGGCAAAAAGCAGATTGAAAAGAGTCAAAGAGATGAGGAACACATGGGTGTGACCAGAGGCTCGTGAATCTTCATAAGAAAAGGGAGAAGCGAGATAGGGCAGAAATTAGAAAGAAGAGAAGGATCAAGAGAGGGTTTCTTAAGCAAAGGAATTACTAGAGCATGTCTCAGAGCACGAGTAATAAAGCCAGAGGAGAGAGAGGTATTAACTGCAGATGTAATCAATGATAAAATCTCCCCCGAAATCTCCTTGAGAAGAGCGAGGGGAATAGGGTCACACGGTGAGGCAGATTTAAGCTTATGAATAGCCGCTAGAATATCATGATCAGAATAGAAATAAAATAGGAAAAGTAGAGCAATTAGCGTCAGAAGTGGAAAGAGAGGGGGGTGAGAGAGAGCCACAGACCGCGAAGCAGTATTAACAATTTTCTGACGGGTAATAATCTTATCAACAAAAAAGTCAGAAACAGATTCCCAGAGATTCTGAGAAGGCAGAATCGGCTAGCTTTAACAGGGGAGGACAGCGAGTGCTCCAAATTGAAGAGTGCTTTAGGTTGTGTTATTGCTGCCACATTTTCACACTAAAAAAAGATTGTTTAGCTAAAAAGATTGCCGTTTGATATGTAGTGGTGGCTAGGTGGAAGAGAGTCTTATCAGCCAGACTCGTACCTAGCTCTCCACTTCGTTTATTTCTGCCTACAGAGACATTTATACATCTTGAGTTAATCAGAGAACCAGGATTCTGAGGGGCGATTTTTCCTTTTACAGAGCTTAGGAGGATCCAAAGAGTCAGCAACAGTAGACAATGTAGAAACAAAGTCGTCAGGGAATAAGGCACAGTCCGAGCACATTGAGAAGTGAGACAAGCAACAAAATCGGGTTGGGTAACAAGGTGCCAGCTGCGTTTAAAAACATCCTGTCTGACCACAGGCGGAATAGCAGCCAGTAGTGGAATGGAGAATGGCACAACAAAGTGATTGGACCAAGTTACAGGGAAAGAAGGAGTAATGGTAAGAAAAGTCTCAGGGGAAAAAACAAAATGAAGGATGTTGCCCAACTGATGGGTAGGGTCATTGACCAGCTGAGGCAGACCGAGGTCTGACATGGAAACTAAGAAAGTAGAGACCTAGCCATACTGACAGGGAGACTAAAATCACCAACAATCAAAAGGTTGGGGTACTTAAGCTGTAGTTCAGGCAGGAAACTCTGCACAAAAGATGCTATCAGGGCCCGGGGGCCGATAGCCCACACGATCAGATAGAGTGAAGGTAGGTGAGACCGAAATACAGACTAATAGACTCTCCATCTTCAAAGTATGGTCGACCACGATAGAAGACATTTTGAAAATGGCTTTATGAATTAAAGTAACTCCCCCCTAGGATGAGTGGAGGGGCGGTCACAATGGACCAGCTCATAGTTAGGGGGCATGGCTTGAATTATGGAAGAGCCTGAGCTGTCCCAGAGGCAGGTCTCAGTCATGAACAGAAGATCAAGTTGAAAAGTATTCAGCAGATCATGACAGTCCAGGGCATGAGCGACCAGAGAACATGTATTCAATAGGAAACCGCATAAAGTAGAGGATTTGAGTTGGCACTTGGCCGGGGGAGATGATTTGCAGAATCCCATAGGCCATACAGTCTCAATGGGGGCTAGAAGCAGCAAATCACTGCGGGCCACATAGCTTGAAGACATATGGAAGGGAGCATTACCTTTGAAATGTGCCCCTTGTCCGGCCTGCACACGGATTAGCACAGACGGGCTAGATTTTGGCACGATGTTGGCGCCAGAGGCTCGAACCCCACTGCGCTCATCTGTTGCACTGACTGAAGGTGCGTTCTTTTTGACAACACAGGGTATTGCGTTAGTCAAACCCCTACTACACCCCAGAGTGAAGAGGGAAGACAGACCAAACTGCCTGTCTTCAAAGAGGAAGCCAGGCACCTTCCAGCTTGAGTCGGCTTGTTCAAGGAAACCAAAACACACAAAGTATTAAAAAACAAACAATAAAATAGTAAAGTAAATTGACACGGCATCCCGTCACCCACCATGCACACAAAGCATGCTAAAAGGAAATGAATACATCAAAGCAAGTGTATAACAATTAGAATTCAGTCAGCAAAGCTGGCCGTACCTGGTGACAAACTGTTGTAGCACAACCCCTATAGAGGGAGCACCCGTGCAAGAGGAAGAGGAGGAGTTGGAGAAAGAAGGAGTTATTTAGGGATAAAGATTTGTGTGAACCAGTCCTGCATTGGTGTTGTCTGTTGCATTGTATGTGTTGAGTCTGGAAACTGGACCAAGGGTTGTCGTTCACAGGTTCATACAACGATGGCCGCAGGGTAACTAAGTCACAGAACCCCACTGTTCGTTACCCTCCTCAATCTGCCTTTCCATCACTTGCTCTGTGCATACGCTTGCTTCTGCTCCTTACCAGTGTACTTTTAGGGCACACTTTTAACCCCCAGACAGGCCTCCTGGCCTTGATAACATATGTCTCTTTCTCCTAGCCTCAGTGTGACTTCCTTCTGAATCCTTGCCGCTCCTTAACTGTAACTCCTTTCTCATGATATTATAAACTCCAAGTTACAGTAATTTTAATGGCCTCCAGGACTACCCAGACTGTCTGATACTTTGTGTTTCTGTTCGTGACATTTGTCATCCTCTGTAAGTAAATAAATAAGTACTTCATACTTAGAGCGGCTTATCGCTTTGACATCACGCTACAAGAAGAAATAAATGCCCCTCAAAATCTGCATGTATGGCACAGAGCATGAAATGCTTTAAAGAGTCCAAGCTTCGACAGGCAGCCACGCAATCCTTTGGCTCATGCATGCATATTTGTTGTCGGAGTTATTCTGCATCACCATACATTGCATGCACGATACCGAAAGGGCTCTATGCTCACGTGGTAGCAGTGCGGATGGTCAAAAGATCCAAACTAGTTTGTCTCCAGTCTAATCGGACAATCGAGTATCCTCTGCCGTTAGCCAGAAGTTTGCAAGGTTTCCTGTGGAGAGCGGCCAAATCGAAATAAACTTGTAAGAAGGACCGAGACGGTGGGCAGGTCCACGTTTGACGAAATCCTGTGTTGCAGGATCCCATCCTTGTGAGAGGGAATTCTGCTCCAGAGTGTATAATTGCCACCTGAGCAACATCTACTGAAGGGGCACCTCCTGATGGGGAGAGCAAACCACACAATGAAGGTGGCCCCCTCCGTGCCATGCAGCATTGCACAGAAACGGAATGTTTGGCCGCTGAAAGAATTGGTCGAATCCCATTTCATCAAATTTTTAAAACATTTTTTTGAACTAGATATATTTAGGGGGTGGGCTTAGGTGAATAACAAATGTGGGGGTTTGTGAGGGGATTCATTCAAGCGATCCCCCCGCCCCCTCATTCATTTGCGGCAAAGTAAAAAATAAATCGATGAAATAGTTTTCGACTAAAACGCTTGACCAAATCACATAGAGCCCATTGCACTACCTTGTTGGCATGTTATTGTGGCAATATATGGCATGGCATGGAATCACTCATCAGACTGCTTCCTGAGACGGTGCCAGTAGAGGCGACATAGGTCACTTCCTATACAATGACCAAGACAAGCAGCCCAGAGTTGGTAATGAACCAACACTCCGGGTTCAGGGTCTCAGGATTCACATGCTCAAATCGTAGACACGTCGTCCAAAGGACAGACCCTCTAAGGCAGAGACCTTCAATTACACCTTCAGAAAACGCTGAGACAGAAACAGAAACAGAGGCAGCCATGTCCGGGGGGCTTCATCGTCGACTCTTTCCTAGAAGGAGGGTCTCTTCCAAGGGTGTAGGCCAGCTTGCACATCTCCAGTCCTTCAGACTCAATCACCATCCTGGCAGCAGTGCCCTCAAGGGTCTTATCAACCCACCTCATAGAGACCACGAGGTATATCCCGTGGAAGGAGGAGGGCTGCCGAAACTTTCCCCCATTCTATGACTACACACAGAGTTTCTGACACCATAACAGGAGGTGGGATAAGACTTTCTCCTCCATAGTGGGAGAAGATAAGGACAGACAGTAAGGTGTTGAACACCGTTACAATGGCTATTACGTCCAACAGACACACAAAGCAGAGCGAATACATCAAGGGGCGAAGGAAAAATGTATATATCACTTTTAATAGAAGTAACATCTCTATTGGAAATGTGGGGCAACGTGGCCGTACCCAAAATCAGAGTATCTGTTTCATGTGCATCTTTATACCCAAGTAGGAATGAACATTGACACCGATCCTGGACTTGGCACCTAAAATGCTCCAGGGATCCTAAGACTAGGAGGTTATTTCCCTATAGCAACCAGTCTGCATGGTCACCATCCATCCGAATGATGCCTATTCTCGTACTTCACAGGGCACTGCTGCTTTCACCCGGTACCAATCATTGTCCATTCAAAGGTCTTGCGTTCATGAAGGTCTAATCGGTGGTGTTTGCTCACCTACGCGCTACGCCATAAGTGTATCCATTGACGCGCAGCACAAGCTTTGTCTATCTTCCATTTAGGGCCAGACATAACCAATGTCCTTATTAACTCTGTCTATTGCACTCTCTTGCCTTTTGTTCCAAGCAACATTCCCCTCTCACGCGTCCTCCTCTTGGATTAGGCCCCCTTCAGAGTTGCCTTGAATGCCCCAAAGTTATTATTTGGTATTTTACCAGCAGGACCCTTAATACACAGGAAATATTGTAAGCCTACATATATATCAGGATTGCCCAAGAAGGCTCTCAAACTTCTCACACACCTTGCACTGCTCAGTCTCTATCTTATGCTGCGCCAAAACTGCCTTGGAAACCCAGTGTGGCTATTAGCTCAAAGTATACCCTTCTGTGCCGCCTCTCCCTCGGAGATGGTCTATATACAATGGACGAACGCACATCCATACTAATACCAGCTTCTCGCCCCGCCGGATTCCCTCTCTGCATCTGCAAGCTCTTTCCTGATTGCCCTCTTTGCTTCACCCTTGCTCCTGCTACTCTTCCCTGCAGATCAAGGTCTGGTGACCCTCTGCAGGGGTACGATATGACACGGACAAGGGTTCGGTACAATGGCGGGGATTGGCCACAGTACAAAAGCAGAGTAACTTGACCCATCTAAACCTAAGATCTATTAATTCATTCTTTCATTTTGTCCTTTAATATAGCGCCTTTCTCCATAATCATGGTACTAGCGGCCGCATAGTGAACCTAGAGCCATCTCAAATCATTCCAAGCCAAACCAAGATATTTACCAGCACTGTGTTAAGTGCAAAGCAATCAGTGGCATTTCTAACATGATAGAAGGGGGAAAGCCCTCATTTGGAATGGATTACACGTCTGTGAAGGATGAGAACTTAAGGAATATTGCCATCAACTCAAAAGACAGTAGTCCTGAATGTGCCAGTCGGTCTGGCAGTGGCCGCCCAGGACAACACCTCATAAAATGATGCTAGCATATGGTATGGTATTGCTTGTTTATTAAGCGCCTATAGACAGGCAAGCGTACTTGAAAGCGCTCCACTTACGCGGTGCAACCATGGGTCTCGCAAGAAGGATTGCTCGGTGCTCCAATGTTGATGAACAGGCACAGAAGATTTGCTGGAACAGTGTTGATTACACCCCATGTGATTAGTCAGCGCGGCGTTCATATTAATTGCGCCAGCTTGGAGCAGGACCAGTGTGGTAGTCACATATCCTTCAATTGGCACTGGCCCCTCATATCCGAGTCCATCCAGATCAAATATGTTTCCCACAGACCGATGGACAATCAATCACTCGCTCCAATCTGAGAACCGTAAGCCATGCAGCCTCGCTTTCGAAACCATACAGTCAGGCCATTTGAATTCGCTTCAAAGATATCAGTGGACAGTCCTAAAGAGCGAGACAGCCAAACTCAAGGCTCTGTTCTTATAGCACATGGAAACAGTTGGTAATGTGGTATAGGAGCACCATTTTGGTCCTTTAAATTGTTATGTAAAGATTATAGTTACCTATTTACTCTTTTTTACCTACCTGACTGTCCTGTAACTGTTTTCTGCATTTGGGTTTAAACCGATATAACCCAGTGAAAGCCCCATCGAGATTAAATGTTTGCCTTTCAGTGGATCCCAGAAGAAAAAATTAAACGTGGACGCTTATTAGTTGTATTCTTGCTATAGAAGTTACTGGGGAGGCCTGGGGCAGTGGCATGGATACACATATTTTCTAAATTTAACTGGGGTTTTGGGTGGTAGAGGCTTCTTTTAAACCAGCGTCCTGTGTCTTTTAAGTTTCTCTGGTGTCGCGCTAGTGTGTTAATTAGTAGGGAAGGACCAGTCCCCTCCTTCCCTTGGTTGCAAAGTGAAGGGGTTTAAACACACTTCGAGACTGCGCCACCTCCTGTTGTTCTTTTGAAAAATAATTTTCCCACACAGTAGTAAAGTTTGAGCCAATTTATTCATTGATAGCTCTTACTGCCCATTTGACCATTGTTGACACGTGTGTTTCAGCCTCTCAAGGGCCTTTTTCAAAACAAAAGATTAATCTCAAGGGCAAGGTTATTGTACCAAAAGAATGTTTTCCTTTTCTCTAAATAACAAAAATAACACCAAATGTACGGATCAAGAAAAAAATGACCACACACAAATAAACATAGTCACATATAATGAGTTATTCACAAAAAACGATTTGTAAAAGAGTACAAGGAAAAAAATGGAGAAGGATGGAGAGAGAAAATAGAAAATAACAGAAAAAAGAAAATTAGAGATTGTGCTATGAAATGCGCTTTCAAAACATTTCCACGTGTTTAAACCTCATAATTCAATTGCAATCCAACTTAAACCAATCTTTTTTAACATCATTTAAAAAATGTTGTTGTTGAAAATAGCAATCATATCAACCAGAGTGCACCTGCATAATATTATCCTTAACCTGCAGTATTGTAGTATAATTCACACACCACTGTTATAATTTACCACGTTTGTGCATCTGGGAAAAATATATATAAATTAACCTAATTGCGTAACCTCTATTCCACTCCCTTTCTGTGATGGATGTAGTCCACTGCTTATACAAAGTAAATATTCAATTCATGTATGAATAAATAGAGGCTTACCCGAAAAGTCACTTTCACAAAAAGTATGGGTTAATCCCTGTGGAGCAAAAACAAAGGCGAGTGTGTTCACTTCTTAACAAAGCATCATAGTTGGCGCTAAAAACCATTTCCCTGCCTTTCTTAACTTAATCCTCGCTCGAGCAAAATAAATCGCGTATCTAATCCCTATTTCATGCCATATTCTTACTCTTGAAACCCCCTACGGGCCGCGCACATTGAATGTATCTCCTCATCCCCTGTCCTCGCTTACCGTTATCTCCCAGCTGCTATTCCTCGCGTCGGCGGGCAAACTGTTCCGAGACAGTGCCTAACGCGTACATAGATGTTTGTAGGTTGCCAAGGCAACCTCACTACTTAGTCCCTTGTTACTGTTACTCGCGTCGTATTTTATGGCAGCCATCTTGTAGCGGCGATCCCATATAATGTAGATTCCATCCCCGGTTGTTTAAACCTTCACATGTTTTGATTCATCTATGTTTGTATACTATTATGCCTGAATGCTGGATGATTGTGTCTTAATAGCTCAATAAACAACAATGTTAATATGCAACGAAAAATCTATAAGCATATCTAAAATTACAAATGCCAAAATAGCAAGTATTCTAATGCGTTTGTCAAGAGGTTAAGCATTAAGTCTAGTTTCAGTGTTCCCTGGTCTGCTAGTCTTAGGCATATAAATTCGGGACAATAATTCAACATTTTTTTTTCTTATTTACTCCTGACCCTAATTCGTGAGCGCCGCTGCCGCAAAGCGATTTAAACTAAGAATCTGTAGTTCAAAAGGAAAAATTGTTA
Source organism: Ambystoma mexicanum (assembly GCA_002915635.3). Taxonomy (NCBI): domain Eukaryota; kingdom Metazoa; phylum Chordata; class Amphibia; order Caudata; family Ambystomatidae; genus Ambystoma; species Ambystoma mexicanum. The sequence goes on from CM030325.1 coordinate 1,036,226,684, forward strand.
AATCTTTATGTTGCTTCTCACTAGAGTGTACATGACTTACTGTTCATGCTGCATGATTCCTTTCTTCAGTCATCAGACTTTCGGGATTCCACCTATATCAAACATCGTATACTCTAGACTCATATGTAAGCATTGCATTGAAACATAATGGAATTGATTTCATCATAGTTGGAAAAACTCTCCCCTTTAAACCTTTTTTCTTTTTACTTTTTAACATGATGCATTTCCCCCCACACAGAATCCTAGGCAAATTTAAACTGAAATTTACATCACAAAAAATGCGCCATCTCATTGCCCTTGTTTAATCCAAAATCAATCGCTCTAAATTTGCAAATAATTCTTGCTTCAGTCTGTCTCAATTTTGTTCCCAATTTCCTCCTCCTCTGCCATCTTCATTTTTGTAGTCCAATAAATCTCAGATTCTTTTTATCTTCTAGTTGATGCTCGGTTTGCCAGTGTTGGGCCAGTGGCAAAGTCGGATCCTGGCTACCAACTGATCCAAAATGCTCCCGAATTCGTGTCCTTACTTCCCTAATCGTGCTTCCAATATATATTAAATTGCATACACATATTATTGCGTTAACACAGACATTTGAGCGACAGTTAATGTTGTCCTTTATCCTCATTCGTGTTCCTCTTTTGTCCTTGAAGGATGTTGTTGGTTCGTGAGCGTAGATGCACATTGAGCATCCCCCCACATTTCCTAAACCCCAAGGGGTTGTCCTGTAGCCATGTTCTAGGTGTCTCATTGATAATTTCTGGTAAAAGTGAAGGGCTTAGCATCATTTTGATTGTTTTTGCTTTACGAAAAGTCATCCCAGGTTTGTCCCCAATATGTTTGGTAAGATGTGGATCAAGCTTCAAGAGATGCCAATTTTTGTTCAAGATCTTCCTCAATTGAACATTTTCGTAACTGTACGTTGTTATAAAGTTAATCTGATTCATATCCATTCCCGCTGGCATCGTTCTTGGCATCACTGTTTGTTCCCATGACATTTTAGTCGCCTTTTGACGTGCATTTTTGATACATGCTTTCGAATAACCCCTCTGTTCGAAACGCTCTTGTGGTAGTTCACATTCATCTTTGAAGTCTGGCCCTAATGAATTCCCCTGTTGGGATATTCCACTTCACTGGATTGTGATGGCAACTTTGTGCATGTAAAGTAGAGTTCACCTCTGTTTCTTTTCTGAAGGTTTTGGTGGACAGTTTATAACCCTCTACAAATATCGTCAAATCTAAAAAGTCAATTTCAGTTTTACTCTCATGACCAATGAATTCTATTCCAAGTTTATTCTGGTTCATTCTTGTTTTGAAGTTGTTCAATGCCTCACTGGTTCCATCCCATATTAGTAAGACATCATCAATGAACCTGATCCACAACTTTACATTCTTTTTATATGATTCATCCATATATACTTGTTGTTCTTCATATTTCCCCATAAACAGATTAGCTAAGGCTGGGGCATATTTAGTGCCCATCGCTATGCCTCTCTTTTGTTTGTAAAAACAATCGTCAAACATGAATATGTTATTATTCAACGTAAATGCCAACATCTCCTTGAGCATTTGTACACGTTGATAATGTGATGCCGTATCTTTTTTGAACTCATATTCTATAGTATTGATCAGAATGTTCAATGATGGTGTACAGAGAGCGTACGTCCCAGGTTGCCAGTATATATGTCGGATTCCAGATCACTTCATTGATTATTTTTAATGTGTCAGTGGTATCTTTGATGTAAGCTTTCAATTTTGATACCCTAGGTCTTAATGCATTGTCGATGTATTCAGCAATCCTTTCTGTTAACCATCCAATACCGCTAAGTATTGGCCGACCCTCCGGAATTTTTTCAAAGGACTTATGTACCTTGGGTAGGAAATATAAAGTTGGAATTGTTGGAAACTTGTTCATTAAGCCTGACTTTTCCTCATCCGATATCAATCCTTGTCTATGCCATTTGATTATCAGTTAATCCATTTGAGTTTGAATTTCTTTTTTAGGGTTAGTAGTCAACTTGTCATAGCATGCTGGTAATTCTAAATGGTTTGAAGCCATTCGGATATAGTCCATCCTGTCCATCACCACAATATTTCCTCCCTTGTCTGCCTCCTTAATCACTATGTTCCTATCTTTTTGGAGATCAGATAATGCCCTCTTTTCATTTTTTGAAAGATTCGAGATCTCTTACTTCCTATTAGAGCCATCGTATAATCCAATGATATCCTTAGCTGTTGCTTTATAAAAAACCCCAATCAAGTTTTCTGAAGCAAATTGAGGTGAAAACTTAGATTTATTCTTCAATTCCTTGTCCATCGGGCATATCTGCACGACTCCCAATTCATTCAATGTCATATGTATTTCATCAGACTCTGCTTCAGGTAAGGACCTAAAGTGAATATTCTCAATGTCTTGAATTGTGAAATCACTAATCTCCTTTGTTTCTTGAATCTCCCTAGCTTTTCCAACTGCCGTGGCAAAGTATTTCTTTAGTCTAAGTTTCCGTATGAACTTAAATAAATCAATCTGTGTCTCTATGACATCCAAGTGATTGGTGGGTGCGAATGTCAATCCTTTATTCAAGACAGATAGTTCATCATTTGTTAGGTTTCTGCTTGAAATATTCATTGCCAAGTGTTTTACTTGCTTTTTCTGGCACCTTCCCTGGCGGCCGCTCTCGTCAACCGTCGGAAATCCTCTAGTACATCGGGATTGCCAGTGTCTACAACCCCCCCTCCTTCCTCTCCTCCTTATACTGGTGTATTTCTGTTCTGTACTGCTGGTAATTGAAAACGGACTTGCTTTTGAATTTGATTCAAATTTCTCGTTCCTTTTTTGTATCTCTTGATTTGGTTCAGAAAACCTGCACTCTCTTTAATACCTGTTTTAGGTTTGTTTGCCCCTGATACTTCTTCAAGGTCTTCACTCTCCTTATCCATATCTGAATCTACCTCGGAACTAGCCGAAGATGTGTTTGGTGTACTTGATTTAGAAGCCGTTTTGGCTAATTTGTCAAACTTTTCTTGAAAAGTGTATACGCGGTCCTCTTGATAGTCTATTTCATCCCTGAAGAATTTTCGTAATTTCCTTAATTTAATGTCCTCCTGATATTCCTTTAAAATCTCATACATCTTTTTATAGTTTTTTTCTTTTGTTTCCTCTGATGCCGTAGTATCCGCAATTTCTTTGGTGATAACATCAATCTGTTCCGTTGCACGTTTGTGTTCCCTTTCCGCATGTTGAACCAGAATTCTGAGCATGTCCTCTGAACTCGAGTTAAGATTCATTTCCCAGTCATTGGCCAGGTCTTTATCCTCCTCCTTGGAAAGGTCTGGAAAAATAAATATTCTAAGTCCTCTCGGTATTTGGTTGTTGCTGAGATAATTTTTCAGTGATATTAATTCCCAGTATTTATCAATTTCCTTTCGGGAAACACGTTCTAGTTTGATAAATTTGTATCTCAAATCCTCTGTTCTTTTCTGGTTCTTATTGGAGAAGCCATGTTCCATACTCCCTTTGGGTGAAAATAATTTGCTAGCATCCTCATCACGGTTGATCCTGTAGTCTGCCATGTAAATACTTGAATTGTTGCTCCTGTTTTTGTTCCACAGGGATTAACCCATGACTTTTTGTGAAAGTGACTTTTCGGGTAAGCCTCTATTTATTCATACATGAATTGAATATTTACTTTGTATAAGCAGTGGACTACATCCATCACAGAAAGGGAGTGGAATAGAGGTTACGCAATTAGGTTAATTTATACATATTTTTCCCAGATGCACAAACGCGGTAAATTATAACAGTGGTGTGTGAATTATACTACAATACTGCAGGTTAAGGATAATATCATGCAGGTGCACTCTGGTTGATATGATTGCTATTTTCAACAACAACATTTTTGAAATGATGTTAAAAAAGATTGGTTTAAGTTGGATTGCAATTGAATTATGAGGTTTAAACATGTGGAAATGTTTTGAGAGCGCATTTCATAGCACAATCTCTAATTTTCTTTTTTCTGTTATTTTCTCTTTTCTCTCTCCATCCTTCTCCATTTTTTTCCTTGTACTCTTTTACAAATCGTTTTTTGTGAATAACTCATTATATGTGACTATGTTTATTTGTGTGTGGTCATTTTTTTCATGATATGTACATTTGGTGTTATTTTTGTCATTTAGAGAAAAGGAAAACATTCTTTTGGTACAATAACCTTGCCCTTGAGATTAATTTTTTGTTTTGAAAAAGGCCCTTGAGAGGCTGAAACACGTGTCAACAATGGTCAAATGGGCAGTGAGAGCTATCAATGAATAACTTGGCTCAAACTTTACTACGGTGTGGGAAAATTATTTTTCAAAACGACAACAGGAGGTGGCGCAGTCTCGAGATTGATACACATAGACTGCAGGGAGGACCCGCTGATTCTTCTAGTGGGGCCAATGGGGCTATTTTAAGTTTGGCATACTCACAGATGAGTCTATCTGTAGGAAAGGCAGCTTCTGAGGGGTGCATTTGCCTTCAGCGGGGACCTGGAAGTGCAGTGGGAAAGAACAAGCAAGATGCGGAAAACAGCGGAAACCTATATGTGTCCGATATGTTGACAATCACTATAGCAACAATGTTAACTCTGCCCTCAATCTTGCAGTATCCAGTGCTAATGGCAGTGAAAACGTCATCAGGAGGCGATGGTTTAAGAAACGAGCACCCCGACACTATAAAGAACTTTCCCCAGATAATCTGCGACCACGTTTAGAACAATAAAGAACACTTCTCCTAGAATATATTGCAAAGCCTTTTTAGGAGCTGGGTGTGAAAAAATCGACCCACTGCGATGTTTTCCTGGTAACCTTTTAACATAGAACCAGTGTGTATGTATTTTTACTGCCCAATTATCACTTTTAATACAGATTTTCGGAGTCATTTAAGAGTTTAGACGTGTAGTTGTCTGACTGTAGAGGTTGGCAATCATGCCGTAGATACAGGCTTGCATCATGGCATGCCTTCAAACATTGAATCATCTCATGCTTTTTGGTGCAGCTGTGAGTCACCGGAAGCTCCTTCATCGGGAGGATAGCTCAGGGGCAACGTGCTCGCCTTGGAATAGCAACACAGGTTCGATCCCTGGTCCGCCTTAGAAACCTCTGGGTATATAATGCGTATTACACTCCTCTGGGTATATAATGCGGGTTGTAAATAACCATTTTTAATTTTATTAGCTATTTTCGAAACCTTTATCCCTCCGAAAGTGACCATATTCTTTGGTCAGATATAAGGGAGGGAAGGGGGGGGCAATAGCTGCTCCACTAATACGGGATGATTTTAGATCTGTTCGAAATGTTTAATGTGCATTTATTAATATGAAATGTTTTACTTTTTAATATTTGTGTGGTAAGGTACTTATTTAACTTTTTTGGTATATTTTGGAGTTATAAATATGTTTGTATTTTATTTTTTTGGATACTGGAAATGTTTAAATGAAAACTAAAACACTAAAACACATTTTTATTTAAAAATTGGAATACGTGCTCTCATTTTCTAACGCCCATGTGGTTGCTTTGGAAGAGACCAGTCTTGGCCTTGATTCATTTGGCTGCCATTATGCACTGGCGGCTGCCCTTATGCGGGCTGTGATGGCGAGAGAAGGTTTCTGCTTAGCACGTGTTTATAGTCAAGCTTGGATGGAATAGGAGTGTACAAGTGACTCCTGCACGTGGAATGCATTACTTTCACTCCTTATTTCAGAAGAAAGAATGACGAATAATGTCGTTGTGTGGGCTATTTCTATACCATGAGAAAGCATGACTATAGGTGAATGGGTTACCTATATGAACACTGATGGTTACTAATTGGGTACTGTGTTGAGACAGACTTCAAGTCAGTTTTATTTGACTGGGCTATTCAGAAGTTCCTGCATGAAGGTCACATGTTGTACCATTGGCTTCTTTTAGCTGTTCGGAATAGAGACAGAGAAGCTCATTCTGACCCTGCCGGTCCGTTAACAATGGTTGCTGGTGCTTCCGTGTCCCCATTCCAACACAGTACTATCGGACTCTATGGGAACGGGGGACAACATTTACCGGCACCTGACTTACTGGGCCGTCGGTGTTGTAATCTCCCGGTGGCACCGGTAAGTCAGGCGTGGTAAATATGTACGGGTCCGGTGGCAACCCGCTGGTATCACCGGCACGGTTATCACCGGGCCCGTAATGAGACCCAGAGAAAGGAAAAAAAGACATTGGGTCTCATTACAACTCCGGCAGTAGCCCTGCCGGTAAAAACGATAGGCTGCCGCCAGAGTTGTGTTTTTTTCCAGTGCCTGTCTTTAGGGAATCACCGGGGCATTACAGCCTCAGCGGTCTGTGAAGCAAGGCGCCGCAAAATGTTACTCCCCATTCCCATTCGAGTCCCATAGGACTCAATGGGAATGGGGAGGAAAGAAGCATCGGCAACGTGTGCAACAGTGTCAGTGCTTCCGTCAAGTTTGTGAGCGGCTGCCGTCCCGCCCGCCAGGTTGTACCTGGCGGGCGGGATAGCAGCAGCTCACAGAACTTAGAGTGTTCCGGTTCAGTAACAACAGTGCCGGTACACTTACTAGCACCGTTGTTACCGGACAGGCCCACTTGTAATGAGGCCCATACATTTATTTTAATTGCGGGGCTACTGGCCATCAAGTTTATGGCTAGTTTTCCCAGAGTGCTAGTTTGAAAAGCCTGTCTTGCCTATCTTCAGATGCACACTCTTTCATTAGAAGGCCGCCTTTTCAGTGCATTTGGCTATGTGAGGAAGGGTAGTGCCACACAAATGGCCTCGGAATAGAAGAGGTGACTTATTTGTGAAAGGAGTGATGCACCCGCCATTCTGGGGATGGACAGTTTGTTTCACGATGCCAATTTGGATGATAAAGTGTTCCATAAAATCTAGAATGGTGAAACGAATGTGTGCTCCGAGACGCCCAACTGGCCCATAGAGTCAGGGTATGCTCAGAAGCACTTTAAGACAAGATAGCAGCACCCGTGAGATGGGTAGGGGTGCAGATATATACTTCAACACCAATCAATGAGGACAACTCAACGGTTTGGCAAAGGGAGTCCGTTTAATGACAAGTACAAAAACGGGGAGTCTCATGAATATCAGCGGATGCGTGATCCTCTCTCTCACTTCACAACTCCAACGAACTTCATAAAAATCAAGACATTTATACTGAAAATTCGTCATCATTGATGTGTAACACTCAAAAGTTGACATGCAATTCTATTGGTTCGGGAAAGGTAACTTTAATATAGTTACTATATCTGTATATGGTAACGGAGTGAGTGGATTAGGTAAACACCGTCAGGTGGGCTTCTAAGCCCTTGCTTCAAAAATGACTACTGTAGACGTCACTAAAAGTATGACGTCCCATTGGTTCAACTAACTATAGGACCCTAGATTATTTGGTCCATTGTGATTGGGTTGGCACCAACCCCATGCATACTTTTCCACCTTGCTTAGCAGCACGCAGAATGGTCGGCCAGTTGCGGGGTGCCCCTTAGTTACCCGGCCTTCCTCCAATTATTGTTACAATCAATCATCACCTTAGTAGCCATGTGTCAATTATTTAACTGTGGTTGGCCTCAAGACTGCATCTCTTGTCTGGAAAAGTTCTAATATCTTCGCCTGCCAAGGTGCCATGCGTAGCTGTGAGCTCTTGCTTCTTCTTGCTCGGCTGGTCGCGTGATTCAGACACCGTGAATTTGCCTCTTTGCCACATAATTTGGGTATTTGATTTTCGTTTCACCCACCACCTGTCTTTGTCTTCTTATGTTAACCTTTCAGAAGCAGGATATTCTGTTCTTAGTTTCAAATTAATGTAGCTACTGTTCGTCTCTTCCACTGATACGACCTTGGCTTTCCTGACATGAGTTGCCTCTGCTGAGTTTCGTTTCAGCCGTCTCTTCTTGATTTTGCTAAATATGAAGGTTTTTCTCGTGTAGCCTTTAGTAACATGGGTTCATTCTGCTTCTTGTGCAAAGTGGAAATACACTTATATAATGTGCTTCGTTTGAGGTAGATTATGTATAGTGATGCTTGCCGCACTGTCTTTCTAATAAGCATAGCAGCAAGCCGCATGGTTTTCTTAGCTTCCTTGCAGTTCCAAGCATATATACATGCGGAAACTGGTCGACTATCTTCATCATGCTTGTGGCTTAAGCTTCTGCATTTGACATCATCCTTTCACTTTAGGTTCACGATATCCTTGTTCATGGCATTTTCGTCTCTTTACGTCATTCTCTGGTCGTCATTTATTCTATATGTGAGTCAGTTTAGGTTCTTGTGACATCACCATTCGTCTTCCATTAAGACCTTTTTAGTTTCTTCAAGGACTGTACTTAGACGATCTTCATTTTGTTTCATTTGTCGATATGGCTTTCTCAATGGGTACCTTACTGTCATGGTTTCCTTGGTACTGGTACTTAAATAGGAACTGTTCTTCTGATAGGTACTGGACAGGGCCCCACTGCAGCTCTCTGCTGGTTTATTTGTTCATCATATGTCACATATGTCGGTGTGAACGTTCCTGGTACTTCGAAATGGGTGGTTGGAGTATAGGCTTTATTTGGGACCTCCTCTACACTCCCCCCTCTGGGCGATTCATCAACCACTTTCATCTCCTTCTTTGGATCCATCTTCTTTGGTTCCTCTGTATTCACCTTCACTTCATCGCCTGGGTCCATTCTTTCTTCATCTTCTGAGTCTATACATGATGGTCTGGAGAAATGTCTCTTTGGGGTCCATATCTTTATTACTCCTTTTAAAATTCCTGCTGTTCTCACGTGTTCGTCCTTGTTCCATGTCATCAGTTGACATTGCCCATTTGGGCTGCAGTAAACCCATCTTCCCACATAATTTCTGTGTTTCCTGGGATAGGGGAAACTTTGTTCCTTCTGGTGCTTGAATGTTGGCCTTCACAAAGTCTCTTATTTCTTCGTCAGTCAGGTCTTTGGTTTCCATCCTGGCTTGACATCAATCATTATCGTCATCCCTATGGCTATCTTCACAGTTTTCTGGCACTGAGAGATTATTATCTTGATAACACAGAATCCTAGCAATATCATCACTAGCAGGGCTCACCAGGAACTTGAATGCATCTGCCATCCATTGTGTAACCCATGAGAACAATGATCCAAACCAACTGTCATCATCAACTTTGTCAGTTTCATCAATCATCTGATTCTGTAGGTTTGCCAGCATACCTATTGCTTCTGTTAGCGTTCCATTTTCCTCATCGTGAGAAGGTATAAATGTGCAACATGATTCTCCAATTTTTGCACAAACTCCCACATCCATAGCTGTGATTGTGTCAGTACATATCTGTTCTGGAGAGGCATCAATCGGATTGCCCTTAACTCCTCCGTGATTGCGTTGAATCCCTTTATGGTTGTGTTGATGGTCTGCAGTAACTCCCATCTGGTTATCTGCAACCATTTAGAATTTGCTACAACTTGGAATCTTGCATTGAAGATTGTTGCAAACACTGATGAGGTGAGGCTAAACAGCCTATGTTCATATGGGATTGCATGAAAAGCTTCTTCAGATTTGGCAGAAAAGTAATTCTCTCTCTTGATTCGATTCAGTAGTTCCACAGATCTCTTCTTTCTCAGGTGCGCATTTGCTTTCGGGAAACTGTCAATATTCAAGTCACTTTTCGGGATCACCAATGCTGGAAAGTGGACATTCACTATTGTGCATATACCTCCACAGTTTCTTGTCAGTCTGATGTATGCTTTGGATCCACATGCCCAATAGTGATCCATAATTACTGCAGTTCCGTGCACCATTCCTGGAGCATCAAAAACTCGTCCACAGTTCTGATTCTCTCCCATGTTTCAAGTGCCATTATTCCTGAAGCAGAATTTTGGGCTTTCTAGTGGCACTATCTGCAAGGGTCCTCCTCTGTCTTCAACCCATGTTAGCTTTGGCCACAATGGCTTGCATCCATCTCGCACTATGTTGATGGCAGGCTCGTATTGACCTATGACCATCCATGCTCTGCATATCACTACTCCTTTCTCCCATCCGTCTGGTAAAAGCACTGTTCCCCAAATCTGCATTTGGCCTCTGTTCTTCCAACTTCAAGCCTCTTCTGGAGTTTTTCCTTGGACATTTAGCTTCTGATTTGCTTCTCTTCTGATTTCTGCTCCTTTAACTCCAGGCTTCTCGTATCTGATCACAATGTGTTTTGTTTTTCCATTGTTTCTTATCTTTATGTCCTGGACATAATTATCTTCATTTAGATCGGTTGCTTCAGTTTCCACTTCGGTGAGGCCTCACTACCAATGAACTGGCCTCTGGATTTGCACATGGCTATGTGTGAAAGCAGTGTGCTGTCTGGACATCAATTTCTACAGCTACGAAGATCTTGGACTTCCCCATGCTGTACGGTAGGAGTGCACAAACAAAGCATTCCCCTTCAGAACTTCGTCTTCCAACTTCATTCATATGCTGGTACCAGATGTCGTTTCCCAAATGTGCTGTGCTGTCCAAGTAATTGTTTAGTTCGTTGTCGTCTCTGTTCATGCTTCTCTTGATTCTTAAGGTTTTCATGTAGTTCACTATAACTACATCCCTGAATGCATCTGTATGGCTCCTTCTTGCTGGAGGATTCTCAGGTGTCCTGGTCCATGTTGCAGGCCTCCTCATCTGTGCCATTTGAGTAGACAAAAGTTTGGCAGTTCTTTCCTTGTCCTCATATATCTTTTTCTTTCTGCTTAGAAATGTCTGTATCCACTCTGGCATTGGTCCAGTATGTGGCTGTGCTGTAGAACTTGTACTTTTCCCTTCCACTGGAACATATATGCTCGGCAATGTTGTCTCTGTGGTTTTATTCTCCAACCCCTCTTGCCTCTTCATGACATCTGCTTTCTTCATTTGGAACTTTACTTTACTTATAATGGGACCTCTTACAGTTGGCAGTCTCCTTTTCTTCCACACTTTATAGTATGGTTCTGCAGTCATTGACACTAGGCCTGATGTGTATGCATTCAATGTTTGCATGCGTGTGGTTGTCAGTAACCTTTTTACATTCGGTTCCATGTCATTTCATCACAGGATGTTTTTTCACAGGGTTTTTTACTGTGGATTATTTTTCGAAAAAACTCATCGAATTTTTTATTTTTTCTTTTTTGGGGGGGTTACCCCCCAAAACCCCATCCCCTTTCATTTGTTTTATATCCCCGTAAACCCACACCCAATTTATATACTTTTTTTAAACCCCCCCAAAAAATGTGATGATTTTTTTCGAAAAAAGATCTGCGGTAAAAAACCCAGCAAAAAACATCCGGCGATGAAATGACATTGTACCTTAAATTCATACTCTGCCGACCCCGTTCTGGCTTTTCGATTTGCTTGTCACCACAAGTGTGTGTTTGTCCTTTCTAATCACATCCATCTCAAGTTCATTCATTCCACCATCAGATCTTCTAGGGACTGGAATGACTATGTAAGGTCTAGGTACCTTCGTAGGCTTCATGCGTGCATCATTAGGTGGGTGCACTGGAATTGGAATGCTTTGTGCACCAATAAAGAATGCAGTTCTAATCGTTAGTGACAGTAGGACAATGATAAAAATGATCCATAGATACATTATTCCCCTGTAGACATGTTGTGTCCTTCTCCATATGAGAAATAAGAAATGAGATCTCTGGCACTGCTCTCGATCTGTCCCTCGGCGGAAAGTTTAAAATCTTCTCAAATAGTTCTGTTGATGTTAGAAACTTCCATTTGCATCACAATACCATGCAAGAGCATGCTCATCTGTGTAGAATTAGCTGGGTCTCTGATGAATGTGAGAACGTCAACATCTACTGGTCTCCCCACAAGCTCTGGAAAATCCTGGATTAGGCAAAAAAAGACATTAATCACCAACCTGCTGTCTTCTGGTGACAGGACATTTGTCCTGTCTTGCTGAGGTTCGGGACTGTAGGCTTTCACTTCACTGTGAACAGTGTCTGCACTTTCTGTTTGCGTGGAGAGCAACTTGGATCTCAGCACTGTTTATGATTATGCTCAGACGTTCTGTATTTGCTGGATCTCGAAGAAAAGTTAGTACATCTGTCGTTCTTCCGACTAGATCTGGACAGTCTTCAATTAGGCGAAAGAACAATACGTTGATAAGCTCATTCGTTTCCTTCTCCACTTGGGACATTTGGTTTTTCCTCGCTGTACTCCGGAAGTAGGGGAACTGCTCGGCAATCACAGTAAGCAATCTCCTTATAGGGCCTCAATACAAGTGAGGCGGAACGGGTTAACGGGACCCGCTAAAGGAGGCGGACCCGTTAAACCCGTTCCGTCTCATTACAAGCTCCCCTCGCGGGACCCGGTATGTAACGCCTGGCCAAACCAGGAGTGTTTACCGGGTCCTGCGAGGGGAAGAGGGAGCAAACAACGGGCCGCTCGTAATCACCCCGTTGTTGGCTCCCTCCCCCATTATCATTCAGCCCTATGGGGGCTGAAATGGGAATGGGGAAGGTCCGGGCCCAGGTTCCTGGGGGGAGGAATTACCGGGCCCTCCGAACTTGGAATGGCCCGGTAATTCCCCATTCTGGGAACCCAGACCCAGACCCGATTTCGGCGGCAGTCACCTAAGGACACATCGAGCCAGATGGAAAGACTATTTTCAGGTCACCCTGCCGCACCGAGGAGGTGGTAAAGTATTGATTATCCACTTTTCCCGACTAGAAATTACACACGGAGGTATAGAACTTAGCTCTCTTACCCCTATGTTGCCAATACATAGAAAAAGACTGTCCTGAAGAAAGCATCCTTAACAAACATGAGTCGCTGAAAACGGTAGAAGACGGCCAAGTGGAGAGAGTTGTACTGTTTGTCTTCTGATGTTGGTCTAACACAATTTCAGAGTGATTGCAACCTGACTTTGTGATAGTCCTTTTAAAATTACAGTAGACGGGGTGTGACAAACAATCCTTGGGCAAAAAACTTATACAACCCAGTGGATGTATGTTTTCCTCATCACGTAAACACTGTTTTTAGATCGGGTGCTTGTCTCTTCCCATGCTAACACATAGGGGGAGAGAGTGGTTGACGGGCACATTGATGCAAGGCTGAATGGTGCATAACATCTAGAAGTAGTTAGTGTCTCTTCTTATCCTTTCCCTTGTTTTTGTAGGCGGCCCAGCAGTGCTACACAGGGACAAAAAAGTCCACAAGGAAGGGAGATTTAGAATTCAACTCTATCCTTTCCTGTCTTCATACACAGCCTTGCCCCTGTGGGCGTTGAAACCCACAGTAGTTTCTTTCTCTGTGAGAAATAACTGTGCCCTCAACCACGGTGGTTTTACTCCAAAGAACAGGATGGCTACCTGGCTTTGGAAAACAGACTATTCTTTGGTTACTCTCACTTCAACTTGAATACAGTTGGCTATTCTTCAAACCTTCGTGTTACACAAAGTGAAACCACAACTCTTTGCACAAAAGTTCCTTGTCTTTGCTTTGCTGCTGATCATGCGTCCTTCTTCCTCGTAATGGATCTCGCCTGCACGTGCTGTGGTTCTTCCCCGTCGTCTGTAGTCTCCTCGCACTGCGGTGCAGGCAGGGGGCCTTCTCCGATGTATGCTTTGATGTCACCAAATATGATCCAAGCTCTTCTTCCTTGTAGATTCACTGCAGAAGAAGTGCAGTCTTCCACTGTAAAGGGACCGTTAAACCTTGGTTCGTCCCACCTTCCTTTTCCTTGTATGGTTCTTTACCAGACAGTGTCTCCAGGGAAAACGGATGGAACACAAAGTCCTTGAGCTGTGCCTGTAGTAGTATCTCCTTCTGTGTTCCGTGCTGCCCTGCACCCTTTTCGTTGTCGATGCAGCTGGCCTGAAATTAAAGTAAGGCACGATGTCATGCAATTCAAGTAATTTTGCATTTCAGACCCTAAGATTTATCCTGTTGACTGGGCATCGCATCTAGCTCTTTCTCAGGGTGTCAGGGGAGTGTGCATTCTTCTTTCTGTGGCTATTTCGTGCGGCATAAGATGGTGGTCAGAACCAGGTTGGTTTCTGAGTGCATACAGTGCCAAAGGAAGGCAGTGCAACCATCCCTTTCTTAGAATAAGCTTCAACTTGGCTATCCTCTCATTTAATAAGCCGTTGAGCTTCTCACATTTTTCTGTTACCTTGTGGGTGATACGCTGACGAGAACTTGTGCTTTATACCAAGCAACAAGCTAATGTGCTCAAAAACTTTATTTACAAAATGGGTCCCTTTATCTGATCTCATGAATTCACATATCCCCCACCTGGGAAATACCTCCCTCACTAAAAATGTGGCCGCACAGGTAGAGTCTGGGTGTGTACATGGACCTGCCTCTATCCATCTAGAGAATGAACACACCACAACAATTAGGTATCTGTACCTGTTACATACTTGGATCATGTCGACGTAATCGATATCCAAGTGCTGAAAAGGTCCATTTGGCCTTGGGATGACTCCTCTCATTACTTTTAATGTGTGCCCAGCTGTCAACTGATTATACAGTTCACTATAAAATGCAACGTGCTCGGTTAAGTTCGGTATAAACCAGTCTTCCGAGAGTGTTGCAGATAGATTCTGTTTTGTCATGTGTGCTGGATAGTGTAACTGCTCCAGTGCTATTTTTAACAGAGCTATAGGCGTTAATGGTTTACCAGTGCTGTCTTGTTGCCACAAACATTCGGAGGGGTTTCAAGAACACCCTCGCCATTTCCATAGGTTTATTTCCTCATGTGGTGCCTCCCTTGGAGTTCCATCAACTATGTTTGTCCCAGATTACTGTAGGTTTCAGGTGCACTCCGTGCAACAATCATTTTCTCATTTGTGTGAGCGACTTCCACCCCATGATCGTCTCACTCTTGGATGCCATACGCTTGGCTTCCGTGACTGCTGCTTGATTTCCTCGTGAGATAAAATCTGTCCCCTTCGTGTGGGCGGCGCATTTCACGACCTCTATGCCTACTGGGAGCTGTAGTGCCTTAATCAATCTGTCCAATAAGGCTGCGTGCTGTACTGGCGAGCCGTCCGCTCAGAGGTAGCCCCTCCTTTTCCAGTGTGCTAAGCCTGGGTGCACTGTTGACGTCACATAGGCGGAGTCACTGTTCACCGTTACTTCCTGGTTCACCGTTACTTCCTGGTCTGCGTGATTCTCAATTGTGAGTATCAACGCCAATAAGTCTGAAGCCTGTGCTGAATAATGAGATGGTATTCGTGCACTAAGGAATACTCTGAATCCTCCATTTGCTGTGTGCTTCATCACAGCAACACCTGTATATCTTTGTCCATCGTTTTGATCGATTCTAGAAAAACCGTCAATGGAGACAATTTCTCCTTCTGCCATTGAATTTTCTTTCACTCTGGGGATTTCATCATAGAATTCTTCATAATTCGTACAGTCTTGTATTGGCTCTCCTTCAGTGACTGGCTCTGCTATGAACAGAGCTGGGTTTACTATTTTGCATCGGACTAGCTTGATTGAAGGATTCAATATGATCACTTAGTAAGCAGAAGCTCTGTCAGATGTCAGTGTGCCCTTCGGTTTCTCTAGAATTGCAAATAGCGAGTGCGCAACGTACAATGTCATCGAGCATCCCATTACAATGGTAGTAGCTTTCTCTATGGTGAATTCTGTGGCAGCTAAACCTTCTTCGCAAGGGAAATGGCCTCTCATCACTGGGTCCAAATTTCCACTATAGTATGCCAGGGACTTGTACCACAATGTGGTTCTCTGTGTGAGCACTGCCGTCATAATGCTGCCTTTCGTGTGTGAGAACAGGCAAAATTCCTCTGCATAATTGAGGATTCCTAAAACTGGTGCTGTGCAAATTGCTCTTTTGAGTTCAGCAAATTCTTCCTTAATGGTCTCACACCATTCAATCTTTTCTTTCGTCACTTGTGCCTTCTTCAGGGCCTGAAGCAAAGGCTTTGTGTAAGAGCTGTAGTCGAAGATCCATGCCCTGACATAATTGCACAGGCCTAAGAAACTCTGCATCTGCTTTACCATGTGTGGCTTGGCTGTGTTTAGCATGGCTTCAGCTCTTTCTGGGGTAACCTTTTCCCGTCATGTGAGATCAGGTGACCTATGTATAGCACTTCTTATTGACAATATTGTAACTTCTCTTTGTCAACCTTATATCCTTTCTCAGCCAATATAGTCAATAGCTGAACAGAATCGTGTCTGCATTGCTCCTCTGTCGTGCTGCAAATTAAGATGTCATCCACATATTGCAAGACAACACTCTCCAATGCAATATTGCTTAGGTCCATCTGCAGTACTCTTTTGAAGATAGGAGACTCACAGTGCCCCTGGGGTAGCTTTGTGCATTTCAGACACATCTGCCTGAATGTGAATGATGTCAGATCTTGTGAGTCACGGTGCAACGGGATTGAGAAAAATGCATTTTTCAAGTCAATCACCATGAAATATTTTGACTCAGTCGGTATATTACGTAGGATTGTAGCCGGGTTAGGGACTAATGGGAACTCTGCCTCAACAATATCATTTATCAGCCTCAGATCTTGAACTAGCCTCCAAGACCCTCCTTTGCTTTTTTTCACAGGGTACACTGACGTATTACATGGTGACTCTGACGTCACTAAAATGCCTTGCTCCATCATAGCTGAAATTGTCTTAAAAATTCCTTCATCGGCCTCCATGGAATGGGTTATTGCCGTGCTTTTGGTAGAATTGCTCCTGGCTTTAGACTAATCTTCACTTCTCCGACTCCTTTCAATAAGCCTACCTCATAGGGTCCTGTAGTCCATACTGAGAAAGGCACCTGGGCCATGTCATCATCAAAATATTCAGGACGATTCTGTGCCAACATCATTCTCTGAGGCAATTCTCTTTTGATCATTTTCACCCAGAAAGTGAGGTTCACTTCAACTGCTGTTTCTCCCCCATCTGCTTGCTCATCAAACAGATTGTCAATGCCTCTTCAATGGCAATTACTCTGCACCATTGTCGGCCTTCATCATCATAACCATCGATCAAAACCACTTTTCCTTGCATTGCGGCTGTGTGTATTATTAAGGGAAATACTTGTCTCCTTTCCTCGTGCATAGGCATTCTTGGCCTGAATAGAAATTCATCTGTAGTCCTCATGATCTTGTCTGTAAGGGCTGGCAGCCCTGCCATTAGCACACGTATTCCATACGTGAATATTTCAGGCTCCAATGGTACAGCCCTCATAGCTGTGTGTCCTGCATATGCTCTAATCATTTTTGCATATGTTTGAATAGTGCATTCCTGGAGTTGAACATACTATGCCCCCCTCCATGAACGAGATTGTCATATTTAACTTCGTCATCAGATCTCGACCCAAAATGTTTACTGGGGTTTGTCGTGAATATAATAGAGGCACATTGATTTCACATTCTCCTATAGAGACTGGAAGTGCGATTGTAAAGGGAACACGACTTGTAGCGCTTGTGAAACTGAGTATTTATAGCATCGCCGGACAAGGAAAACTTGCCTTCACGTATGCACAAACGTGTTGCACCCATGTCAATGAGGAAGAAATATTCTTTATCCCCTATAACGACATCCACCCTTGTTTCCCGGTGAGGGTCTGGTGTAATTGATAGCATAGAACACATCAGGGTTCCCATTGAGCTGTCCTAGTCAATACATAATTTTGTCCCACCTTGTGCGAATGGACTTCCCCCATCACCAGTGTTACTCATCATGCCAGGGTTCGCAGCCTGTCCTGCACTTACTGTCTGTAACAGTTGCATAGGCCTTGTGGAAAACTCATCAAATTCTGACGTTGCAAGCTTTGCTGTGCTCCTGGCATTTGCTGTTGCACTATGTGATTTTGTGCAACTCCTTGCTGTAAAAACGTAGGTGGATTCACCGTACCTGCTCCTATTCCTTGTCCGTCCTGCATCATGCCTTGATTTCTGCATGTCTGCGCTAGATGCCAGGTCATCCCACACAACCAACATACTGGCGGTGGTCTGATCATTTGCCCATTTGACACATCTTGATTGCCATTGTGTATGTTTTTAAAACCTCCTTGATTATTCTGGAAACCTTCTTGATTCCTCTGCCATCCTCTTCCTCTATATCCTCTTCCCCTGGGGTAAAACCCTGTATTGCCCTGATTGTTCTGCTGCGGATCATTCACCTGTTGTATGTTTGATCCGTCTGTGCTAGTTATCATTGCTCCTTCAAGAGCATATTTTGACAATTTCTTCTGCACTAATTTTGCCTCTTCACCCTTTCGTGCAGCTTCTTTTTTGCGAATCTTTTCTTGCAGCAGCCTGCAATAGTGTGCAATGGTCAGCTGTATTTCCGACCATGCCTTGGCCTCGATTCCTACCATTTCTTGAACTGTTTATGTACCGGCTCTGGCATTCCTTGGCACAATATATGGTAGAACATCTATACCAGGTATAGATTTCCCCCAAGATTCCTGAGTCTCGAGTACCCATGCGTCTTGGAAATTCTGTATGTAAATCAACGGATCTTCCGACTGCTTCATTTTCCGAGTCATGATAGCTCCCAAATCGGAAATATCTGGGTATAGCACTCGTAGTGCTTTCCATACCGCAGCTCTGCAATTGTTAAATGGAGCTCCGTCATGTGCGGTATTAACTGTGGTCACACCAGGGTAACGTGCCCGTGTCCACACATCGGGGGTCATTCTGAGTTGGGCGGTAAGGGTTTATGGGCACCGGTTAGAAAGCTGGTGCCGGTAAACACTTACTGCCCTATTCCGAGGTCCCTTAGCGGGTCCTCGCAGGAACGGCTGATCTGACCCATTCCATGGGTCAGACCAGCCTCATAGGCTCAATGGGGAATGGTTTACTGAATGGGGACTTACCGGGTCCTTCAAGGTCGGAATGACCCGGTAAGTCCCCATTCAGTCAGACCGGACCCGGACCCGGGTTTGGAGACAGCCATGGTTACCTCCAAACTCGGAATTACCCCCATCGTCTGCTCTATCACCAAGTATGGTGATTAAGAAACCTTTGATATCCCTGATAGCTAACGTGTTCCCTCGCGTCATTTTTTCTAGCTCGTGTATCCATTTTCCAGCTCCCGATGTCAACATTGGAAGCTTATTTTTCAAGTTCTCCCGATCCATGTGTGGCCATGGAATATATTGTGGTCTTGCCCCTCCTTTCTTGAGCAATGGAAATTGTGACGCATAGCCCTCTCTCTCTTCTCTCATGGTTTTTCTGTCTATTGCAGGGGTAATGTCCCTGCATCGCAGCCTACCTGGCAATGTCCTTAGCTGGCTCACAGAGGGTGGTGGAGACACCCCCCTCTGACTGTGATATATTTCTTCACGTCGGTCTGACTGTGTGGCTGACTCTGATGTCCTTGGTGCAGACTCACTAGAATCTAGCCATCTTATCCCTTTCCCTCGTTGGAATCATTTTTCGCGTCTCCTCTCTTCCTCCTTTCCTCATGTCCCTCTCTTTCTGTGTCAGACATTGTCTGCCCCCAACTCATGCAACTTCTTGCGTCCTCTTTGTTCCTGCTTATTTCCAATCTATCTAAGGAATAATTCTCTATTCCCACTACTTCGGGAGACATCCTCAGTGTCGTAAAAAAGCAGAGTGCTCTCCAGGCGCTCGTCTTCCCCCTCCCCTTGGGGTATTTGTTCTAGCCCCATTTCATCATATATTCTATCGATCGGCTCTCCGATGCTTCTGGTGTCGAAGTCATCCTCAATATTTGCCATAGACGTGCCTGGTCCTGAATTGTACTTCTATGTCCTCCCAGTCTACCACTGATTCAGGTTTTTTAACCTCTCTTTCCAGATATTCAAGATTGCGTGCTCTCTGTCTTCGCTTACGTTCTACATCGCCATCTAATTCTCTGCGCTTCCTTGCTTCTTCTCTGACCCTTTCTTCTTCCTCTTCTTTGCGCCTCTACGTTCTTTCGCCCTTTGGATTTCCTCATCCCGTCGTCTCTTTATTCTTTTCTCTAGTATCTTTTGCTCTTCCTCTAACCTTCGCTGTTCCTGTCTGTCTTGATCATTGGCTGCTTTCTGTTTACGATTGTGCTACCTTTCTAGCTCTTCATGATATAACTGTTCTCATCTTCTTTCCTTATTCTTTCGTCTCTCAATCCTTTTTCCTTTTCTTTCTCCTTTCTCTGTACATCATCTAGCTTCTCTTTTTGTTTCGCATCGTCAATGCCTTTGCCATCGAGTTTCAAATAAATCTGCCCTCCCATCCATTCGTTCTTTGCGAATGCTATCTCATCAGTTCTATCCTCGCTTCCCTTCCATCTTTTGCCTTCTCTCTCTGCCTCGAGAGATGTACTTGACTGTGTCTCGTCTCTTCTCTCGTCATCACGTCTCTTCTTGTCTCTCATGACTTTGTAGGTAATATCTCTATCTCTATCTTTATTTTGATTTTCGTCACTACTTTGCGTAGGTGACTCATATGCTGGGTTGCTATACCCCGTGGCTGCTTTAAGTTCCCTGAGCGGGTATAACCCTTCCTCCTTATCATTTTCAATTTTCATTTCATACGGGGCGGGTGGCACTGAGGGCATCTCACCCCCCTCTGTGCATACTACAAGTATCCAGTATAATGGCGGTTTCTCTTCTTTGTCTTGTTGATACATTTTCCACAACTATAGACTAACTAGGCGTTTGTCTAACTTTTTGCCCATGTATGTGGCGTGCAAGTATGTCGTTATGTGTTGCAAAAGAGCTTTAGATAATGACCCGCCCTGTGGCCTAGGCATAAACATTTTTTGGGCGGTTCCTTTAACCCATTCTGCACTGTACT
Organism: Ambystoma mexicanum; assembly: GCA_002915635.3. Taxonomy (NCBI): domain Eukaryota; kingdom Metazoa; phylum Chordata; class Amphibia; order Caudata; family Ambystomatidae; genus Ambystoma; species Ambystoma mexicanum. Next base: position 1,036,247,448 of record CM030325.1, read on the forward strand.
TATTCAGCTTAGGTGCTTGTTTTGGCAACTGTTTGCACAGGTGTGCTAATGGAGTTATGTCTTCCATGCTTAAATCTGTTCCCTTTCTCTTTATATAACACTTGTTAACGCTTTACGTGATTTAAACAATTCCAATAATATGAGCGAGCATCAATCACTTCAAGCTCCAATCCCGTTTTATTTCCACAAAATTGCATATCTTCTATTTTACTCAATAAACATCAATTCCTATACTACAATATCTCAGTTATTTAATCGCGTAAATCTTACGTCAGTTCCTCTAAGGAACATTTTTGACTTATGATGTCACAACAAACAACACATAAGACAGACGTTGACAGACTAGACGAACTCCAGCTGGCCACATATACCTCTGCCTCTAATATGTTTACCCCGACATGGAATTTAAACCCATCCCTTTCACAAAAAGTGTCTTTACCGGCTGTGGTGACCTATTTGTTCCCCTTTATTTGGGACTCTGGATGCAGGTTTCTTCTAGCCGCTTATATTAAAAGCATAGGAATTAGGCGAATCCTCTCACTTCTTGGGTGTCTTCCCCGGTATCCTCTCTCTGTCTGCTTAATTATTCTTCTCGGGTGTCTTCCCCGGTATCCTCTCTCTGTCTACTTAATTATTCTTGAGTCATTATTTCCTTCCCCATATATATATCCATTCTTCTCTACTTCTGACTATATTTTGTTTTCCCGCCTCCATCCGTTACCTTTTTCCTTACTTGTTCTAAGGTATATACTTTTTGCCAAAGCATTAGTCTTTTTCACTCACCGTTCGCATGTTTCCTCTCTGGATGCTCGGGAACACCGCCTTCGTCACCGCCTTCTCCGGCTTTTCTCCCGCTCAGCTGCCCGTAGGAGTGGGAAGGGGTTATGTGGGGAAGCACAGGTCCCTTCAGACCTCATTCTGCAGATTTTATTTTTACTCTACCACTGTCTACGGGGAGCTTCATGGTCCACTCAGCCGAATGGCAAAGGACTTGTGATATAACAGAGGACCTAGAGTTACTTTATGTCGACGGTCAATGGGTGTCTTCTCTAATCGATGATCGATAACCATCCGATCTCTGCTACCAAGTGTGCTCTGAGACCCCCAACAGGCCCATAGAGTCGAGGTTTCCTCAGAAGCACTTTAAGACAAGATAGCAGCACCCGTGAGATGGATGGGGGTGCAGATATATACTTCAACACCAATCAATAAGGACAACTCAACGGTTTGGCAAAGGGAGTCCGTTTAATGACAAGTACAAAAAACGGGAGTCAGATGAATATCAGCAGATGCGTGATCTTCCTTCTCGCTTCACAACTCCAATGAACTTCATAAAAATCATAACATTTATACTGAAAACTCATCATTATTGACGTGTAACACTCAGAAGTTGACATGCAATTCTATTGGTTCGGGAAAGGTAACTTTAATATAGATACTATATCTGTATATGGTAACGGAGTAAGGGGATTGGGTAAACACTGTCAGGTGGGCTTCTAAGCCCTTCCTTCAAAAATGACTACTGCAGACGTCACTAAAAGTATGACGTCCCATTGGTTCAACTAACTATAGGGCCCTAGATTATTTGGTCCATTGTGATTGGGTTGGCACCAACCCCATGCATACTTTTCCACTTTGCTTAGCAGCACGCAGAATGTTCGGCCAGGTGCAGGGTGCCCCTTAGTTACCCCGCCTTCCTCCAATTATTGTTACAATCAATCATCTCTTTAGTAGCCATGTGTCAATTATTTCACTGTGGTTGGCCTCAAGACTGCATCTTCTGTCTGGAAACGTTCTGATATCTTCGCCTGGCCAGGTGCCATGCATAGGTGTGAGCTCTCGCTCCTACTTGCTCAGCTGGTCACATGTTTCAGACACCATGAATTTGCCTCTTTTCCACATAATTTGTGTATTTGATTTTCGTTTCACCCACCACCTGTCTTCGTCTTCTTATCTTAACCTTTCAGAAGCAGCATATTCTGTTGCAATTTAAATCTATCTTTTCTTTTAGGGATACATGTTAAGACTGGCTAGGCAAGGAAGCGTCGTAATCTGACAGAACCACCAATCCACCTTCAAATACCGCATTTAGTGGGATCAGAGGATCTTTAAAACTAACGGTAGGAATCTTTTTTATGGTTCACTGTAAATATGTTTTTAGAGATACCTGGATGAACAATCTAAATGAATAAGGCCACAGGAGACCTAGATCTTCTCATTGAACACATTGCCTATCATTTTACAGAAGACATTCACCCACATAGGGTAAGAGTGAAGACTATATTTTTGGCAGACTTATAACCTAAGCCAAATCCCTTTAAAGTAGGGTCTAAATAAACATCTTTTATGACTATCACATGTTAGAAAGTTTATGGGCACGGCACAAAATGAAAACTATTGCACTAAACAAGATAAACTTACAATTTATGCAGACACCTGCATGGAGCAGACAGAAGGTTACTGAACTAGTGTGTTTTTAGTTATCTGACCAACCAGTATGAGCGCCTTTGAGATTTGTTGAGATCAATAGGTTACAAATGATGATGTTTCGTCCAGTACATTGGATCATAGGGGAATATTGGTTTTGGAATTTGCAAACCATCGCTACTTGAAATGTATTTATCATCTGTATAAATGATATTGGAACGCTTGTAATAATTGAAACTCATGTTTGATTTTTTCAATAGATTTAAAAGTTTGAAAACATTACTCACCCCTGAAGAAGAGAATTATCTCGAAACGCGTTGGGCCATTTTTCATTTGTTTTAATAAATTATGTATGAAAATTATAACCTAAGGATGAAGTGTATTACTTGATATAGAATTATGAAAATATTGTTGACACCATAAGGTGATTATTGACATTGTTTTGATAACTCATTTTCATAAGAAAAACTCTGAATGAACAAAGATAAACTCTAAACTGTTTGGCTAGTACACTCAGCCATTGAAAGTGTGCAGGGGATGGGAGTTCCCTAATTGATAATATAATGATTGCAGAAATCAATGGAAACTTCAGAACCATAAATAAAATACTAAACTGGTTGTGCATTATTAAATAAAGACTGCCATATCATTTCCAATGCTCAGAACATCTTCAGTGGCTTCAAGTAGAACAATCCATTTCACCTCGCCTGGTCTCAATCTTCTCCTTTTTCTGGAGCGTTTCTGTGTTTTAGTCCCAGGAATGAAATTCCCAGCTGCTCCTCACTCGTATGATTTTCTTGCTCATACGTGGCTGATGGAGACTGTCTTTCTGAAGTTTGGTGTTCCAGGATTCTGACCTTGCAAGTTCTTCTGGTGCTTTCCACAGATTTCTATTTGCAGAGACATGCCACGAGATATACACACAAAGGTATTCACCAGTTAATGAAACGTACAATCGTATTCTTTGGTTTCTTTGCAATATCCACACTGTTAGGCGTATTTAATGTGCGTTGCGTGGATGCCCACTATGGTTACCACAGTCAGAGAAGCCTTCTGCTTGGTACTGAGCCAGGTTGCATCCGCTGATTTCATTGCACAGAGGTGACTTGCAATAACTAGTTGTTTGATTGTTTGAGCTTTGATGAATACGGTCGGCCCTCACAGCATAGTCTTAGGTCTTTGTCCAATCATAGGAGGCCTCAGTGTTTTTGTATTTATTTTCTGGGAATGCAGTTGTAAGTTGCTCATTTGATGATGAATCTGACCTTGACAGCCTGTGGGGCCCCTGTATTTTTTTCTTTTTTTTTACTTCGCTCAGTTTATTAGAAACCTCTAATGCTGCTTTTCTGATTGGTATTTTTGTAAGCTAATTTTTTTAATGTAGATGTGGCTTTCATGACCTCTTCATTGTAATCAGTATTTTAACTGCAATTCTTTTTTTCCTTCAGGAATTACCCCATGGAGATATTTTGTCTGACACTTTTCCGAGGTCCTCTTTTTGCATGGAGGATGGAGTTGGCTTCTGTGGGTTAATGATACCCTTTGCTTTGGATAGTATTTTCCTCAATAAATATTCCCAGGTCTAAGGGTGCTAAACTGACTTTCTGTGATTAACAGCGAGTGCAGTTTCAAGTCAATTGTCATTAATGATTCTTACACATTCAGCAGGTGTCATTTCGGTTCCATCCCGGATAATTGGTGGGTCATCGATATACATATGTTGTACAAGGTTACATGGTCTAGTAATTGTGGTACCGGGCTGGTAATAGGATATACATAGTTTTGCTAGGAGAGGTGCACTTTCAGCTCCCACAGCGATTCCACAATTTTGTCTGAATAATTCTAATGTCATTTCGTTGTGCATCAGTAAACATGCAGACCTGTGCGTGAAGAGGCATGTTCATGCTTGGATGGAAATATCATGATTGGTTGAGGGATTTAAGGCTGCACCATTTAGGCTGACTGAGGCATTCTGCGGATTTTACTGGCTGCCTATGAATTGCGAAATAAGTTTAGCCAATGCCACCAATTATAGATAAAAATGGCAGAAAATGATCTTTCATTTTCATTCGGTAAGACATGTATGGAGGCCTTTTTGGGGAATTTCACAAAGATGAACCATTTCTTCTTTGGTGATTAGACTAGACTCCACCCAGTCTTCTAGCTTATTCCTCCAGGATTCTTGTAGGGTTTTAGTGGGATTGAGTGAGTTTTTCAAAATAACGAGTGTTATGCCTCGTACAGCCACCAGGCTGAATGGCTGATGATGCAAAACAGGGCCAGATTTAAATGTCTTCTCCTGGTTCACAAATCTATCCACAGTAAGGCACCACCATATCTGATGATAAGTAGAGGTCAAAAGCCAAAACACCCTCTCAATGGTATTTGTCAAAAAAGAGAGATTGTGGTATGTAAAATGCAAGGTAAGCAGTTTATTGCAAAAGACTGGGGAAAATAAATCAAGATTAAAAGCCAAGCTCTCACTCCAGAATTCTTCTTCATTTGAACAGACAGCAGGAGTTTATATAGTACAAATTAGTTATTATGATGTCACAGTTGTGGAAACCTATCGCTCCTTCTCATTGGTTTCCTCTACTAAGCTACATATGGAACCTATATGTGCACAACTAGGGATTGGGCAATCGTTATCAAAGACCCCACCCATGGACCTTCTCCTAAAAAAGTGCTACTTCATCATATCTGGAAAATAATTGATATGCCCTGAATTACTTCTGCGGTTAAAAACGACATGTGCTAATCGGTTACAATGTGGTCACACTATCCATGAACTGGCTGCATGATGACACCTTTATGAGATAGTGAGAGAGCGAGAGACAAGGTTGTCACCTTATTTTAATTAAATCAAATAGCCCATATTATCTCCTCTGTCATGAGTCGTGAGTCGCCAGTCTCGAGGACATGTTTCTTGCAATGGTGATTGCCATCCTGATCTTGACATATTCATGAATAATTATTTTTATGAGTCATCCAGCTCTTACCTTGTTAAGATTTAATTGCAGCATTTTAGTTTTTTCTTTAGCCGCTTCTTCCATCTTCCGGTCCTGCCTAACCGGGTGCAGAATACATTAATCTGTCAACTCCTTCTGATTTCCTGGGATGTTGTAAACTTGAAATGGTTTGCCGTGTCTTTGCAACTTAATTTATCTGACTGCTGACGTAACACATTAATATCTTATTCCGCATGTACACCTCCTGCAACGGCTCAGCCTCCACATTCCTTTGTCTGGTGACCATCTAGCTGGCTACAGCATTTTCCCTGATTTGTTCAAGCGTGTTCAACTAGGCTTTTCTTAAAGTTGCAAAGCTGAATTCTCTGCTGGTGCAATTGTTTAAAATGGCATCTTGTCACGTTATGTTTCTTCTTCAACACACATTAGCTCTGCATTTATTTGCAGCCTACCGGCCCGGTGCATGCCTGACACATGATTATTCTACCTATTGGTACGCTGCCTATTATAGCCATGCTGCCCTACATGTGTAGTGAGACCCTCTCTTGGTACACGCCTACCTGTCACCTAGTCTTTTCTATTTAGAAACACACTAAGTGTGCAAGGTAATGCCCCATCTGTCCCTACTTGTGTAGCAAAACAAACTATTCTTTGTGTCAGCTGCATTTCCAGGAGAGTTTACAGTGCAGTTTTGAATGTGTTCTTTCTGATTTTGTAAATCCATGTTTTCTGGGGAAGGCAGGGGGCACCTGCTTTTTAGCCAACAATTGCCCCACTACATTATCCTCCTCTAGCCAACTCTACAAGCCTTCCCTTAATCTCCCCTCTACCTCCTTGGTTACCCTTGTGTCACCTCGGCCTCTTTGTGCTTCCTCTCGCTTCTGCTCTTTCTCTCTTCTTGCTCCACTTGCATGGAATTCTATTCTCCAAGAAACAGCCCGTATGGATTTGTTCAAAAACCAAACTAAAAGCATACCTCCCTGCCTCTGACTTACACCCTTAACCTACCTTTCATCTGCCTGCTAGCTAATAAAATGTCCTTGCCTGTAACCTGCCTCTTTCGCTCACTTTCTCTGCCTCCAGTCTAGCACTTCACCCATCATGGTCACGTCCTGAGCACAGCTGGCCATACCGCCTACCCGCACTTAAAAAGGTCCAATAGATTCCAAGACGGGAACGGACACCAGAAGGACGTGTCGGTAGGTGCTCCAGAACCCGCCAAAGTAAGAACTGCAGATCCACCACCCCCGGAGAGCCGTAAAGCTGAGTTGGCAGGATCAGTATGAAGAGGAGTCCCCCGTGTGACTCCAAAGAAATGAATAACAGCAGAGACATTGTATCCTTCCCAGGCAAGCCGAGAATACCCCCGGTTGCCCCACAGTGTGAGCGGTGAAGTCAAGCGGAAGGGAGGCCGCAGAGAGGGTCAGGTCTAATGAAAAAGAAATGCTCTGGCCCGACTCTGCGAGGACCAGTGTAAGTGAGGCGTCCTCACCCGGGGGCGGCTGGGAGACCCCCAGCAATACTGGTCAGCAGGCTTGGAGGCACACAAAGGGGAGACCGCAGAGAGGGGCGGTCCCTCGAAGAGGAAACAAGCCGACTCAATTGTGGAGGGACTGGCACCCTGTGAGGTACCATCACCCGGGGTCCTGGATGCACCCTGCAAAACTGAGCAGCAGGCCTGTAGGAACAAGGAGGTGAGACCGCAGAGCGGAGAGGACCCCACAACAAGGTAAAATGACTGGGCTATTGAAGCGGCAGTCAGCGCCTGGGGACGCTCTTGGCTCATGTCCCAGTGGCACTCCGCAGCATCGGAGGGCCAGCCTGGAGGCAGCTGGAGAAGAACTGGTGCCCATCCTGTCACTGGGACAGAGGAGGAAGCAGCAGCACTGCCCCCAACAGGGGAAAAAGCAGAACCTTCCCAGTGCACTACCAGAGGGGAAGAAAAGACTGTGAGGCCACTGGAGAGGCAGGCGCAGGCCCCCTGTGCAACAACTTGCAGTGAGGAGGATCCCACGAGGGAGAGTTGGGGGGAGTCCAGGAAGAGCGCATACACTCCCCTGGATGCCGAGTGGCAGTGACATAAAACTCTGCCAGGGTCTGGCTACACTCTCTGCATCTAGGCCCGGTGTGAGGAATCTGCCAGTGGGCGCCACGCAGACAACGGGAGAGAACCCCAACCAGGAGAGACTCATAAGTGGTGGCAGTGAGAGGGTTGAAGAAACTCCCCGGACCCTCAGTGCAGCACTAGGGGCAGGGGCGCCAGCTACAGATTGGAGGGACACCGCGTGAAACGTTGGAGAAGTGGTGGAGAGCCCACCACCAGAAACGATCGACAAATGTCCAAGACCAATGCCAAATTGAGGTAGCTGAAACAGGCACCAACAGCAGGGATTGTGCCGGTATGTGGGCCACAAACGAGGCAAGAGACTTCGATACGAGATCCCTGAGCCCAACTGACCAAAGGTATCCCATGGAATCAGAGGCTGGGCCATCCATACCGAGGCAGGACCTTCATAATGACGTAATGACACTTCAATCGACACTTACTAAGGCCTTTCAAGATCAGTTCCAACTGATACGCTCTGACCTAAACACGGCTCTGGTTGAAATTAGGCAGGAGGTGGGCCACCTGAGGGAGAGGACGGATCTACTAGAGAGGGGCCTTCAGGAGGTGGACAGAGACGCCAAGGCGAACACAGAGGCCATAACACGTCTCAGTGTGGCTACCCAAAATGTAGAGTTACAAATGGAGGACATGGAAAATAGATTGAGGAAGGTTAACATACATATTAAAGGTCTGCCGGAAACTGTGGGGGACAGAGACTTGAAGGGAGTAGGCCAGAGAAATTTTCCTGATTTGCTAGAAGGGGCAGAGCCAGAAGGGATAGATTTGGATTGGATTCATAGAACAGGCAGACTGACAAAAGGCCCTAATGCAAAAGCGGGGATTGTCCTAGCGGTGTTCTCAAGATATGGATAAAAGGAAGCGCTATTATGCGATGCCAGGGCAAAAGAGCGAGTGCTGTATAAAAGTACTCAGTTCTTCCTATTTCGTGGAATTCTTTACAGATGGACCTTCCCTTTTGGCCTGCTGTTTGAATGGGAGGGGGCCCAGAAGCTGTGCACTTCACTACAGGAGGGAGCAGACCTCCTGCAGCTGGACGCGACCCTGGACCGGCAGGGAGAGGGCCCCTCCCAAAATGAGAACCGCCCAAGGTCCAGGCCCTGGGACTGGTCGACGCAAGGGGAGAGGCATAGGAGGAGGGCCACGCTGAGAGGTCCACATGCGCGATCTGTAGGAGAGACTAAGGGCGATGACCCAACAGTTGGATAAGGTATGTGACCAACAGATTTAAAACGTATACAAATGCAAGGTGGTGGTGGGAGCAAAGGATTGATCTTGGGCGGAGGGAGTGCAGGAGGACACTCCATCTTGGCTTCAGTAACGGTGGGGTGACCCGTGGGGGAGCTCAGTAGGGTAAGGGAGGGGAAGGTGGGGGGCATCCTGAAGTTGGGGAATGGGGAGGAATAGGAGAAGGGGAGGGAGGGATGAGGTTCGGGGTCTGGGACACAAGGGAAGGGTTTCTTGGAAGGGGAATGGGATGGATGCACTAATGATCACATAGGGAGAGAAGGGAAGAGGGACGAGATAAAGCAGAGAATGAGACTAGATCCCATTCAAGTGGTCGACACATAATGTGAGGGTTGAATACCCTTTCAAGAAGAAGAAATTTGAGCAGTTTCAGGCCTCTGGGCCGGACTTCTTGCCGATTCAGGAGACCCACCTCCTGAAAGAGGTCCAGGCAAGACTTTGTTTGCAGGGGTTCTCCAAACTTTTTCATGCCTCAGGATCTAACAAGACAGCGGGAGTCGCCCTAGCCTTTTCGAAATGGAGGGGATTTCAAGGTGAAAGATACTAAGGTGGATAAAGGAGGTAGATACATTTTAATAGTGTTGAATCTTATGGGAATGACATATACAATGGCATCAGTTTACGCACCTAACTCGGGGCAGGAGGCTTTCCTGAGTGAATTCCTCAAAACACTGGAAGGATTTGCGAGTGGACATATAATACCAATGGTTGACCTAAATTTGGCTTGGAATAGGGATCCGGATAGGTGCTCAAAGTGGCAGATTGAATGGGGGGGTGGTGGCTTTGGTCGCCCTTCAAGAAAGACTGTGGACTGTGCGATGTCTGGAGAGGGGTGATGGGGGACAAGGAGGGATATGCATTCCTGTCCAGTGTTCACGGGACATAATCCCATAATGACTATATATGTGTCTCGTCTCTACCCAGTTTATCAGAAGTGGGGGGGGGTCGAGTTAGGGCCCCCTGGGAATAGCAGACCATGAAGTAGTGTCTATAAAGATGCACCTACCGGGGCACAGGACAGGGGTTTGGAGGAGGGGGTTGCCAGGGAAACTGCTGTGAGATCAAATTGTCAGGGAGATATTGGAGGGAAAGATCAAGTTTCTTTTTTAGCTCAATAGGTGCTCGGACACGGGAGAGAGCATCCAATGGGATGCATTTAAGGCAACAAGGAGGGGGGAATGTATAGCTGCAAAGACACAAAGGGAGAGGCAGCTGAGGACCCTGGAGGCTCAAGGGGGCGTGGGGATCATGGAAGCTAGAGAGCTGGTGGAGGAGGCTTTATCTAGGAACTCAATGAGGGCATTTAGACAGGCAGTGGGACAACTGGGCATCCTCAGGACAAAGAGAACGGAAGGGTCGCTATTATTCGTCCGGCAGAGGTTTTACGCGAAGGCCACCAAGGCGGACGCACTTATGGCCTGATTATTAAGGGGGTCACGAGCTGTAGCACTATTGTGGTAATAACGGATGAGATGGGGGTCCGCCACACCCTTACACAAGAAATCCTAGACTGCTTCACTGAATATTACGCAGACCAATATTCATCCCAATACCCCCCGACCCAACCAAAAATAGACTTTGTGGAGGGAATTCATTTGCCCAGGGTGGGAGGGGCTGAGTGGGAGACACTAGACCGGGTAATTACAATGGAGGAGGTTTGGAAGGTCTTAGTAGGTCTCCCCCCAAATAAGGCACTGGGCCCGACGGATTCACATCATCCTATAAAAGTTCCGGGGAGCGGGTAGGATCTCACCATCCATGGAAGAAGCCAAAATAACTCTTATTCCCAAGCCCAACAAGAATCCCACTAAATGCACATTGTATAGGCCACTACCCCTGATAAATGCAGATGCCAAGGTGTACACTAAAATCTTGGCCAATAGACTAAAGGGGCTTCTCCCAACTCTTATCGATCGGGACCAGCGGGGTTTGTACTCGGGAGACAGACATTTGATAATATTAGGTGTGTGGCGCATTTGGTAGAGAAAGCACAAAAGATGGCCACGCCCCCGGTCCTCTTCTCCCTGGATCCTGAGAAGGTGTTCGACCGAGTGGAGTGGTCTTTCCTGTGTAGGGTGATGGAAAAGATCAGTCTGGGTGGGAACTTCTTGCGAATAGTCCAGGCCAACTATAATTCACAGGTGTCACGTCTGATGGTAAATAGGTCCCTGTACTGAGTTATCCGTTTCAGTAGAGGGACTAAGCAGCAGTGTCTTTTCTCCCCCCTTTTGTATGTAATATACCTGGAGCCTTTACTGAAGTTGATACGGGAGGCCAGGGAGGTACGGGGTGTATCCTTTGGGAGAGAACGGCACAAGATTGCCACTTTCGCAGATGACATGCTTTCCTCACTCACTAAGCCGGGGGACTCACTAAGGGCTTGTAGTAAGATACTTGGGAGTTTTGGAGAGGCCTCTGGTTTTAGGATTAACCTGACCAAGTCAGAACTGCTCAACTTCACGGTGAGGGGAAGAGAATTGACCACAGTAAAGGCGTTGTCACCTTTTATGTGGCACCCGGTGGGATTCAATATTTATGGGTGCGAATCACATCCTCGCTTTCTGGCTGGTATGCAGCCAATTATCCACCCATGTTGAAGGCAATAAAGAAGGACTTTCAGAAGTGGAGGAACCTTGAAGTTTCCTGGGTGGGTAGAATGGCAGCAGTTAAGATGGTGATGCTCCCTTGGTTACTGAATTTGTTGTAGGCAATCCCATTGGCAATTCAAACCAGTTTCTTTTGGGAATTGGGAAAGATGACGAGGAACTTTGTCTGGGAGGGGAAGAGGCAGGGGATCAGTCGATTTCAATTGACGTCCCCAAGGAGAGGGGGGTGGGATGGCACGCCCCAATTTTCAGCAGTTCTACGAGGCAGCTCAGCTGCAGATTATACGAGAGCGGTTCTCACCCCTAAGGGAAAGCAATGGGTGGCAATGGAGTGGGCCGTAGTAAGACATAATCTGTGGGACGTCATGTGGTAACCCCACCAACATAGACCACAGCACATGTACTTGAGTGAAATAACGAGGCTGATGGCTGATACTTGGGACAGCTAGTGGGGAAATATGGGATTATGAACTTTCCTCACCCCTTTAGCCCAATTTTCAATAATTAGGAATTTACCCTGAGAATGGAGGAGAGGGCATTTGGAGAGTGGCAGGAGGGAGGGTGCCAGATCATCTGAACATATATCAGGACTCAACTATCAGATCATTCCAAGAGTGCAAGCAAGATTTTGGGGTAGGTGAAAAGGAGAGACTTCGATACTTTCAATTGCGGCATTGGCTTCAGAACACCGAAGTTAGATTGGTGGTCACCTTCCAAATTTCTCAGTTTATAAAACTCTTGACCACTCAAGATGGGTCTAGGGGTCTGGTGTCGAACCTATATAAAATGTTGGATAATGCCTTTCCTCGAGCTTCATGGCTCGTTGGGAGAGGATTATTGGGAAGGAAATGACTAGGGGCGACTGGGAGAGACTGTGGAAGATGATACCAAAGGAGGCCAAAGCTGCTCAACTACACGGAGCCTGGTATAAGATATTATATGGTTGGCATTATAGGCCGGCTCGACTGCATAACATTTTTACTGAGGTCTTGCAGGACTGCTGGAGAGGATGTAGGGGGACGGGCACCGGGTCTCATATCTGGTGGAGATGCCTGAAAATCGAACCATTCTGGAAGGAGGTACATGAGGCCCAGGTCTTTGGGGAGGGGACAAAGGGTTCCCCCGGAGATGGTTCTGTTGGCGCTGGAGGGAGGGGGGAGGAAGGGGGACATCAGAATCGAACAAAAGTCTGGGTGGACCTTACACTGGCGGCAATGCTACTTATTGCCCAGAGCTGGAAAGGATTGCATTTCCTACTTTGCAGGACTGGATACACAAGGTGTGGGACATTGTGGCACTGGAATAGGATACTTATGCAATGAACCACAACCTGCCCAAATTCTCCAGTGACTGGGGGGAGATCCTGGCATTTCTAAAAGATTACTACCAAGCCCTGCGGTGTCCACAACGATTGAGGCTTTTGGAACTGTCTTAAAAGAAACCTTACAATGTGATCCCATATGGTTTGAGCAGCGATGTGAACCCCAGGGGGAGGGAGGGGAGCTAGAAATGGAAGGGGAGCGAGGGGGTGAAAGTTAGTTTTGTTGTTAAAAATCAATAAAAATATGTTTGTATTAAAAAGAAATGTCCGATGGTGGTTGTCCTTAATCTATGAATGTCCACTTATGTATTGTCCCTGGTGACTGTCCCGTTTACTCCCCTCCACAACCTGGTCAGAATGTCCCTCAAACTCTCGCCATTCTAAGAAGCTCACTGCTTCCATTTAAATCTGATTTCTTATCTATTGTACGTTCTTTTGACGAGTTTGAAGGTGCTGTACATTTATGGCTGCGATTTTAATGCAGCCAATTTTTCGGGCAGTTTCAGAATTATCTCTGGTTTTACCACACTGCCGAATTGTGACTTTGGAGGAGAAGTGGGGAATTTACCTCTGGCATATTACCAGAGAAAACTCCTGCACTGACAAATATTGGAGTATTTACTGCATCCGAATAATGAACAAAAGTTTAATTTCGATTAACTTGGTCCATTACACTGTTTATCACTATAAACCTAATTGGTGATGCTTATAATATATGCTAATTTACGATTACAAATCGATACAAATGTTGATTTGGAAAACAACATGCATACAAAAGTTGGGTGCTTAATACTGGGATTTCCATAAGTGTGGGTATTCTTTTGTAAAGGGTGTGAACTAATATTTCACCCTTTGCGGTACACATGGTTGGGGTCTCTTTTGGACTATAAATGAGCCATGATTAATCAGTGCTCTCTGTTGGCTTTCTCCCTTTGTGTGCACTCTTTTGGGGTTTCTTGCCTTCAGCGCTCTCTGCCTGTCTGTTGGCTTTCTCCCTTTGTGGTACACTTGTTTGGGGTCTCTTGCCTTGATCAGCGCTCTCTGCCTGTCTGTCTGTTGGCTTTCTCCCTTTGTGGTACACATGTGTGGGATCTCTTGCCTTGATCAGCGCTCTCTGTCTGGCTGTTGGCTTTCACCATTTGTGGTACACATGTGTGGGATCTCTTGCCTTGATCAGCGCTCTCTGTCTGGCTGTTGGCTTTCACCTTGTGGTACTCATGTTTGGGGTCTCTTGTCTTTTAAATGAGTCATGATTGATCAGGGCTCCCGGCTTGTCGGCAAGCGTTCCCCCTTTTTATGCTACACGTTAGGTGTCTCTCTTCTTTAAATGAGTCTTTCTTTTTTGAAAACACTGATTATTCTGCATCAGAGACTGTTGAGAAACATGTTTTGTCTGACCCCCATAAAGAACCTTTTTTTTTGGTACTGTATTGTTTAATTACCTTTATTTTGTCTCCGTATTTCTTCTAAAAAGGACTTTCTCCCCGCGTAACATTCTGCTCAGCTCTGCTCTCATCTTCACTGCCAACAGAGTCATCATTTGAACTCACAGGTGAATTTCCCGGTTGCTGCTTCTAGAACTTCTACTGGTTTGATATGGTCATTCTTTGGTTGAAACATGCCAGCGGTTTTGTGGAAATAGTATTTTTCATCTTGCAAGAGCGTTTTGGTTTTATGGATCTTAATTTCATCCTGATACTCCTGAATCATTCTTTCTTAAGATGTGGCTGCGCTTTAGGCTATGGATTCAGCTCTATTCAGCTCTATTCAGTCCTATTTCTTTGTCCACTCTCGGTTGGGCTCTTTTGCATTGGTGGTTAATAATGTTAGCATTTCTAATCAACTAGGATTTGTGTTTTTCTTCCCATAAATAGGTGAATTCTGCTTCCTCATCATTTGAAAAATTTGGAGAGATGAATAGTGGGGCACATTTGTGTTCTTTGCAGTGGTTTAATTTTGCCCTTGTGAAGAATGTGTTTGCTTGCCTTCTGCTCAGCCTTTCCAGTTTTATACATTTTTCCCTGCAGGGTTTTGCTTTGTATTCCGGTGGGTTGACGGCATCAGCTGTGCTACTTTTGTGTCATAAAGGGCCTTTGTGTAGCTGCAAGTGGCCATTGTATCCTAGTATTCTACTGATACATGGGCCGAACGAGCCGCGCTCAATAGGCTCTGAGAAGAAGCCCTGTTCAACCTCTCAGAAGAAACGTGTTCAAAAACCTCTGAGAAGAAGCTGTGTTCAACAACCTCTGAGAAGAAGCTGTGTTCAACAACCTCTGAGAAGAAGCCGTGTTCAACCCTGAGAAGAAGCCGTGTTCACCCTGAGAAGAAGCCATGTTCAACCCTGAGAAGAAGCCGTGTTCAACCTCTCAGAAGAAGCCGTGTTCAACCTCTCAGAAGAAGCCGTGTTCAACAACCTCTGAGAAGAAGCCATGTCCAACCTCTGAGAAGAAGCCATGTTCAACCCTGAGAAGAAGTCGTGTTCAACCTCTGAGAAGAAGCTGTGTTCAACCCTGAGAAGAAGCCATATTCAACCTCTCAGAAGAAGCTGTGCTCAACAACCTCTGAGAAGAAGCCGTGTTCAACCTCTGAGAAGAAGCCATGTTCAACCCTGAGAAGAAGCCGTGTTCACCCTTAGAAGAAGCCATGTTTAACCCTCAGAAGAAGCCGTGTTCAACCCTGAGAAGAAGCCGTGTTCAACCCTGAGAAGAAGCCGTGTTCAACCCTGAGAAGAAGCCGTGTTCAACCTCTCAGAAGAAGCCGTGTTCAATCCTGAGAAGAAGCCGTGTTCAACCTCTGAGAAGAAGGTTTCAAGGTTCAAGTGTTCAAGGTTTGAAACGCATCAGCTGATGTCAAGGTGTGTTCAACGAATGGTCTTGGGTAAGGATGAAACTCTTCCTGCTATTTTTCCATAATTTTGATAGGATACTTATAATTGCTGATGCTGTTACCAATAGGCTTCACTAAGGGTTCTCGCTTATCCTTGGTCTGATTTGACAAAAGAAACGGGTGTCAAAGCCTCTGCCTTTGCACCCTCCCAGAGAAGTAGATCTCACAGGAACAGAGGACGAGAATTGATGTTTTCTGCAAATGAGCTACTTTGAACCCTGGTATACCTGCTACTGAATCCGTTGAAGGAAGGCAGAAAGGGAGGAGGTAAAGGAAGTCATCAGAAGAAGGAGGTAGAAACCAAAGGGACGGAAGGCAGGAGGAAGTCAGAAGAAGCAAGGAGTAGAGAAACCAAAGGGACGGAAGGCAGGAGAAAGTCATCAGAAGGAAGGAGTAGAGAAACCAAAGGGAAGGACGGTAGGAGTAAGTCATCAGAAGAAGGAGGTGAGAAACCAAAGGGAAGGAAGGCAGGAGGAAGTCAGCAGAAGGAAGGAGGAGAGAAACCAAAGGGAAGGAAGGCAGGAGAAGTAATCAGAAGGAAGGAGGAGAGAAGCCAAAGAGAAGGACGGCAGGAAGATGTCATCGGAAGGAATGAGGAGAGAAACTAAAGGATAGGCAAGCAGGAGACAGTCATCAGAAGGAAGGAGGTGAGAAACCAAAGGGTAGGAAGCAGGAGGACATCATCAGAAGGAAGGAGGAGAGAGACTGAGGGGAAGAAAGGCAGGAGGAAGTGAGCAGAAGGAAGGTGGAGAGAAACCAAAGGGAAGGAAGGCAGGAGGAAGTCATCAGAAGGAAGGAGGAGAGAAACCAAAGGGAAGGAAGGCAGGAGGAAGTCATCAGAAGGAAGGAGGAGAGAAACCAAAGGGAAGGAAGACAGGAAGAAGTGAACAGAAGGAAGCAGGGCAGAACCCAAAAGAGAGGAAGGCAGGAGGAAGTCATCAGAAGGAAAGAGGAGAGGAGAGAAACCACAGGGAAGGAAGACAGGAAGAAGTGAACAGAAGGAAGCAGGGCAGAACCCAAAAGAGAGGAAGGCAGGAGGAAGTCATCAGAAGGAAGGAGGAGAGGAGAGAAACCAAAGGAGAGGAAGGCAGGAGGAAGTCAGCAGAAGGAAGGAGGAGAGAAACCAAGGCGAAGGAAGGCAGGAGGAAGTCAGCAGAAGGAAGGAGGAGAGAAACCAAAGGGAAGGAAGGCAGGAGGAAGTCAGCAGAAGGAAGGAGGAGAGAAACCAAAGGGAAGGAAGGCAGGAGGAAGTCATCAGAAGGAAGGAGGAGAGAAACCAAAGGGAAGGAAGGCAGGAGACAGTCATCAGAAGGAAGGAGGAGAGAAACCAAGGGAAGGAAGGCAGGAGGAAGTGAATCAGAAGGAAGAGGGAGAAACCAAAGGGAAGGAAGGCAGGAGGAAGTTACAGAAGGAAGGAATAGAGAAACCAAAGGGAAGGAAGGCAGGAGGAAGTCATCAGAAGGAAGGAGTAGAGAAACAAAAGGAAGGAGGCAGGAGGAAGTCATCAGAAGGAAGGAGGAGAGAAACCAAGGCGAAGGAGGGCAGGAGGAGGTCAGCAGAAGAAAGGAGGAGAGAAACCAAAGGGAAGGAAGGCAGGAGGAAGTTAGCAGAAGGTAGGAATAGAGAAACCAAAGGGAAGGAAGGTAGGAGGAGGTAATCAGAAGGAAGGTGTAGAGAAACCAAAGGGAAGGAGGGCAGGAGGAGTCATCAGAACGAAGGAGGAGAGAAACCAAAGGGAAGGAAGGCAGGAGGAAGTCAGCAGAAGGAAGGAGGAGAGAAACCAAAGGGAAGGAAGGCAGGAGGAAGTCATCAGCAAGGAGGTGAGAACATAATGGGAAGGAAACGGGAGGATGACATCAGAAAGAAGGAGGAGAAAAACCAAAGGGAAGGAAGGCTGGAGGAAATAACAAATATCTCTCAGCTTCACATTCCTCAATCTGGACATCCATTCCCAGGAAAAGTCTCCCTTCTTAGGCACTCAGACTCTGAGGTTTCCACACTTCCACGTTCCTTTCTTGGCTTCTGGCTTCTGTTGGTCTGGCCCTCTGCTTCTTGTTCTGGACTCCTGTGAGGCCCTGTAGCCTGGGTTTCAGGGCCCCAAGTGCGATTCCAAGTTAGGCCTATCCAGCAGGATTGGTAGGGCAGGTTAATGTCAAACTAAGGTCTAGAACTTCCCAGAATAATTGTCACCTCTGTTTGTCTGCATGCTGCCTCAGGCTATGTACTCCTCCTTCTTGATGATAAAAGATGGCCCCATGCTTAAGACGACGTGTCCATCTCTTCCTGGGTGACCAGACGTCCCGGTTTTTCCGGGACTGTCCCGGTTTTTGCTGCTCTGTCACCCTTTCTCAAGATTATGTTCTCATTGGAAACTGAAGTGGTCCCGGTTTTGGCTAGTCCGTCTTCATAGCTGACAGGCATGAATGCACAATCTCACACAGAAGAAATGCAGAGTTTTACAATTTAAGGTAGTTTTATTTTAATACATTAATTATAGTGTGTGTTTATTTGAACAGTAACACTTAAACCCCCTTCTCCTCCAACCGCTACTGAAGTGTAGTTCCCTGACAGCCACTTTCAAGAGTCAGTCCTACTTTTATGTTAGTTGCCCTGTTCCGGTTTTTTACTTTTTAATTCTGGTCACCCTATCTCTTCCTCTACTCTTCACTGGACTTCTCTTGCATCTTCTCAATGTTTCACTGCGTTTTCGTACCTCCAACCCTCCTCAACTCCTTCCTGTCAGGCTTATAGCATGACTGCTTCTTCAGCCTCTCCTCATCTGTCTTGGGTCTCCTCTTCCTACTCTCCACCTCCAACGTCTTCCTTACAACTTTCCACTCATCCTCCTCTGAGTTCTCAGCCTCTTTCAGGCCATCATCTTCCCCTGGCTAGATGTTACCTCCAGGGGTTATGTCGCCCACATAGCATCCAGCTTCCCTTTCCACTTTATGATATGATATGAATATGATATGGTATTTGTAACGCGCCTATACACAGTGTTTCAAGGCGCGACGAGGCAGGGAGGGGGGACAAGGGGAGACAGACAACGATCTTACTAGGCCAGGTGTCATTCAGATCGCGCAAGTGCAGGGTGGGGGAGGGGAAAAGTGCAAGGGAAGGGGAGGGGGGAAGTGCAGTACAAGGTAAGAGGCGTAACGTAATAAATAAATAAATAGGGCCAGCTGGTGGCAAGTGTGAGGTAAGTGCAGAACAAGTGCTGGGGGAGGGCGGGGGCTGTAGGGATACAGAGACAGTCCCGCAGTGCAAAGGGGTTCCAGGGCATCAGTGCAAGTGGAGAGTGGCAGGGCCCAGGACCGAGGCCGTTTAGAGTGGTCCAGTTGCAGGATCAGGCAGTTTCAGTGAGGAATTAATTAGCTGTTCAGCAGGGAGAGGGAGAGAGAAAGCAGAAGCAAAGAGGAAGGTTTTGAGGTGCTTCCGGAACCGGAGATGGTTCTCCTCAAGTTTCAGGGAGGCAGGAAGGCTGTTCCAGAGGGAGGCCCCTGCCGCGGAGAGAGATCTACCCCCAGCTCGTTGCTTCGAGAAGCGGCTAACCCTGAGGGAATTGAGGCGGATGAGCGAAGGGCTCGGGAAAGGAAGATATTTGGGAAGAGAGAGTTGAAGGTATTTAGGACCCAGGCCCAGAAGGCCTTGTGGACAATGCAGAGGGTTTGAACTGTATCCTCGCAGCCACTGGGAGCCAGTGTAGAGATTTCAGTCCTGGAGAGATACGGTCCTGGATTGAGGCCAAGGACAAGTCTCGCAGTTCTGTTCTGGATGAGTTGCAGAGGCGGAGAGTGGAGGCAGGCAGATTAAGATAGAGGCTGTTACAGTAGTCCAGCTTCGAGAGAACCAGGGCTCGGGAGACAGTGAGCTTCTGGGGGAAGGAGAGGAAGGAAGATACCTCTGAGGAGGTGCAGTGGTAGTGTGACCTCTTGGCGACGTCAGAAATATGAGGAGAGAAGGAGAGTGTGGAGTCGAAGATGACCCAAGGTTTTTGCCTTGCAGGTAGGAGCAGGGAGGGGGCCAAGGGAGGCAGGCCAGAGAGCTGCAGGGAAGGAGGGAGTGGGAGTACCGATGAGTAGAATCTCAGTCTTACTGGCATTAAGGCAGAGGTCATTGGCGGCACACCATTCTTGGATAGCAGACAGACAGTCAGAGATGAGGGAAGGAGAGGGGGAGGCTGAGGGTAGCCTGAAGATGAGTTGGGTATCGTCCGCATAGCACTGGAAATTAGGGCAGAGAGCGGCGATGCGGTGGGCAAGGAGTGCCAGATACTGGTTGAACAGCCAGGGAGAGAGATTAGATCCCTGGGACACCACAGGTGGAGAAAAAGATGTCGGAGAGGAAGGACCCCAGTTGGACCTGGGAGGGTCGATTTGAAAGGAAAGACGTTCTCCTGGACGTTCTCCTTGCTCCTGTCCACCTCCTTACTGTCCACCACCTCCTCACTACTCTCCACACCTGGCTACCTCCTACTATGCCCGCTGCCCTTCGCTCTCTCTCGAGCCTTCTTTTCCCTGCTCCAGTTCAGCGTTGTCCTTCTGGTTCCTCCACCATAACTCTGCCAGCTCGCTCATTCCTTGTATGCAAACACCCACTCTCTGCTGCAAATCACTTCCCTTCATAAAGAACTCAAGTGCTCATTATAGAGAACCAATGTGTCATATTATTGGTACTTTGTGGGACCTGCTTTAGTCAGGCCATGTACTTGGAATGAATTCCCTGTCTGGAATTGGCTGCTTGGTTGTTTGATGACATATAAGTCGGTCGCCACTCGCATGCTCCTCTCTCGCCGCTCTCTTTCCAGAGCCATGGCCAACACGAGTCTCATCTGATCGGAAGAGAAAAATTGCAGATAGTGTGACTGTTGGGGTCCTGATGTTGTTCACACCTTGAGGACACCTACGCATTAAAAGACCTAAGCATCGTATGCGTAGGCTTGCCCCTTGAGGGTGCCTGAGGCTTAGTTGTTGTACACAGATTTTGGGGAGTATGGCACTGCAAGAGTGCTTGGGGGTTGGCTACACGATACATGGCCTTGAAGCCCCATGTGCAAGGGACTTCTCCCTGGTCACTGGCAACCTCCGCCTCCATCCTTCTGGGGGTTGTTGGAGAACTGCCCCTCACAGAACCATTGAGACTGTAGTGTCATCACATTAACAGCATGGGAGGAGGTGGGGACATGCGGCCAGGTTAATGGCGCACACATGACTCCTCACATGGGGGTGGAAGGGTCGCAGAATGCTGCAGCAAAGCTCTGGGGGCCAGAAGGAAGGAATCTGTGGGAGACCAGCCATGGCGGCCATCAGCATGTGCTCTCTGACAGCTTCCAAGAAGGTTTCTCTTGTATGCTGTCTTTGCATAGTTAACATAGTTGAAGTTTATGAGTGTGGCTAGAATTTAGAATGGTAGAATGATAGGTGGGACTCTAGAATGTAAGGCTGGGGGAAGTTCAGTTGATATATGAATAAAGATATATGAAGACACATGACTGTCGGCTGGTCTGTGTTAATGATAAAGAAATAAGACCACAACAATTGCGACGAGGATAAACTGGGCATGATTTAGAGATTCGCTAAGGCAAGTGGAACCGTGACGGATAAGAAGGAAAGTGCTGGAGGTGTGTCTTCACAAAAGACAAAACGAAGAATAAGGGCGACACGCAATCGCTAAATTGGCTGGGCACAAGGTAGTAAAAGTGTCAACAAATTATATTATAACTTACAGTAGCGAAGAAAGGGAAGTGCGTGCAGCGAAGGGTGAATAGTGCACCATTCAAGCAGAGAAACAACGTATTTGAACGCACGAGCCGACGCGCGAGCAGAATAAACATAGAAAAGGGCCTGCGTGCGCTGACCGACGCACAAACAAGGAAGTAAACATAGAACATTAAAGAAAAGGACCTGCAGACGTCAAAATACGTGCCACCATCTTGGGAACAGTATTTTCTTTTGATGTCAATTACAGTGACACGAACGAACTTGCAGAGACAATAAGAAACATTTAAATGCGTGGAAGCATAAGGAGTTAAACATTATAAACCGGAAAGAAAGAGAAACAGAATGAGATGAATATGGACTGTAAACAACTCATACTGAAACTGTAAAAGACAACAATAATATAATGAACAGACACGCGAAGGATGAAAGACACCAAGCAAAATGAAATAGTAACATAGTCAATAAAAGTACATGTGCACGATTGAACAAAAGAGTGAAACAGCTAGTAGGTGCAGAAAGAGGACACATATATATATCTCAGGAGGGAGACAAACAAGAGGTTACACAATGTCACAGGAAGACACCCATTCTGCGGGGGACACAAATGAACAGCAAAGCCAAAGCATACCCCAAGTGGCAATGAACACACAGATGTCAATGAAACCATTAAATTACCTTAGAAGACAAAACCCATTTATGCTGGAGCCACAAGAAACACAGGGACAGAGGTGGCAAGAATGGATTGAGGATGGGCCAGCTATGCATCCTATGTGGGCAAGAGAACCATATCCAAACAATGTGTAGAGAAAGGATAAATATGCCACTTATAAACAATAATTCCCAAGTCATGTCGAACAGAAGATATAATATCCAAAGAAATGTTGAAGGGCGAAATCCTACAGAGAGGGATTTGAGACCGTATCCTGGGGCGAGAGGGAATTCGCATTTAACTCAAACTGGTATTGTTAGAGCCATGGATGAATTACAGATTGTAAGAACTGATCAAAGTACCCAAGGTCTTGAACAAAGAGTAATAACCAATGATGAACCACAAACTCAAGAAGGAATAAAGTTTGAGGACCCGTATGAGAATCCACCAATACCATCCATGTCATATGAAGAGGAAGTGGAGCCAATGAATTACCATAGGGAATATGAATATGATCGATACAGCAGAGAATATGTGAGGCTGATAGGCAACCACGAAAGTGATAAAAACGCAATAAGAGTAGTAGTGAATTTGAATGGAGAAGATATACCGTTCCTGGTGTATACTGGAGCTACAGTCAACGTTATGAGCGAGGAAATGTACAGAAAGGTGGCTAAACAATACCTGCTAAGAACTTCGAGAGCCATAATCTTTCAATGGGGAGCGGAACGGCCATTGTTGAATGTAGGACTGTTTCATTGCAACTTAATCCACCTGGGAAAATGTATTCCTACCAAAATACATGTCATTAAAAGCCCTGTCATTGGGAGATGCCTCATCAGTTGCAAGCCCACAACTAACCTAGGTCTCATTGATATACGATACAATCAATCTGAAAAGATATGAGGGATTCCATCAGAACATCAAGCTGTAAGGTCTATGACAAAAGGAGAGGTGAATCTGGAGAAACTGAAAATGGAATTCACAAAACTGTTCCAAGGAATTGGAAAGTTGAGATCAAATGATGTACATTTACATATTGATAGTTCGGTTCAACCTGTCCCACAACACCCAAGGCAGGTGGGTTTTCATTTGCAGAAGAGAGTGTCGCAGGAGCTTGAACAATTAAGAGACAATGATATCATAGAAAGAGTGGAGAATGGGCCGACCCCATGGGTTTCTCCCCTAGTGGTAGTTCCTAAGGCTGATGGACAACATCGGCTCTTTGTGGATATGAGGATACCAAATACAGCCATATTGAGAGAGAGACATCCAGGCCCAAACATAGAAGACATGATAATTCATTTGAATATGGCCAAGGGATTCAGCAAATTGGATCTAAATCAGAGCTACCACCAATTGGTGATTGACCAGGAATCTCGTCCAATAACCACTTTTAGTACCCACGAAGGGTTATTTAGGTACAAGAGACTTAGTATTGGGATCTCTTCTGCTGCTGAGATTTTCCAGGAAGCCATCAGGAAAGTAATAGCACCAGTACCAAATGCATACAACTATAGTGACGACATTCTTGTGTATGGAAGTGATCAAGCTCAGCATGGTAATGCTTTGAGACAAGTGTGTCAGTTATTGCAGGAAAGTGGACTAACATTGAATGCACAAAAAATGTGAGATAAACAAACGAAGCCTGAAATTCTTTGGACACATATTCTCGGAGGATGGTATGAAAGCAGATCCAGAGAAAGTGGGAGTGATATTGAAACTGCAGGCCCCGAGAGATGTGACTGAGCTGAGATCTTTCCTTGGAATGGTTGGGTATTGTGCAAGATACATGCCAGAATATGCTACGCTGACTGAGCCTTTGAGACATCTACTAAAGAGGGACATGGAGTATGCATGGAGTGAAAAATGTGAAGAAAGTTTTAAAAGGATAAAGAGTGAGCTGGCAAATGACAGACAGTTAGCATATTTTAACCCTAAGTGGGATACCGAAGTGATTGCTGACACCAGCCCAGTGGGGTTGGGTGCAATTCTTGCTCAAACAAATACTGATGAGACATCAGAGAGTAAGCAAATGAGAGTCATTGCCTATGCTAGTCGAGCCCTAAGTGACATTGAGCAAGCTTACTCGCAGGTGGAAAGGGAGAGTCTCGCCGCTGTGTGGGCTTGCGAGAAGTTCAACCATTTTATAATTGGAAAGCTATTTGTGTTGGTGACGGACCATCAGGCATTGATTTCAATATTTGGAAACCCCCGAATCAAGATGCCCCCAAGGATTGAGCGTTGGGGCATGAGACTACAGGAATATGATTACAAGATTGTAGACAGGCCAGTGAAAGATGCAAATCCAGCCGATTATTTATCAAGACATCCGGTGAAAGAGGTGGATTCACTGATGCAAATGGAGGCGGAAGAGTATATATCATGTGTATCATTAAATGCACTGCCCGTGGCGATAACAAAGGAGACATTTGTGAATAGAAGCAAAACTGATCCGATGATCAGAGTAGCAGTTAAACTCACAAGGCTGGGAAGTGGCAATACCTAGACCAAGAAAAGGGTTTGGAAGACGGCGATATGAAAGATTTAAGAAAGTTGGCGAAAATAAGCAGTGAATTATCTGCAACCAAAGATGGAATGCTTTTAAGAGGAAATAGACTTGTAGTTTGAGGAAGACCTTAGTCATGCCGGTTCATGAAGGTCACAGGGGAGTAGTGAACACAAAGAAATTTTGAGAAACCAAGTATGGTTTCCATACATGGATCAATTGTGGAGGACACAATAAAAAAAGAGAATGTTTTGCTTGCCAAGTGATGTCCCCTGCGACTCAAGCAACGCCTCTGAAGATAGTACCATTGCCCAGAGGGCCGTGGATCTGAGTGGCGTTGGATTTCTTTGGCCCACTGGAGGATGGTGGATATCTCCTAGTAGCTATAGATGAATACTCAAGATTTCCACTGGCAAAGCAAGTCCATTCCACGGCGTTTCATCATGTAGTGATAGTATTAGATGCGCTTTTTAGTGAGTGGGGAATTCCTCAAATCATCAAAACAGACAATGGAGCACCCTTTCAAGGGCATGAATTTAGCAAATTTGCTGCTCATATGGGATTCCGTCATCAAAAGATTACGCCCCTATGGCCACAAGCGAATGGGATGGTGGAAAGATTCATGAGTAGTCTGAAAAGAGCCAGACAAAGAGCAGTTGTGGACAATATCTTATTTCCTCAAGCAGTTTCACAGAAGTTAAGGAACTAGAGAAACACCCCTCAAGAGTTGACGGGATACTCTCCAGCAGAATTGATGATCCGGAACAAGCCGCGAATCAGGCTTCCCAGACTGGAGGATTACACAGCTGAGGAAGACGATGAAATCAGAGGAAGGGATCAGATGAAGCGGTGGAAGACTAAAGAGTGGGCGGATCGCAAAAGGAGGGCTGCGGAGATAAAACTACAGGAAGGAGATGTGGTGGTTGTGAAACAGAAGCAGCGAAAGAAAACAGATTCGAAATATAGACCAACAGTATTGAAAGTCAAAAATGTAAAAGGATCCATGGTTACGGCGACTGGTGTTGATGGGGAAGTCACGAGAAATGTATCCTTTTTCAAAAGAATCATGCCATATAGGCCTGAGTGTGGGAAAGACGGGATGATTGAGCCAAATGGTCTTGACATGGATATTGATTTAACTTGGTTGTATACTGATGATGAGGAACTGTTGGGTGGTGGTGAGGGATCTTCTCTGAGGGAAGAGTGTGCAGAAAGTAATGGAGAAAGGGATTTGGGAGGAATAGATTCCGAATGCAGAAACTTTGACTCTGGTGGGAATTCACGGAACATGGACATTGGGGATGAACCTCATGGCGGGAACATGAGAAGCATATCCCAAAGACTTGTTCGTAAACCAGCGAGACTGATTGAACAGATGTAATAGTTTGACACCTTTAATAAGCAGTTACATGATAAGTAAGGGGCTGGGGGTGTTGTGTGCTGTCTTTGCATAGTTAGCATAGTTGTAGTTTATGAGAGTGGCTAGAATTTAGAATGGTAGAATGATAGGTGGGACTCTAGAATGTAAGGCTGGGGGAAGTTCAGTTGATATATGAATAAAGATATATGAAGGCGTATGACTGTTGGCTGGTCCGTGTTAATAATAAAGAAATAAAACCACAACAGTTTCTCCTCCCAAGGGCATGACGAATTAAAAGGAAAAGTCCCCCAAAGATGTGGGGGGTGGAGGAGAAGTGGGTGAAGTAAACTATTGTAAAACCATTTCCCGACACTGCCCCACAACCCATCTCCCCCTCTTTAGCTGGATAAATGCCAAATTCCAAAGCAAGGCTATTTTACTTGTATGTGTTTTTTTATCCAGTGAAATTCTGGATCTCTGAGTTTTATATATTGCCAATTGTGGGCAATGTGGGGGACACACAACTTGCACTAGAGAACCAATGGGCTTAATTATTAAGGTTTAACATAATATAAAGGTTGAACTTGATGAATTTAGATTTTATATTTCTTGTTCTTATCTATAAGGATTTTAATGGGAAAGAAATATATTTTCAAATGTTTGTACATAGGGGCTTGACTTAATTTTTTTGTGACTAATAAAATAGTTTCATTGATCATGAAAGGTTTAATTGTATAAAACCATAACACAATAAAAACAATAACTATTGTGAAAGAGGCTTCTTTGTGCTACTTGCCTAGCTCTCCCTTGTTTCTTTTCTAAGAGCTCCCTGCTGGGCGACTATTCCTGACAAATGTGCAGAACTTCGTATTCTTTAGAACAGGACATGGCAGCACTTTGCATGTTTTTGGTACTAAAGTGCTTCACTTCACAGGCTTGAAAGGCGAACAGCCTGTTCTGTCTCCACTCCCCTGTATTATTCTCTGTGTACATCTGCATTGAGGAGTTTATTGGCTTTGTTGCGATGATAATATCTGGCCCGTGTGGGCCTGTGATGTTTATTTCTGATTCTGTGTATTTCTCAACGCTTCATGGATCTGGGGAGGACCCCGCTGTCACCAAGTGATGTCTTTCGTGTAACCAAAGTCTTTGAGCCTGGGCTGGAGATTCGCATCTGCAGCCCAGGCCTTATAATTGCGACTAGTCTTAGAGTGGTATGGAAATGCCTCTGCGTGCGCGTCGCAAGCCCTTTGTATATTTATATACATGAAATCTCCTGCCTTCTGTATAATTCATAGCTCTTTTCTATGAGTGTGATTTAAATACCAATCCAGGATCATCCCATGGTTGTTTTATGCAATTTGTAGAGGAGCAGCTGTGTGCATCTGCAGAAGTTCCCGCCCCCCCTACATCCTGTGTATTGGAGACATGAAATTGTGGCGTGACACCAGCAATTAATTATTGTGATATTATAGGTTATTTATAACACGCTTAATACCCAGAGGATTCTAAGTGCGGACCCGGGGAGAGTTGCTCCGTGTCGTCTTGCTTCCAAGGCGAGCATGTTGCCCCTGAGCTATCCTCCCGAGCTATAATACCAATACCGCAGCCAGTGTTTGAAAGAAGATACCCATTGAGACAACCTTACCAAATGTATCCTCGATGTGATGATACCATGCAAGACGAAAAACCTTAAGGAGTGTGTAAATAAGCTAACCAATGAATTAATGACGTCATAAGAAGTGGGCACGACGTCTCGAGATGCTGGCTAAAGATGATGTATAGAGCCTGAAGAAACTAATGACGAAGTAAAGAATAGAGTGAGTTTCCCAATATAGAAAAGGAATTACACGTCCACGAAGTGCTGCAGAAAAGCAACCGTTCAATAAATGTAGTTGCTGAAACACAAGATAAATTAAGTCATCATTGAAGCTGGCTATGAGTCTTGCATAGAATGCAGGCAAAGCCGCAATTGTATAGAAGTATTGTGAATTTAGTAAGCCAGAACCCATGAAGCAGGAATAGAGAACTGTGTCGCAGCAAGAATATTAGGCTCAGGAAGCTGTAGGGCAAGGCTGCCTGGTCTGGAGTGAAAATTCAAGAGGCAAGGTCAGCTATCTGTTCTGAAGACGAACGAGTATGCAGAGGATGAACCTTCTCACATTAAGGTGCAAGATAGAATACAAAAGATCTCAAACTTTGATTCATTAAGCACATTTAAAAGCTGTAAAATGGACCAAATCATGGTCTCCTGTCACGTGAGCCAAGGATGGAAATAGAGCTGGAACTTGAAGTCCCAGACACAATAGCGAGAGCCCTCACTCCCGTGCATTCCCAAAGAGAAGTATATATTCTGCAAGGCCAAGTACAAAGACAATTTCATGGCAGAAGGCATGGGCGATGGGAGATGCTGGGCTAATTGGGTGGTGGGGTAGTGTCATGCCCCATCTCCCTGCACCTGGGTCTGGGCTTACATGCTGCTAAATGAACCGAATGTTCCACACATGGCACAAGCGTGCCAACTAATTATATTAGTCCATATAACGAAGGACCTTCTGGTTTGAAGACCAATGAGAAACTGTGTATCTACTGTTTCTGAAATTACATGTTTTTTGCAGGTAGGCATAAGCTGTCCACCTGATAATGGACAACCAATAACAATCGTAGCTCCTATAGAAAAGTATGCTTAGATGTCTCCCTTAACCAATCCCAACCCTTGATAGGTGTTTTCATTATTGCCACGTAGTATGATGTCACTCTGACACATTTTTTATATAAAACCATATTTTGTGTTGAGATCATTGAGAGACTAAGTGTACGTTGTAATCTCCCTGTTTTAGATCATTGTTAATAAAACAGTACTTTGCCATCTTCCTGAGTTGGTTCCGTTATTGGTTCCGTTATTTGTTTGTTTGTTTGTTTGTTTGTTTATTCATTTGTTAAGCGCACCAGACTCGTGAGTAAAAGGGCGCCGTAATATGGAGATGCAAGACTTACATAGCTGCGTATAAACATGTTACAATATTTACATAATAGCAAGATATACATTTTTTTACATGATTACAGGATATATACAATGTACAGAAAAGGACGAAGAAATGAATAGCCAGTGAAATTAGATAAATAAACAGTAGGCACTATACAGAGGATAATTGTGCCACGTGGGGCCCTTTGTAGAATACTAGGCTCCCGAGTGGGTCACAGTGCGCAAGGTCTTCAGAAACTAGTGGACTATTTGGACTCAGAAGTATTCTGGTGTGATCCCATCCATTACATATGCACGTTCCTAAAGGGCCATATGCTGAAATTCAATCCATTGGTTATGTTCTCCTACTTAAGATAGCATTTACTGGCAAGACTCCTCCATTTCCGGGGTTGTTCCCGTCTCTTTTACCCTTGCTTCACCCATATAAAGTTTAAAACAAGTGTTCCCTGGTCCTCTCCTGTGTTTGACAGATCTAGAAGCCACGTGATTCATGAAATGAAGGTGTTTATGCAATCACAGGGGTTGGGTGAGGGCACACCTATGGGGTCAGGGCTTCGTCCATAGCACATAGAGCAATCCCTTTTTGGGAACAATCTGAAGTAAAGGTGTCAGGATGAGCCAAAAATCAATCACGTGTTATGGTTATTGACCAACAGATTCTGTAGTAATTCCTTGCTCAGGTTACAGACTCAGGGATGTAGCACCCAGGTGCCTATGTATAATTCAGGGGGGGCTTGGGGAAAGTGTACAGTGCCTCAGTTCACTAGTAACACTTATGCTGCCCCTCTCACTCTCAGCAAGGCATGTGATGCCCTTCTGACTCTAGGTAAGAGATATGGTGCCCTTGCACGTTTGGAAAAGGAACATTCCCTTTCCACCCCAAAAAGGGATATGGTGCCCTTATAGCCCATAGTAAAGGACATGGTGACATTTCCACTTTCACTAAGGGATATGCTGCCCTGGCCACTCCCTCATTTAGGGATATGATGCCTTAACCACTGCCTCACTAAGGGATATAGTGCCCTGCCCATTCCCTCATTAAGGTATATGGTGCCTGCCCTCTCTCTCAGTAAGGGATATGGTGCCCTGCCCATTCCCTCGGTAAGGGATATGGTGCCCTGCCCACTCCCTCATTAAGGGATATGGTGCCCTGCCCGCTCCCTCAGTCAGAGATTGGGGACTCATTACGAGATTGCCAGTATGTTTTCCTAGTTACCGTCATGCCAGTGCCACCGTTTCTGGCAACCTGTGATTCCGGAATCAATGGATGATTATGGGTTGTCGGCACGCACATTCCGGCATACCATAAACAGCTGTACCGACATCACGGAAACACCATGAAAATGCACATAAATTGAGAACACTGTTGTCCTTGGTGGCGGTGCCCCGTAATCAGCATCACAATGCCGGACGCAACGGAAACTGCAGTGCTGCTTTTACCGTGACCAGAAACAAAGTGATCGCTGGAACAGGGAACTGGCCGGCGGGCATTACAAAAATACAATCCATTGCAATCTGCAACTCACAAGCGACATCAACCCCTCCTGAGCAGATAAATATCACCAGGACCATGTCATCTCAGGGTTTTGAGACCCGCAAGCGAAAGCCACTCTTCTCAGGGCCAGAGCTCAACATGCTTGTGGCCACTATTGTTCAGCATGCAGGGGAGCTATTCAGCAATGACCAGCGCCGGCAAACACAGCTGAGCAAGGAGAGCATTTGGGAGGAGGTGACACAGAAGGTGTCAGCAGTGGGGACAACAAAGGGAAGGAAGGCAGGAGGAAGGTCATCAGATGGTAGGAGAAGAGAAACCAAAGGAAAGGGAGGCAGGAGGAAGTAATCAGAAGGAAGGAGGAGAGAAACCAAAAGAAAGGAAGGCAGGACAAAGTCATCAGAAGGAAGGAGTAGAGAAACCAAAGGGAAGCAAGACAGGAGGAAGTCATCAGAAGGAAGGAGTAGAGAAACCAAAAGGAAGGTAGGCAGGAGAATGTCATAAGATGAAGGAGGAAAGAAACCAAAAAGGAAGGCAGGCAGGAGTCAGTCATCAGAAGGAAGGAGGGGAGCACCAAACGGACTGAATGCAGGAAGAAGTCATCAGAAGGAAGGAGGAGAGAAACCGAGGGGAAGGAAGGCAAGAGGAAGTGAGCAGAAGGGAGGAGGAGAGAAATCAAAGGGAAGGAAGGCGTGGAAGCCAGTAGACGGGAGGAGGAGAGAAACCAAAGGGATGGAAGGCAGGATAAACTCATCAGAAGGAAGGAGAGAAACCAAAGGGAAGGAAGGCAGGAGGAAGTCATCAGAAGGAGGGGGGAGAGAAACCAAGCAGCAGAAGGAAGGCAGGATGAAGTCATCAGAAGGAAGGAGGAGAGAAACCGAGGGGAAGGAAGGCAGGAGGAAGTGAGCAGAAGGGAGGAGGAGAGAAACCAAAGTGAAGGAAGGCAGGATAAAGTCAGCAGAAGGAAGGAGAGAAACCAAAGGAAAGGAAGGCAGGAGGAAGTCATCAGAAGGAAGGGGGAGAGAAACAAAGAGGAAGGAAGGCAGGAGGAAGTCATCAGAAGGAAGGAGGAGAAAAACCAAACAGAAGGAAGGCAGGGGGACGTCACAGAAGGAAGGAGTAGAGAAACCAAAGGGGAGGAAGTAGGAGGATGTCATCATAAGGAAGGAGGAGAGAAACCAAAGGGAAGAGGGGCAGTTGGAAGTCATCAGAAGGGAGGTGGAGAGAAACCAAGAGGAAGGAAGGCAGGAGGAAGTCATCAGAAGGAAGGAGGAGAAAACCCAGATGGAAGGAAGGCAGGAGCATGTCACCGGAAGGAAGGAGTAGAGAAACCAAAGGGAAGGAAGGCAGGAGGACGTCGCTAGAACGAAGGAGTAGAGAAAGCAAAGGGAAGGAAGCAGGAGGATGTCATCCGAAGGAAGGAGGAGAGAAACCAAAGGGAATGAGGGCAGGAGGAAGTCATCAGAAGGAAGGGGGAGAGAGACCAAGAGGAAGGAAGGCAGGAGGAAGTCATCAGAAGGAAGGAGGAGAAAGACCAAATGGAAGGAAGGCATGAGGACGTCACCAGAAGGAAGGAGTAGAGAAACCAAAGGGAAGGAAGCAGGAGGATGCCATCAGAAGGAAGGGGGAGAGAAACCAACGGAACACCAAAGGGAACGTCGCAGGAGGAGGTCAGCAGAAGGAAGGAGTAGAGAAACCAGAGGGAAGGAAGGTAGGAGGAAGTCAGCAGAAGAAAGGAGAAGAGAAACTAAAGGGAAGGAAGGCAGGAGGAAGTTGGCAGAAGGAAGGAGTAGAGAAACCAAAGGGAACAGCAGAAGAAAGGAGTAGATAAACCAAAGGGAAGGAAGGTAGGAGGAAGTTAGCAGAAGGAAGGAGTAGAGAAACCAAAGGGAAGGAAGGTAGGAGGAGGTCATCAGAAGGAAGGTGTAGATAAACCAAAAGGAAGGAGGGCAGGAGGAGGTCATCAGAACGAAGGAGTAGAGAAACCAATGGGAAGGAAGGCAGGAGGAAGTCATCAGAAGTAAGGAGGAGAAAAACCAAAGGAGAGGAAGGTAGGAGGAGGTCATCAGAAGTAAGGAGGAGAGAAACCAAAGGGAAGGAAGGCAGGAGGAAGTCATCAGATGAAAGGAGTAGAGAAAACAAAGGGAAGGTAGGCAGGAGGAGTCACCAGAAAGAAGGATGCGATAAACCAAAGGAAAGGAGGGCAGGAGGAAGTCATAAGATGAAGGAGGAAAGAAACCAAAAAGGAAGGAAGTCAGGAGGAAGTCATCTGAAGGAAGGTGCGGAGTACCAGATGTACTGAATGCAGGAGGAAGTTATCAGAAGGAAGGAGGAGAGACACCAAAGGGAAAGAAGGCAGGAGGAAGTCAACAGAAGGAACGAGTAGAGAGACCAAAGCGAAGGAAGGCAGGAGGAAGTAATCAGGAGGAAGGAGGAGAGAAACCAAAGGGAAGAAGGCAGGAGGAAGTCCTCAGAAGGGGAAGGAGGAGAGAAGCTGAGGGGAAGGAAGGCAGGAGGAAGTCATCAGAAGGAAGGAGTAGAGAAACCAAAGGGAAGTAAGCAGGAGGATGTCATCAGAAGGAAGGAGGAGGGAAACCAAAGGGAAGGAGGGCAGGAGGACGTCATCAGAAGGAAGGGAGTGAGAAATCCAAATGGAAGGAATGCAGGAGGACGTCACCAGAAGGCAGGAGTAGAGAAACCAAAGGGAAGGAAGCAGTAGGATGTCATGAGAAGGACAGGGGAGTGAAACGAAAGGAACACCAAAGGGAACGAAGGCAGGAGGAGGTCAGCAGAAGGAAGGGGTAGAGAAACCAAAGGGAAGGAAGGTAGGAGGAAGTCAGCAGAAGAAAGGAGAAGAGAAACTAAAGGGAAGAAAGGCAGGAGGAAGTTGGCAGAAGGAAGGAGTAGAGAAACCAAAGGGAAGGAAGGCAGGAGGAAGTAATTAGAAGGAAGGAGTAGAGAAACCAAATGGAAGGAACGCAGAAGGAAGTCAGCAGAAGAAACGAGTAGATAAAGAAAGGGAAGGAAGGTAGGAGGAGGTCATCAGAAGGAAGGTGTAGATAAACCAAAGGGAACGAAGGCAGGAGGAGGTCAGCAGAAGGAAGGAGTAGAGAAACCAAAGGGAAGGAAGGCAGGAGGAAGTTGGCAGAAGGAAGGAGTAGAGAAACCAAAGGGAAGGAAGGCAGGAGGAAGTTAGCAGAAGGAAGGAGTAGAGAAACCAAAGGGAAGGAAGGTAGGAGGAGGTAATCAGAAGGAAGGTGTAGATAAACCAAAGGGAAGGAAGGCAGGAGGAGGTCATCAGAACGAAGGAGTAGAGAAACCAATGGGAAGTAAGGCAGGAGGAAGTCATCAGAAGTAAGGATGAGGGAAACCAAAGGAGAGGAAGGCAGGAGGAGGTCATCAGAAGGAAGGAGTAGAGAAACCAAAGGGAAGTAAGCAGGAGGATGTCATCAGAAGGAAGGAGGAGGGAAACCAAAGGAAGGAGGGCAGGAGGAAGTCATCAGAAGGAAGGAGGAGAGAAACCAAAGGGAAGGAAGCAGGAGGATGTCATCAGAAGGAAGGAGGAGGAAACCAAAGGGAAGGAAGCAGGAGGATGTCATCAGAAGGAAGGAGGAGGGAAACTAAAGAGAAAGAGGGCAGGAGGACGTCAACAGAAGGAAGGAGTAGAGAAACCAAAGGGAAGGAATCAGGAGGATGTCATGAGAAGGATGAAGGAGAGAAACCAAAGGAACACCAAAGGGAACAAAGGCAGGAGGAGGTCAGCAGAAGGAAGGAGTAGAGAAACCAAAGGGATGGGAGGCAGGAGGAAGTTGGCAGAAGGAAGGAATAGAGAAACCAAATGGAAGGAAGGCAGGAGGAAGTTGGCAGAAGGAAGGAGTAGAGAAACCAAAGGGAAGGAAGGCAGGAGGAAGTTAGCAGAAGGTAGGAATAGAGAAACCAAAGGGAAGGAAGGTAGGAGGAGGTAATCAGAAGGAAGGTGTAGATAAACCAAAGGGAAGGAGGACAGGAGGAGGTCATCAGAACGAAGGAGTAGAGAAACCAATGGGAAGTAAGGCAGGAGGAAGTCATCAGAAGTAAGGATGAGGGAAACCAAAGGAGAGGAAGGCAGGAGGAGGTCATCAGAAGGAAGGAGGAGAGAAACCAAGGGGAAAGAAGGCAGGAGGAAGTAATCAGGAGGAAGGAGGAGAGAAACCAAAGGGAAGGAAGGCAGGAGAAGGCCATCAGAAGGAAGGAGGAGAGAAACCAAAGGGAAGGAAGCGCAGGAGGATGTCATCAGAAGGAAGGAGGAGGAAACCAAAGGGAAGGAAGCAGGAGGATGTCATCAGAAGGAAGGAGGAGGGAAACTAAAGGGAAAGAGGGCAGGAGGACGTCACCAGAAGGAAGGAGTAGAGAAACCAAAGGGAAGGAAGGCAGGAGGAAGTCATCAGAAGGAAGGAGGAGAGAAACCAAAGGAAGGAAGGCAGGAGGAAGTCATCAGAAGGAAGGAGTAGAGAAACAAAGGGAAGGAAGGCAGGAGGAAGTTAGCAGAAGGTAGGAATAGAGAAACCAAAGGGAAGGAAGGTAGGAGGAGGTAATCAGAAGGAAGGTGTAGATAAACTAAAGGGAAGGAGGGCAGGAGGAGGTCATCAGAACGAAGGAGTAGAGAAACTAATGGGAAGGAAGGCAGGAGGAAGTCATCAGAAGGAAGGAGGAGAGAAACTAAAGGGAAGGAGGGCAGGAGGAGGTCATCAGAACGAAGGAGTAGAGAAACTAATGGGAAGGAAGGCAGGAGGAAGTCATCAGAAGGAAGGAGGAGAGAAACCAAAGGGAAGGAAGGCAGGAGGAAGTCATCAGCAAGGAGGTGAGAACATAATGGGAAGGAAACGGGAGGATGACATCAGAAAGAAGGAGGAGAGAAACCAAAGGGAATGATGGTAGGAGGAAATAGCAAATGTCTCTCAGCTTCACATTCCTCAATCTGGCCATCCAATCCCAGGAAACGTCTTCCCTTCTCAGGCACTCAGACTCGAGAGTGTCCATGCTGCCACGTTCCTTTCTTAGCTTCTGGTTTATGTTGGCCCTCTGCTTCTTGTTCTGGACTCCTGAGAGACCCTGTTGTCTGGGTTTTCGGGCCCCAAGTGTGATTGCATGTTAGGCCTATGCAGCAGGGTTTGGTAGGGCAGGATAATGTATGTCAAACTAAGGTATACAACATCCCAGAAGGATAGTCACTTGCCTCAGGCTATGTACTCCTCCTTCCTGTCGATACTAGATGGCCCCATGCTTAAGAATGGTGCATCTCTTCCTCTACTCATCATTGGACTTCTCTTGCACCTTCTCAATGCTTCGCCGTGTTCTCGTACCTCCAACCCTCCTTGACTCCTTCCTGTCAGGCTTATAGCATGACTGCTCCTTCAGCCTAAGTCCTCTCCTCATCTGTCTTGGTTCTCCTCTTCCTCCTCTCCACCTCCAACCTCTTCCTTACAACATTCCACTCCTCCTCCTATGTGTTCTCAGCCTCTTTCAGGCCATCATCTTCACATGGCTAGATGTTACCTCCAGGGGTTATGTCGCCCACATAGCATCCAACTTCCCTTTCCACTTTTCACGTTCTCCTTGCTCCTGTCCACCTCCTTACTGTCCACCACCTCCTCACTACTCTCCACACCTGGCTACCTCCTACTATGCCCGCTGCCCTTCGCTCTCTCTCGAGCCTTCTTTTCCCTGCTCTAGTTCAGCGTTGTCCTTCTGGTTCCTCCACCATGACTCTGCCAGCTCGCTCATTCCTTGCATGCAAACACCCACTCTCTGCTGCAAATCACTACCCTTCATAAAGAACTCAAGTGCTCATTATAGAGAACTAATGTGTCATATTATTGGTACTTTGTGGGACCTGCTTTAGTCAGGCCATGTACTTGGAATGAATTCCCTGTCTGGAATTGGCTGCTTGGTTGTTTGATGACATATAAGTCAGTCGCCACTCGCATGCTCCTCTCTCGCCGCTCTCTTTCCAGAGCCATGGCCAACACAACTCTCATCTGATCGGAAGAGAAAAATTGCAGATAGTGTGACTGTTGGGGTCCTGATGTTGTTCACACCTTGAGGACACCTACGCATTAAAAGACCTAAGCATCGTATGCGTAGGCTTGCCCCTTGAGGGTGCCTGAGGCTTAG
The DNA here is from genome assembly GCA_002915635.3 of Ambystoma mexicanum. NCBI lineage: Eukaryota > Metazoa > Chordata > Amphibia > Caudata > Ambystomatidae > Ambystoma > Ambystoma mexicanum. The sequence continues at coordinate 1,036,283,899 of CM030325.1, forward strand.
TTGTTGTACACAGATTTTGGGGAGTATGGCACTGCAAGAGTGCTTGGGGGTTGGCCCACGATACATGGCCTTGAAGCGCCAGGTGCAAGGGACTTCTCCCTGGTCACTGGCAGTAACTTGCAACCTCCGCCTCCATCCTTCTGGGGGTTGTAGGGGAACTGCCCCTCACAGAACCATTGAGACTGTAGTGTCATCACATTAATAGCATGGGAGGAGGTGGGGACATGGGGACAGGTTAATGGCGCACACATGACTCCTCACATGGGGGTGGAGGGATGGCGGGGGCCAGAAGGAAGGAATCTGTGGGAGACCAGCCATGGCGGCCATCAGCATGTGCTCTCTGACAGCTTCCAAGAAGGTTTCTCCTCCCAAGGACATGAAGAATTGAAAGGAAAAGTCCCACAGAGATGTGTGTGGTTGTGGGTGGGAGGGGGGGGGGTGAGGTGAGGTGGGTGAAGCAAACTATTGTCGAACCCTTTTCCCAACACTGCCGCCCAACCCTTCTCCCCCACTTTAGCTGGATTAATGCCACAATTGAAAGCAAGGCTATTTTACTTGTATGTTTTTTTATCCAGTGAAATTCTGGATCTCTGAGTTTTATATATTGCCAATTGTGGGCAATGTGGGGGACACATAACTTGCACTAGAGAACCAATGGGCTGAATGATTAATGTTTAACATAATATAAAGGTTGAACTTGATGAATTTAGATTTTATATTTCTTGTTCTTATCTATAAGGATTTTAATGGGAAAGAAATATATTTTCAAATGTTTGTACATTGTGGCATGACTTTAATTTTTGTGTATAATCATTTTGTTTTAAATTAAACATAACTATTGCGAAAGAGGCTTCTTTGTGCTACTTCCCTGACTCTACCCCTTCTTTTCTAAAAGCTCCCTGATGGGCGACAATGCCTGACAAATGTGCAGAACCTCGTATACTTTTGAAGAGAGAAATGGAAGTCTGGTCCGGGTCACTATGGTAATGATTTCTCTGTGTACAGTGCTGCCTTGAATTGGCAGTTTATTGGGCTTTGTCGGCCGGAAGGTGTAATATTCGTTGCATCCACATGAGTGGCCTGTGAGAATGTTGTATCACATGTCGTTGTAATGTTCTCAGACGCTCGCGATGGGCCTGCTGGGAGAGAGCCCCCACGCTGTCACCGGAAAGCGATGTCTTCCCTGTAACCAGGGTCTTTGAGTCTGGGCTGGAGATTCGCATCTGCAGCCCAGGACTTATTAATTGCGACTAGTCTTACACTGATATGGAAATGCCTCCGCGTGGCACGTCGCAGACCCTTTGTACATTTATACATGAAATCTCCTGCCTTCTGTATAATTCATAGCCCTTCTCTATGTGTGTGATTTAAATACCAATCCAGGTTAATCCCATGGTTGTCCTATGCAATTGTAGAGGAGCAGCTGTGTCCATCTGCAGGAGAACCCGCCCCCTACATCCCGTGTATTGGAGACACGAAATCGTGGCGTGACACCAGCCATTCATTATTGTGATATTATAGGTTATTCATAACACGCTTAATACCCAGAGGTTTCTAAGAGCGGACCAGGGGAGTGTTGCTCCGTGTCGTCTTGCTTCCAAGGCGAGCATGTTGCCGCTGAGCTATCCTCCCGAGCTATAATACCAATACCGCAGCGAGTGTTTGAAAGAAGATACCCACTGAGACAACCTTACCGAATGTATCCTCGATGTGATGATAATCTACAGGAGGAAACACCTCAAGGAGTGTGTAAATAAGCTAACCAATGAATTAATGACATCAAAAGAAGTGTGCACGACGTCTCGAGATACTGGCTACAAATGATGTATAGATCCGGAAGAACCTAATGGTGAAGTAAAGAATCAAGTGACTTTCCCAATATAGAAAAGGAAGATTACACGTCCACAAAATGCTGCAGAAAAACAACCGTTCAATTAATGTAGTTGCTGAAACACAAGTTAAGTCATCATAGAAGTGGCTATGAGTAGTGAATAGAATGCAGGCAAAGCCGCCATGGTATAGAGGTTGGACATCAGGATCATGAATTTAGTAGGCCAGCACCCATGAAGCTGGAATAGAAAACTGTGTTGCAGCAGGAATAATAGGCTTGTGAAGCTGTAGGGCAGGGCTGCCTGGCCTGGAGTCAAGATTCAAGAAGCAAGGTCAGCTATCTGTTCTGAAGAAGAACGAGTATGCAGAGGATGAACCTTCTCACATTAAGGTGCAAGATAGAACACAAAGGATGCCAAGCTTTAATTCATTTAGAGCATTTAAATGCTGCAAAATGGACCAAACCGTGGTCTCCCGTCAGGTGAGCCAAGGTTGGAAATAGAGCTTGAGCTTGAAGTCCCAGACAATATAACGAGTGCCCTCACTCTCGTGCATTCTCAAAGACGAGAATATTCTGCAAGGCCAAGTACAAAGACAATTTCATGGCAGAAGGCATGGGTGATAAGAGATGTTGGGCTAATTGGGTGGTGAGGTAGTTTTGTGTCCTTTCTTCCTGCACCTGGGTCTGGGCTTACATGTTGCTAAATGAAACAAATGTTCCAGACATGGCACAAGCATACCAACCAATTACATTATTCTATATAACGAAGGGCCTTTTAGTTTGAAAACCAATGAGAAACTGTGTATCTACAGTTTCTGAAATTACATGTTAGGTAGGCATAAGTTGTTCACCTGATAATGGACAACCAATAACAATCCTAGCTCCTAAGTATACTTAGATATCTCCCTTAACCAATCCAACCCTTAATAGGTTGTTTCATTATTGCCCTGTAGTATTAGGCCACAATTTATTCATATAAAAACCATATTTTGTATAGAGATCATTGAGAGACTGAGTGTACGTCTATTGATGTTTGTTGTAACCTCCCTGTTTTAGATAATTGTTAATAAAAGAAGTACTTTGCCATCTTCCTGAGTTGGTTCCGTTATTTGGACTCAGAATTATTCTGGTGTAATCCCATCCATTACATATGCATGTTCCCAAAGGGCCATATGCTCAAATTCAATCCATTAGTTCTCTCCTCCTACTTAAGATAGCATTTACTGGCAAGACTTCTCCATTTCCAGTGGCTGTTCTTGTCTCTTTTACCACTGCTTCACCCATATAAAGTTTAAAACAAGCGTTCCCTGGTCCTCTCCTGTGTTTGAAGGATCGAGAAGCCATGTGATTCACGAAATGTAGGTGTTTATGCAATCACAGGCGTTGGGGCAGGGCACAATATAATAAATAATAAATAATAATTTGGCACTTATATAGCGCTACGAACCTGCCGATTGTGCCCTGCCCCCTCCCTCGGTCAGAGATATGGGGCCTTAATACGCGATTGCCGTTAAGGTTTCCTAGTTTCCGTCATGCCGGTGCCACTGTTTCTGGCAACCCGTGATTCCGGAATTAACGAATGATTATGGGTTGTTGGGCACGTGCATTCCGGCATGCCGGAAACGGCGGTACCGGCATCACGGAAATAACATGAAAACTCACAAAAATTGACAACACTGTTGTCCTTCGTGCCAGTGCCCTGTAATCCGGCATCGCCATGATGGACCCGGCAGCACCGGAAACTGCACTGCCGCTATTACCATGACCGGAAACAAAGTGATCGCCAGAACAAGAAATTGGCCAGCGGCCATTGCAAAAACACGATCCATTGCAATCTGCAACTCACAGGTGACACCCACCCCTCCTGAGCAGATGAGTATCACCAGGACCATGTAATCTCAAGTATGTGAGCAATGACAAGTGCCGGCAAACACATCTGCGCAAGAAGAGCATTTGGGAGGAGGTAGCACAGAAGGTGTCAGCAGTGGGGACAACACCACGCACAGTGCAAGACTGCTACAAACGCTGTGTCGACCTATGCCTGGCGGTACAGAAACTCCTGTCTGTCCAGCGGTGGTGGGAGCGCATCACCAAAACACCTGATGCCCTGGGAGGAGAGGTGCAGCAGTGTGCTCCACATGGAGTCAATAGAAGGGGTCGGCGCTGTGAAGGCCAAAGCCGGGACACCCATAAAATGCCGGTGAGTACACGTAACCCCAATGTAATCATTAACATACCTGGCTACCCTGCTCCCACCACTGTACCAACATAGCACTGAAATGAGAATTGCACCGTCCACACCCACAAAAATACCCTGCATGCACCCCCTCAAGAACGAACATCCAGGGTACATACATGGACATACACCCTGGCCACCTAACAATGACACATGCCTGAAATACTTATTGAACACCGCACCAGCATCCTGTACTTCCAACTGTTCAAGCATCTGCTCCCACATAGACACACATCAGCCTTCCACAGTGTACTGCATGTGTGCCTGCGGTGCTTCCACTGGCACCAAAACACAGCAGTGCTGAGCCCCATCTCCACACACACCCTTGCATACAAAGTCAATGACATGTGTCCCCCTTGTACCAGCCAACCCGACCCCTGATCACAAATGCACATACTGGCCCTGTAACCATACTGCACATACTGGCCCTGGTCCAGGCAACAAGCCCATGCTTGCCCCATACATACCACACCACTCCCCACCCCAACATCCCACAGCGGGAATGGCTAACCCCCTAACACTGTACCCAGCAAATGACAGTACACCAAAACAGTATCCCCAGCGCAGTAGTCTACCATGTACAAACATCACAGATCCTGCAGCTCAGTACATATAATACAAGCATGTGTGCACCATGCCATGTACCACACCATATCCCAGAAACAGCACAATCAACATAATGCATGTATCTGTGCTTCCTTCATCCACACTGCTCACTAAAACATGCCATTCTGACTCCCTCAGGCACATCATCTGACAGTGCAGTGGGCCATGCAAGCACCTCTAGGGGCACCAGGAAAAACGCCACCGCAGGACAGCAGGGACCACCACCAAGGACACTTCAGCGACCAGTGGCACAACCGGCCCACCCAACCAGGCAGCCCCAAAACTGCTACAGTTACCACTGCTGTACCCATTCAGGCAGCCCCAACTGCTGTTGTTACGCCACCACCATCACAGCTACCATATGTACGTGGGCATGAATCGTGTGCTGAGGACATAGCCGACAATGCTGGAGGCAACACAGGGGAGACCAGTGACCACACGAGCTACGGGCCTGCAGAATTGAGCCCGATAAACCTCATGAGCCCACAACACCCACCCTTCCTAGTGTCAGGGAAATGGACGGCCAGCTATGCCATATTGAGGAACAGCAGGATGCTTTAAACTGCCCTAGTGCAGCAGCATCTCCAAGAGGTAAGGTTAATGAGGGATAGAGTACTGGCCAGTAACCGGCACAATGCACGTGCCCTTGGATGTGCCACAACTGCCATTGTCCTGATGGCCAGGAGGGTACACGAGTGGAATAGTATAATGTCCTCCATTGCTGAGACCATGACAGCAACCCAAGACGTCGATCGTGGCGTGTGCCATCCACTCCACATAGTCACACACCAGATGGCAAGCGGGCACAGAAATAGGCCGATAACAAACGTGCCCTTGATGTGTCTTTGGCCGGGACTACATGGACGACTTGACACGAGTTGTGGAGGGATAGTTGGGGGAGTGGGTGTAGTTCCATATTTGTTTTGCATTTCATTCATTACATTACACTAGGTGAAGCAAAGAAATCATGACTGGACATTCATTCTTAGTGTGAGTGAGTGTTTAATTTCCTGTACAGTGCAGAGTTTGATAGCTGGCTGTAACGAAGTGGGCTTTTCATGAATCGAGACCAAACTTCACTTCATTAGCAGCACTTTTATTATGTCTTAGTGCCAGTTATTATGATAGTACAAGAGTTTGTATGTTAGTTAAGTACGGAGCAAAGAACACCCACCAGCCCTTTCATCAGAGCTCACTCTCTTTCTCCAACCGTCCTCTCTAGAACTCTCACTGTAACATTCCACTGCCTCACACTTCCAGCATCATGACATCATCACTCTGATTACAGCACATAGTGTAATGTACCCATCGTCAGATCCTCACATATCTCCCCTCCTTATTACTGACACAAAAAGGAATGTGTAATGTCTGATCCTTACATAGATGTCCCCATGAAGTTACTACTTTATGAACCTGACCTGATAAACTGGATGTAATGTACTTGGAATTGATTAAAGGACTTACAGTACATCAAAGATGTCAGAGTCATCTTTGGCGAGGGCTACATCTTTACAAAAGTATAATGTACCAGTCCTCAGAACTTTACATATCTCCCTTCCTTATTTCTGATACAAAAAGGAATATCAGTATACTACTCTCCAAATCTATGCTGCCTAAAGCAAAATCTCTATCCCCTTCCAAATTTAACTTTTACGATTTCTACTAAACCCTCAACAAACTGCGGGCCCTGCAGTAAACATCAATATAGAGACCGGCTCTATCCTTCTCTAACTCACGACAAAACCAACTACAACTACATTTGCCACCAACTATAATTCCTGCAAAAACGTCACCCAAATTGGTAACAACCTCAAGAAAAAACCCAAATTCTCTCACTCACTATCCCAGTACTCCCCAAAACTACAATGAGGCTCAAACGAGATCCCTAAAGACACTTTGTTTGTTTGTTTGTTTGTTTGTTTGTTTATTTATAACGCGCAGACCAACAGACCCGGGGGCATCAGGGCGCAATTTGTACAGGGTTGCAAGAAAAGAACATACAGGGAGATAAATTACAAAAAAGTATAACAATACAGCATAATAAACAAACTTAATAATTACATATCTTACACATGGTACAGTGTCCTTAGGCTCTGCAGAGGAAGTATCCTTGAGGTAGTTGGGAAAGGTAGCAGACCGGAAATCGTGCAGGGGAACAGGCGGGTTGGGTAAGTAGGACCGAATGTCTGACACAGCTATTGCTGGTCAAAGAGCCAAGATTTGTTTTATTCTTGAAGGCGTTGAAGGAGTCTTCAGCTCTGATGGCAGCGGGGAGGTGTTCCAAAGTTGGAGGCTAGGACAGGGAAGCTAGTGCCTCCCGCTTTTTGGAGCTTAAACCTAGGGATAGTAAGGCAGTGAGTCTGAGCAATTCTTAGTGGTCGGGCAGTGGAGTGGCGCGAAAGCCGACTGCAGAGATAGATCGGAGCCTTGTTGGCTAGGCATTTGTGCGTGAGGGCAAGTGTTTTTAGGAAAATCTCTGCTTCACGGGTAACCACTTAAGGCTAGCTCTGGCTTAAGAGATGTGGTGGTTACGAGGGATGTTCAGAGCCGCTCGAATTGCATTGTTCTGAGGTGTTTGGAGTTTGGACAGGTTTTCTTGGCTGGTGCCTAGATATAGGGCACTGCAGTAATCTATTTTTGCCATGATAAGTGTTCTCGCTAGTGTGACGCTATTGTGGGTGGTGAGGAAAGGTCTGCAGGCTGAAATGAGTTTGCACGTGTAGGCGGAGGTGGATCTGACTGCATTAGTTTGTCTTGACAGGGAAAAGGTGGAATCCAGGTAAAAGCTAGTGTTTTGGTGTCTTTCGAGACTTGTATGGAGTTGCCGTCTATGATGAATGACTGATAGGATGGCTCCAGTTTGCTCAGGCGTTGTGAAGTACCCAGAATAAGTAGCTCCGTCTTATCGTCGTTCAGACATAGCTGGTGCTGGGCCATCCAGGCTTGGATGATCGAGTAGACGTCATTGAGGGCCTTGGTGTCAGCAAGATAATCACCCGAGATGGGAATGAGTATCTGGGTGTCGTCCGCATAGTTGGTGTAGGAGACACCCAGATAATCGAGCACATCGAAGAGTGGTTTCGTAAAGATATTGTAAAGGGTAGGAGACACGCAAGAGCCCTGAGGAACACCGCAATGAATAGGGGAGAGAGCTGCGGCAGCGGAGGGTGCAAAGACCCTCATAGATCTGTTGCTCAGGAAGGATTTGATCCAGGCTGCTGCGGAGGGAAAGAAATTGGCAGCAGAGTGGAGGTGCCTGCAAAGGATCTGGTGGTTAACCAAATCAAATGCGGCGGAAAGGTCGAGGAGTAATAGCATTGCTAATTTGCCCTTGTCCTTCAGGACTTCGATCTGGGTTTTTAGGTCTAATAGAGCCGTTTCGGTCCCGTGTCTGGGCCGGAATCCGGATTGTCGTAGACCTAGCAGATTGTTTGATTCAAGGTAGTTTTGGATCTGCAGGTAAGCTGCACGGTCCAGTATCTTCAGCAGGAATGGTACTGTAGTAATAGGTCTGAAATTCGTGGGTATGCTTGGGTCAAGGGAAGGTTTTTTTAGTAGCGGGATCACCCAGGCGTCTTTAAGGTTGTCCGGGACAATACCTGTTTCAAAGGAAGAGTTGATGAAGGCTGTAATGAATGGGGCTAGGTCATGGGCGGAGTCCTTAATGATGGGAGCTGGGCACGGGTCACCTTGGCAGTTGGAAGGTTTCATCCTGAGGATGATATTTTCTACTTCGATGATAGTGAGCGGTACGAAGGTGAAGGGTTTGATGTTGGCAAAGTTGGAGAGGGTGGGCCTAGTGGGGGAGGATGAACGGTTGTCACGCCTCAGGCAGTCCTGCTTATCTTTTATTTTAGATTGGAGCATAGAGATTTTGTTTAGGAGGGCTGCTTGAATGTTAGTGCACCATTTGCTGTCTTTTGTGCAAGTGTCTGGCGGGGATACTGGGGTTTCGAGCTCTTTTAGGACTCTAAAGAGTTCCTTGGAATTAGAGTCGGCTTGTGTGATACGATTATTAAGCGATTCTTTTTTAGCAATGATGATGGCGTCTTTATAAATGAGGGAGGCGAGGAGGAAGCCGTCTTTATGCTCATCAGATGGGTGGCTTTTCCACCGGTTTTCCGCGCAGCGTTGGCCTTGCGAAGGATTCTTAGCTGTGGAGTGAACCATGAATTGAGGTGTGCTTGTGGTTTAGCCTTTCTAAGTTTGATTGGTGCTAAGGTGTCAATGGCCGTGAGCATCGTTTGGTTGTAGGTGTCTGCAAGGGAGGTGGGATCAGAGCAGGCGTTGGTCGCTGCATTAAGAGAGGGGAGTAACAGTGGGAGGAGTTGTTCTCTTGTTATATTTTTTTTATTGCGGGTGGGGAGGGCTGGGGCTATGGGTGTTGGGGCTCGCAGGGTAGCTTCAATGTTAAATGTTATGATGTGATGGTCAGATCATAAGCATGGGGAGTTATTGAGGACCTGGATGCTGCAATTGGAACCGGCTAACCAATCGATGGTCCTGCCTTTGATATGGGTCGGTTCTTGTATGTACAAGGTGAGGCCAAGGTCAGTAAGAGCATACTCCAGATCAGTTGCTACAGGATCCTTAGGGTCGCCGCGACCAAGATTGAAGTCACCTAAGATTATTGTTTGGGAGTTGTTTTTTGTTTTGTCAAGAAGAAGAGTGGAAATTTCACTGACAAAGGTGGGTGCCGGCCCTGGGGCCTGTAGATAAGGTGAAGGGTGGCCGTTTGGTTAGGTGTTAGTAGTAATTTGATTGTCAGCAGTTCAGCTGATTCGAGTTTGGAGTCGGATACCACTCTTAGGTCAAGGGAGTTTTTGTGGATGAATGCCACGCCCCACTCTAGTATGGGCAGAGGAGCGGTCACAGCGTGTGATGCCATAGTCAGGCGGTAAGGCCAAGGATAGAGAAGGGCCAGAGGGCATGTAGCCAGGTTTCGGATATGGCAATGAAGTCAAGGTCGGCAGTGGTGATAAGGTCGGCTATGTCAAGAGCGTGTGCTGTGAGGGATCTAGCATTGATGAGGGCACCCTTGAACACAGGCAATTTAACCCCTGTGGTCTTAGTTTTGCAAGTGGCGGAGGGTGAAGGCGGGCTGGGTGGTGTGTGTGGGGCTTGCTTAGTGGTGTAGGTGCGGGAAGGACGAATACGGAATCTGGTGCCTAGTCTCTTGTTCCTGAGAGTAAGGGGCAAGGTTGGTTAGGGGTTGGTTTGTGGCAAAGTGTTTGAGCCAGAGAGCAGGGTCATTAAGGTATTGGTTAATCTGGTTGCAGGGGTGGTGAGCGTCAACGGAGGTTGCTGAAGGACTCGTTGAGGGTGTCAGAGTCATGGTGGGTGACGCTGGTCACGTAGGTAGGGCAGGCCAGGATATTAACCTCAAAGGTAGGAGTGGTTGACTTGGGTGGTTGAGTGAATGGGGCAAGGTATGTGATTAGGAGGTGTGCAATAGAAGGCGCACGCTGATGTGCATGATGGTGGTGCTGGCTGCCAGAATAGGTTCCCTATGAGCTTGTTGAGAGGGACAAGTTGGGGTCTGCTAGAGTGGGCCTGGTGAGATAATGGAAGGGGTGAGGATGCTATGGTATGGCTGGAAGCCTCCGCACCTAGATAGGGATAACCCAATGGCTGGAATGCAAAGGTCAGGGCAGCCTAGATTAGCGTAGTCGCAGGCTGTCACCCAGGGCAGTGTAAACCTAGATTAGACGTGACCCAAGTCAGGTACGGCACAATACAATTTGATGCGCCCTAAGGCACAGCACCGTTGAAGTGGTCAGTGGGCTACCAAAGGGTATATTACAATTGAAATGGTCTGTAAGCGACCATAAGGCACAACACGATTGAAATGGTCTGAAAGCGACCTTAGGCACAATACAGTTATAAAGGGGTCTACTCGTGAACATAAGGCACAAAATACTTATGATATTCTAAGGTTCGAGAGTTTCAAGGGAGGCATGAAACACATTCAAATAATAGTGGCTCAGAGTACATGCCTACAGTAGTGTCCCCGGTACTGGCAAGCGTGATTATGCTCCTTGAAATGACGGTCCATGTAGAAAATGGAGTACAGGTAAAGGTGATTGAAGGGGAGTCGTAACATTGCAATGTCAGAAAAGGAACAAGGACAGGGGCAAGGTACTTACAGTGGGTTCACCTAGTGTGAATGGGGGTATTTGGATACTTGCTTGCGATAGCTTGCCACGGACTTTGCGGAAGGCGGTCGGGGAGGTTTAATTTGAGCAGGGGGGGTGGCCACGCCGCGCTCCCATGCGCGTAACAGGCGCAGGAACAGGCCTTTGTGAGGCCTTCGTGTGCGCCGCCGTCGGATCCGCCTGCCGGCGGGCAATTCAATTCAAATGCGAGGCTCAGCCTCGTTTTCGTGCCGCGAAGCGCCCGGCATGCAGGGGTCAGGCAGGGCGAAGAGACAAGGTCAGGCAGGCCTTGTAGTATGCCTCGGATGATGGATTCCGTGAAGAGGAAGGGGCTCCTGCCCTCTTCCCTTGGCGAGGGGGACGGAATGTGAAAACAGAAACACAACATTTCTAATGAACTCTCTGTGCTCAGTGATACTCACCCCATAGTCCTCTTGTTATCTTGGATGCACAACAAGTTTATACTGAACTTCTAAACCACAGTACCACTCCCCAAACATAACACCCTGATAATCTAAACACGGACACTTATGTCCCACCATACTCAGCCCTGAGTACTCCTGTCTGTCATACTACAAAATCATTGAACCTATGCTACCTCCAAATATGGAGATTTCACTAGATGCATATAGCACCCAGTACCTCTTAAAAAAATTCAAGAACCATAACGTACCCCACACCTGAACCTGGGAATCCGATGATACCAACCAATATACTATTTGAAGAACACATGTCTTGCCAGAAACGCGACCTAAATGTCTCCCAACACCCTGATATTTCGACCAAGAATGTCATTACTTCATAAATCACTTTGTTCCATTCACAAGTGACTTTGTTCTATTCACCGTTAGTGATACAACACTTGTTTTAGTGCAACATAACAGCAAATTTTGCACAGCTGTGTTTTAAAGTCTCTGAATTTCTCGACGAGCTAAAAAGAGAAAAAAGCTAAACAGGAATCTTTCTTTTCTTTATTTTCATTTTTCCATCAAATGTCCATGAATTGCTCGACGAATTTTCACAGTTCCTTCACATTTCCACTTAAAGTAACTTTTGTAAAATAGAGAGCATTAAATCCATAAAATGACTATTCGTATGATAAATATCCCAACTATTGAGAGCCATATCTCACCTCTGCCATTCAAAGCACTCACTTAATTCACCAACAACTACAAACACACACATTCTCAAACCCCATTACTGGAATACTAATAATATTCTCTGTCATAGCATGACAATTCCTTGCAAAATCTCAAAACATCTGGATCCAGTTCTTCCAAAACAATTTCAGAAGTGTCCCCTACTTCACCCAACAACTCTCCACATGACCTACAGTGTCCCCAAACTTTTTCCCAGTGAACTTTAAATTCCTTGTATGCACTCAAACAGCCATTGCACAGAGCAACTCCCCTTTCTCTGTAGTGCCAACAGTTCCTAGGACATTCGCACTTCTCGGGAATATTACTATTACCAATTTCTCTCACCGGGTATTGTGTCCGTTCTTCTACTACTACATTTGGCACCCCGCCAGTCTCTGTGCGTTGCTTATAGTTTCTTCAAGTGGACTTACATAACAAAGAACTTCATTTCCATCGCCAATTCCATCGTACGCCTCTTGCAATGTCAGTCTGATCCTTTCCATAGTGAAAGACGCTTACGACGGCATCCTGAAGTTTTAGGGTTCTATCATCCAACCCAAACTCTTGTATATCAGTTGTGTGCTCTTCCAAATGCGACGCCTTCACGCTTCCCTTCCGTTTCCCCAATAACGCACTCTTACTTCCATTAGAGAAAAGAACCTGCTGTGCGTCCCTCGCGACATACCCGGATCGTGGGCTCCAGTCGACGTCATCACAATCCTCGGGAATGTCCAGCAGAGAGAAGCTCCGCGATCACCAGTCACACCGACACCCGTACACGCCTTGTGTACTACTGAAGCAGCCTCCTACAGGCTCCTGTACACGCCTTGTATACTCCTACGGGCTCCTGTACACGCCTTGTGTACTTCAAATACCCAAACGTCCTTGCGCACACTATTAGTCCGAACTGTACACACCTTGTGTACTACTACGGACTCCTGTACATGCCTTGCGCACAATAATAGTCCGAACTGTACACGCCTTGTGTACTCCTACGCGTTCCTGCACACGCCTTGTGTACTTCAAATACCTAATTTTGCCCCTAGGGTGCCCGCTTACAGGTCCATAGAACCCCGACCCCACAGTCATTGGGCCTTAGCTCACCTGGTGCCCCCTTGGGGGGCTAGCGGGTGTTCCTCTGTCTGGTGATAGGCTCCTTGCGTCTGAAGTTGCCTGTGATTCTCTAGGCAGACGGTTTCCTTTTTGGATCGGCAGCGCAGCGCACAGTAGGTGCCCAAATCAGCAACAACCCCTTCTGCGACTAGCTTAGATTCCGATAACATTGGGTTGCTGCTGCGCACGCTGACTTGTCTAGAACAGCACACCACTTCATAAATTTACAGTGTGTGTCGCCGCTGCCTGCCGCTGCCTCCGATGTCAAACATCCTCGTCGCCATTGTAACGAAGTGGGCTTTTCATGAATCGAGACCAAACTTCACTTCATTAGCAGCACTTTTATTATGTCTTAGTGCATGTTATTATGATGGTACAAGAGTTTGTATGTTAGTTAAGTATGGGGCAAAGAACACCCACCAGCCCCTTCATCAGAGCTCACTCTCTTTCTCCAACCGTCCTCTCTAGAACTCTCACTGTAACATTCCACTGCCTCACACTTCCAGCATCATGACATCATCACTCTGATTACAGCACATAGTGTAATGTACCCATCGTCAGATCCTCACACTGGCCTAGGCCATGTGCTTGTGTGCTGTGCTCAGAAATAGTGGTTAATCAGTGCATCGTGTGCATCACGGCCATCCATGGCATCCCTGCGATGTGGCAATGCCAGTTCATCATCACTATCATTCTCATCTTGCACCACAGCTGGGTGCAGGTGCAAGTCCATGTCTGGGGGAAGTGGGATGTTCCACCTGATACACATGTTGTGCAGCATGGCACAGGCCAGGACTATTTTGCCCACCCCCACGGGGCTGTACATCAAGTGCAGCCCCCCCTACTCTGCTCAGGCAGTGGAACCTTGCCTTTAACAAGCCAAATGTCTGCTCGATTGTGCACCTTGTCCTGATGTGAGCACGTTTGTAGCTCTGCTCGGGCTGGTTCTGTGGTTGCCTGACGGGGGTCATCAGCCATGCCATCAAGGGGTAGCCAGCATCACTAGCACAGCTGGGACTGAATGGGGGCACATCTTTGGGGTGCCAGTATCATGTTAGTACAGTTTGTATGTTGGTCGTTTACACATGCAGGTTATTACATACGATTGGCACAAGACGTAGCATGTGTTATAGAAGGCCCCAGTATACTGCACATTGTGAATGGAAATTGCTGTTTCTAAATTTCATGGATAGTCGGATGTTGAATCTGTGATCTGCTGGCTTTCTGTCTGCATGCATCAATGTTAGTTGAATGAAATGGCGGAATTGGTAATTTCGCTTGTCCGGATCAAAGTGTGCTGGTGGCCTTAACAGGAGCCTTGTTTCCGGGGCGGCAAAATACAATTCTGCCTCCCACAACTGGTGTGCCCGACAGGTATGACCCTGCCGGGCACCACAGTCCTGGTATGCAGACTTGTCACAGGAGCTAACGTTTGTTCACGTGCACAGATTTCATATGTCTTTATTTAGGGAACGACTACATGCGTGCAGTCATACAAGCATTTTACATTTCATAATATGCAGCATGGGAGTGGTTGATGATCATCTGTGAATCATGCAAAATGATCAATGTGGCTGTATACACAGAGAGATACATATGATAGAGAAGGCGATGGCAGGATATTGATTGCCATGCAGCCAATGGCCTTGGTCCCTATGCAAGGTGGATGGGTGGTTTGCTGTCACTTTCCCACCGCCCATTCACACCCACCTTGACCTATACCCCTATGCCACCCTCAACTTTGCCCAATGCATATGCCAATAGGGGTTCCATTTGCATGCCGTACGATGTTCATATCACCCATCCATTCATATATCCTACTAATGTGTTGCTATTCATGTCAAATGCATATGGGTATGCGCACTTGTAACAGGCAGGTGAAATGACTGCATACTGTGGGGTACGCTAGTGGTGGGGAGCTCGGGGTGGGGTGGACTTCATTGGTATGACTTGTCTGTGCTTCAGGTGTTGGGAATGTGCTCAATGTTTATTTGTTGGTGTATTTTCTATTGGTGTGATGCATTCTGGTACCTGTACTGCATGTTTATGTGGCAGTCCAGCTTTGCTGTTATTATTCTTCTGCATTTTCTGTCTGGCCATTTCACACACGCGAGACATGCCCTTCAAATCATGCATGCTATTTGTGGGTATAACATTGCATTGCACACATGCACTGGTGACAGTTATTGACCCCCACCAATTCCACAGTGTACATTCTTTGGTAATTACACTAACCCAGCAACCAGGTCCACTCTCTGCTGTGCCGTACCATGTACCCTGGCAGTGTGGAGTACCTCAGCATCATAGAATCGTGTGTCGATACCAGGCATCCTTCACAGCAATGGGTGATGAGGTGGTGTGCACCACACACCATCTACACATTGAGCAAGTGGTACAGTTTCTTGTTCCTGTAGACTGCCTCAATGGCATGCCTGGCCACTAGCTCCACATGTGTGCAGTTCAGCACACCAATCACATTGGGCATGCCGGCCAGTGCATGGACTGCACCTTTGGTCGCATGAACCTGGTCAAGTGTTCTGGGTAGGGCTATTTCATCAGACACATGCCGCAGGAGGGCATCCTGAACCTGAAAAGGGACCCAAGAAAACCAGGGTAAGGATAGCCCATGCAGTTCACCCACAGTGTGTTGGTAGGTGCCAGTTGCAAGGAAATGTATCACAGACACTACCTTGAGCAAGGGGGGTGGAAGTACGGATGTAGATGAGGCTGACGATGCCGTCGTGGATCAGGTTGACTATGGAGGTGATGGTGTCCCTGTCCAACCGGTCGAGCGTGTGGATCTGTGTTTGGCTGAGGTTGAAGGGTGTGGCCCTTATGCAGGGTATGGGCGGCTGCCTGCCGTGTGCTACCTGCTGGCCATTGTTATTATGCATGGCCAAGATGATCCTCCTTCTCCTCCTGCACTTCCGCCACCTCCTCTGCCTCCCTGACTCTTCCAGTAGTATCCCTGCACGCAGAGCCTCCAGCTCCATTACTGCTAATGCTGCTGCAAGCATGCTTGTGTTGGAAGGGGTGTGGGGTGTGGGGGTGGTCCTTTTGTGCTGTACCAGTGCTCATGATGTGCACCTGTGCTGATTTTAGCCACCTGCACACCTGACACTGTTTAACGCCTGGTCCGTGAAGCTGGTGTTTCTGGCGTGGTCATTACAGTGCCGCCACCACTTTTATGCCAGTGTTTCCATAAATTATTTACTCGAAATGTGCACATACTACCTTTGTGCTGGTGTTTCAGGCACGGCTGATGCTTTATTCAGCAGATTCCGTTCACGGTGCTGCCGGATATGGTAGGTCACTTGCGGTGACAGAGTTTGTGGTATTGTGACTCAGAGTATGCCGGTCTGGAATAAGGGGCCGGTATGGCGTGATCAGCACCGCTATTTACGGACAGGCATAGTTGTAATGAGGCCCAAGGTGCCATTACCACTCCCTCATTAGGAGATATGATGTCCTGCCCACACCCTCATTTATGGATATGATGCCCTGCCCACTCCCTCAGTAAGGGATATGGTGCCATGCCCACTCCCTCAGTAAGGGATATGGTGCCCTGCCTGCTCCCTCAGTAAGGGATATGGTGCCCTTCCCACTCCCCCCAGTAAGGGATATGGTCCTCTTATCATTCTCAGTAAGGGATATGATTCCCTTCCCAATCCCCCAGTAATTGTTATGATGCCCTTCCCACTACACCAGTAAGGGATGCCCTTCTCTCTCCCTCATTAAGGGATGTGGTCATCTTCTCACTCGCCCCAGTAATGGATATGATGCCCTTACCACTCCCAGTAAAGGATATGGTGCACTTCCAAATCTCTCAGCAAGGGATATGGTCCCCTTCCCACTGTCCCCAGTAAGAGATATGGTGCCCTTACCACTCCCAGTAAAAGATATGGTACACTTCCCAATCTCTCAGAAGTGGATATGGTGCCCTTCCCACTCCCCCCAGTAATGGATATGGTGCCCGTATCACTCCTAGTAAAGGATAGGGTGCACTTCCCAATCTCTCAGAAAGGGATATGGTGCCCTTCCCACTCCCCCCAGTAAGGGATATGGTGCCCTTATCACTCCCAATAAAGGATATGGAGCACTTTCCAATCTCTCAGAAAGAGATATAGTGCCCTTCCCACTCCCCCAGTAAGGGATATGGTGCTCTTATAATTCTCAGTAAAGGATATGGTGCTCTTGCCAGCCGCACAGTAAGGCATATGGTATCCTTCCCACTCTCTCTCTAAGTCCTCTGGTGCCCCCACCACTTCCTCAGCAATATGGTGGTTTTCCCACTCCCTCATTAATGGATATGGTGCCCTTCCCTCTCCCTCACTAAGGGATATCATGCCCAGCTTACTCCCTCAGTAAGGGATCTGGCTCCCCTCTCACCAACAATGAGGGAGATGAAGCCCTGCTCACCCTCAATGAGGGATATGGAGCACCTTATCTTCTTACTAAAGGAGCTGGGGCCCTTCCCACCCCAATAAAGGATATGGTGCACTTATCACCCTCAGGAAAGGATACAGGGTGGGAGGAGGGGGATTGGCTGCCGCGCACTATGTGATATGTTCCCTGGGTACTAATTCTGTCACTAGGGGTATTCCTGGTTGTGAACATCTAGTTTTGCTCCACATCTCCAGGTCAAATGACTAGACATGCCTTTTGATGGAGTCCACCTCTTCGGGACTACCGCAGGTGAATCCCGAGAGATTTCCTGGCAGCCAAGGGTGCTGCTAAATAGTTAAGAATGCTCTTCAGTCTTCTCAGCACTCTTATTTCACTTCTACTTGGAAGGGTTGGAGGTTTTATTTTTACTTCTCTTCATTTGGCCAAAGAGAAAGCGGAAATCATACAGGAATGGACTAAACAGTCCAGAGGTGTCACACCAGACTTGGCAGAGCAGGTAAGGAAGGCCAATCTGCGACCCTGGCAGTACCCGTCCACCTCTACATCACCTCACAACCTCTTTAGGTATTTCTCCCATGACTCTCTCGTGGGGGGAAAGCTGGTGCAGCGTTCTGGAGGATAGTCTTGGAGGCATGAGTCCACCAAGGGGCATGCCAAGGCTAGTGCCGTCACTACTTAGAAGGCTTCCCAAACTGCCCTCCATCCAGTTTTTCTCAGCCCCCAGATGTCCTACTCCAGCAAGAGGTAACTTCCACATTGGGGAAAGCAGCACTAGAGCCATGCACGCTATATGGAGGAGCCAAGGGTGGTACTCAACTACCTTCTGGTGTTGCAGCAGGGATATCGATTCACCATAATGCCTGGGGCAGCGGAAGTGACAGCACACACCTGATGACATCACAGGAAGTTCTGTCGCATGACTGTTGACCTGGATGGCATCAGATCTACCTTAACCCTGATGACATCACCGGAAGTGGCTTGTGGGCTTAAACAAAAGTACATAAATATACTTTTTTTAAATACCAAATAGACACTTAAGCAGACAAGAATGTTTTAGATACCAACTACATTTTAACAAGGGTGCTGCCTTCATATGCCATGACTGCCATAGATATGTCTTGTCAGCATTGTATGACAAGTTACTTCCTTAATGTGCCAGTTATAGCTGCATGTCAGGTATTGTCATTATATGATAAGTAGAGCCCCTACATTCCCAGTTGCTGTAGTTTTACAGTACAACAAAATGCAACAGAGGAACGTCACCATCAATGCACAGGATTAATGCTTTGATTCATGATAATGATTTGTAATTTATATAGCACTTTCACCAAAGCACTATACTCTCACCCAATCACACTATTCTCACCCAATCATATGGCCACCGTACATCTCATTTACAGGCCCCCGGGCCCTACCTCTTCATTCACAGAGGACATCTCATCTATCCTAGCGACTAGCACAAAGCCCAACTCGCAAATCATTATATTGTGCGACTTCAATCTAGGATTCCAAGACACAAATGACACCAAAGCCATTGACCTAGAAAGAATCCTAGCTGACTTCGCTCTCACCCAACATGGCATTGAGCCCACCCACATCAAGGGTCGCACTCTTGACTGGGTCTCTGACATGAACTGTGCGCTCAACGTCACCTCCGTGTCGCCTTGCGCATGGTCTGATCACCACAAAATATCATTCTCCATTACTTTCAGTCCACCCATTGATAGACCCGACCTTGCCCCTCCTACATCCACACGCAACAAAAAGGATATTACGGTTGAGAAATTACTCCCACTTATCCTTCCTCTTTTGAACTCTGCATCCACCACTTGCTCAGACCCCAGAGTGCTAGTAGACGCCTACAACCGCATCATGCTAAAAGCCCTAAACACCCTTGCCCCCCTCAAACTGCGCAAGCAAAAACCGTGGCTCCACCTTAATTCCTGGTTTACCCCACGTTTACGTGATTTGCGCAAAGAAAAAAGAAAAGCTGAGGCACATTAGAAAAGTTCACCTTCACTAGTCAACAAAAACATCCTTACTGTAGCTCCCCTCACCTATAAAGAAGCCATTCTAGCTGCAAAAAAGGAAGTATATAACAAAAGGATCGCTCAAGCCCAATCAAACACCAAGAAACTCTTTAAGATCCTTAAGGAACTGGAGTCTCCTGTCGCCCCTCTTGATACATGTACCCCAGACACTGAATGGTGCTCTAATATCCAAAAAGCTTTGCTTGACAGAATTGCCATGCTCCAAGACAAAATCAACTCTAAAAAAGCCACCTCTCTGACTCAACGGGTAATCCTCCATATTACAAAACACCTACGCCTAAACACTCCTTCAAACCTTTCAGCTTCTAACCCCTTACCATCCAGGAGGTTGAAAACATCATAACGAAGCTTAAGCCCTCCAATTGCCAAGATGACGCCTGCCCTGCACCGGTCATAAAGCTGCTGGTGACCACGCCCCATTTATTACCTCTTTCATTAATGCCTCTTTCAAATCGGGCACTGTATCCGACAACCTTAAGGATGCATGGGTCATCCCGTTAATCAAAAAACCAAACTTCTATCCCAGTAACCCCTCTAACTACAGGCCCATTACCACAGTGCCCTACCTTCTCAAAATTCTGGACTGCGCAGCCTATCTCCAAATCCAGGATTATCTCGAAACCAACAATCTATTAGGGCTTAGACAATCTGGCTTCCGTCCCAGACACGGTACAGAGACAGCCTTGATTGATTTAAAAACCCAAATCGAGGAACTGAAAGACAAGGGCAAACTGTCACTCACGCTCCTCCTTGATCTTTCAGCAGCCTTTGATTTGGTTGATCACCAAATCCTCTGCCACCACCTCAAAATTGCAGCACACTTCTCTGATGCAGCTGCATCTTGGATCACCTCTTTTCTGGCAATCAGAATGATGAGGGTCTTCTCTCACATAGCCGCAGCTGACCCAGCCCACGTCCCCAGCGGAGTTCCACAAGGATCGTGTGTATCTCCTACAAGATACAATGTGTTTACTAAACTGCTCTTTGATATACTAGATTATCTGGGTGTCTCCTACACTAATTACGCGGATGACACCCAGATACTCATCCCTATCATTGGCGATTATGTAACAGATGCAAAAGCACTCAATGCAGTCTACACTGTCATCCAGGCCTGGATGGCGCATCATGGGCTTTGCCTCAATAATGAAAAGACGGAATTAGTCATTCTGGGTTCACAATACAAACTCACTAAACTTTATCCCAAATACAAGACCGTCATCATTGACCGAAACAATATCAAAGTCTCCAACGTCACAAAAACACTTGGAATAAATCTAGATTCCACTCTATCACTCATTCGACAAACCAACGCAGTTGTCTCAGCATCATCATATAACTGTAAATTGATTACAGCATGTCGATCCATTTTTGACAACGGAGATCTGTCTGGTTCTCGCCAGAACCCTTATCATGTCCAAAATCGATTATTGCAACGCCCTTTACCTAGGGACTAGTCAAAGAAACATCGATAAACTTCAGGTCACGCAGAACAATGCCAAAAGGGCAGCCCTCAATGTTCCCAGGCGCTCCCACATCTCTAACACTAGACGCAGCCTGCACTGGCTACCCATCACTCACCGCATATCCTTCAAAGCACTTATGCTAACAGACAAGGCCCAGAACAACGCAGTCCCGGCCTACATATCCACGCTCTTCATACAACATACTGCAACTAGACCACTAAGATCGTCTCAGGCTCACACCCTGACTATTCCTAGTTTCAAGCTACAGACAGCCAGTGGCACGAGCTTCCCAGTCCTTGCGGCTAAGCTCTGGAACACCCTACCTAATGCTCTCAGAAACGTGCCTCACATCCACTCCTTCAAAGCTAAAACCAAACTGTGGCTACATGAACGGGATGCACTAGACTCCTCTCTATAATCCGTACATCCGTTACCCACACCACTGTTTGTTCACTGTAAGACTGTTTCTACTGTATACCTAGATTCGGTCCTTTCCGGTATATTCGTTGCTCTGAACCTCATGTAAATATATGTATAATGTATACTGTATGTATCCTCTGTAACCTGTAACTGCTTGTAAACATGCACCCAGATGCCCCGGGGCAAGGCGCGCAATACAAATAAACAAAATACAAACACAAATATACATTGCTCATATTAAAATACAATTATTCTAACCGAAGTTGGTACGCATTTATCAACCTCAGAAGAATGAAAGGCTGAGTTGGCCTTACCGGAATTATAACCTGCAACCTGCAGATCACACATAGATTGTAGCATCTAGCAAACACTAAACCCACTGAGCTATCTTACTGCTTTGCTATTTAAAATGCAATGCCACAATAAGAACACATAATCAAAACTGGATGCACAATGTAGGCTAGACAATAATACTTGTTTGCTGTAGCCTTGATGATGAACAGTAAAGAATGCCATGCCACAGTAGGATTTATTTACACATAAGGACACTTATCATGCTTACTTCATCATAGATGGCCAAGAAAATATACTATGCTACAGTAAGGAAAGGCTAGATTGGCTGCACCCAAATGCAAGTCTTGCCAGATAATTACACATATCATGATTGCTTTATCAGTGATGGCAGTACAAAATGTCAAGCCACAGTAAGAAATGGCTAGTCAAGATACGTAATAACACTTATGATGCTTACGTCATTAGAGATGCCCAGAAAAGTATGCTATGACGCAGTAAGAAACGGTTAGACTGGCTGCACCCAAATACCAGGCTAGACAGGTACAAACATTTATCATGCTCACTTTATTATAGCTGCCCAGTAAAAATGTCATACCACAGTAAGAAATGACTAGACTGGCTGATAATACTTACCATGCATGCTTTATCAGTGCGTGACCATTATGTATCAGCACACCCCTCTCCTGCCTCACCCTTCCCACATGTCCCCTCTCCCGCCCACTCTCCTCCAACCCCCAAAATCAACTCCTCAGCCCATTATTACCTCGACGTCCCTCTTCCTCATGCCAGTACTTATGTATGAGGTAAGGTGCTTCATAGTTGAGTACGGGAAGGAGGAAGAGTGGGACTAGGAGTAATAAAGATGACTGGTAAGTTATCCAGGTATTTAACAGAAGCACATACATTCACACACTACTTACTCATTTACACATGCACTCATTCGCCATTCAATCACACAAGCACGCAGAGCCACCCAACACAATTCACACATATTACATGATATATAGACACCTACATTACAAAATACTCAAATATACTCTTGCATTAAAAAAAAAAATTCTTACCCTCCAGAATCCGTCCTCTGCAGTCATAACTCTGGTTCCCTTGCTCCAGCTCGTACGCAAGGCCTGTCATGCGCGGCAGAGCACAGGAGCCAGAGTCATTCATATCCTGGGGAGCGGGGATCTCGGATTTCAAAATGAAATAATTTGTTTTTGAAGTCACTCTGACTGAGTTCAAAAAGAAATGATTTCTGTTACAGAACACCAAAACGGAAATAATTTCTTTTTGAAATCAAATCCCTCCCTCAGGGGTCGCAGAGGCAGTGCCATGGGGCGCATGGGGGATTTTTAGGGATCGCAATTAAGACCTCTAGCAACTGCCAATTGATATCCCTGTGTTGCAGGATGGAGGACTGTACCCCATCCTTTACCCGAGGAGCTTGAACAAGTCCCTAAGGAAGGGCCGGTTCATAATGGTGACCTGAGTGCATATTCCTCAGGCCCTGGAATCACAGGCTTGATTGGTGTCATTGGACCTTCAGGATACTAAGTTTCATGTGTCGATACATCCAAAGAACAGAAAGTACCTGAGGTTCATGATTGCCAGTACCCATTACAAATTCCAGGTTCTCCCTTGCAGTCTAACCTCCACTTTCAGGGTCTTCATGGAGAGGTTGTCTGTGGCTGAAGTGAGTGCCTGGAGGGAGTGGGTCCATGGTTTTCCCTACCTGGACAATTGCTCATCAGGGCCCATTCCCTGGAACAGGCTCTAGACCATCTGAGCCACAGCTTTCACCCCCCACAGATGGGTGGCTTCTCCCTAAATTTGAAAAGGTTGTAGGTAAGAACCTCCCAAATGACCCATTTCATCAGAGCAGTCCTGGACACTCATCCAGGGAAAGCCTTTTCCCCCTTGAAGACAGAGTCAAGAACATCAGTTGGACGGTCAAAAAGTTCCAGAACACGTCATCTCCGCCAGCCTCAGACTTTCTCAGGTTGCTGGGCCTCCACTGGTTCACGCCAGTCTGCATGTTCCAAGGAGGTTAAGGAAATTAGAGACAACAATGGAACTGATTGCACTGGATTGGGCTGGGAGAACATGGTACAAAAACTAAAACTATCTGGATATGGCCATCTCTCCTCCCTGGTGTATTCCCTTGAGAGTGGACATACTTTCCTCGCATTTGGGGGGGGGGAACCTTCACATGAAACTTAGCACTCTCAGTCTCCATGCGTCACTGCTCAGAGGCTGAGATACAGGAACTGGGACCTTTTGGAAGATGTTGTAAAGGTCCTTCTATGTACCAGGAGACCAGTCATGATGGATATTTCCAGTTACCACTTTAGGAAGTTCTCTTCTTGGTGCCGGGATAAAGAATCAGACCCGCTTTCATGTTCTACAGCTTCCGTGCTTTCCTTTTTACTTCATCTGGACCTGTAGATATTGATGGACAAATTCCTCTGAGGAGTTAGGGAACATATTTCTACCAGTGCAATTTATCGTTCCCTTATGGGACCACAATTTAATCTGACATTCTTGTAGGGGGCACCCTTTGAACCAATGCATCCATGCAGATGGTTGACGTGGAAGACTGATTTTCTAGTGCCAGTAACCTCGCAGAGATGGCGAGCAAGTTGCAAACCCTTTCTTACAGTCCTCCTTGTCCCATACTCCCTGTCCCCTGGCACTTGAGTTCCTCACCAGAAAACCTTTGTCTCACTAAGGTGTTTCTTTAGGCCCTCCAGAATCCTGCCTTATCCTCTGTGAAGCTTTCAATACTTAAGTGCATATTTCAAGAATGGAACTCCATCTCCACTCTAACTCCACTCTAGTGTTGTTGACTACCCTACTAGTGAGTTCTTAACCAAGCCACCATCCTCGAGGAAGGGATTGAGGGGAAATAAGCACCAGGACTAGTGGAGTTTTAAGTCCCGTCACTCACATTCTCCTTTGTGTCTCTGCGCCCCGACTGGACTTCTTCCGCACCCACCTCACCACTCAAAGTACCAGCTCTGATATCCATCCCTAATGGAAGACTTCTCTTAGCATTCCCGGCCCACATGTGCCCTCCTTTGCTCGCTCTCCCTTGGTGGAGCTGGTGTTCGCAGCTGTGCGGTCTGTCTTCTGATTGGTTCATGTTCGAAGCCTAGTGAGACAGATCGTAATACAACCTACCAGATGACCATCAATCAAGGGGAGCTGAAACCAACCCAACCACAGTGGAAGACACTATGAACGATGCATGCTTCACCACTGCCCTGCCTTATTGTAGGTGACTGGGTGTAGCAGGTGATTGTATTACACACCTTATTGGGAGACAGATGTATGTGGGTATACAATATACATCTATGCTTTAACTTATAACCTGTCCCGCCTCTTACCTGTCTCCAAACCCTGCGTCCCTGGGTTCGAGATCACCACGGTGAGCCACGCTGTGAATGTGGTGAAGGTAGGAAAAGTCAGACGGTTAGGGCAGGATCCCCAAATAACCCTACGGTTGTGGGGGACCCCAGAGTCTTTACATAGTCTTGGCAGCAGGTGCAAGAGGCAAACCAGCAATCAGATGCAGCGTGGGGGAGCCTCCCACAACTCAACTCCACCTGGGCCACGTCTGCCAGGAGTGGTCCAGGGAGTTCTGGTGGCCACCTTACAGGGGGGTGGACACCCTAACAGGGGGTGGACCCTTTTAACTGTCCTCAGGCAGGCAGGGCTGACAGCATTGGGTGCTCCCCTGCTGTGGGGAGCACCGGTATTTGGCCCACTTGGGGGTGTGGCAGTGATCCCAGCGCTCCCCTGCTCGTCAGGGGAGCATCAGTATGACGGTCCAGACTGCAGTGGTGAAGCAGCACAGAGCAGAGTGCCTGCAGGCCTCTCAAAGGGTTACAACCATTAACTCCACGGTGCACCGCTCACACCTCAAATCTTTTACTTTTTTCAGAGTAAAGGAACCCTTGTGGTGGCCCAGGTGAGGTCCCTTCATCCAGGGGTCCCTGGTGCGGCTCTCACGATGGGGGTCCAATTCTTTTCTTTCGTTCTCTCCGCACAGGAGTTACATGGGCATTGGGCAACAGGCCACAAAAATGTCAGGCACAATGACTGCCCTCAGAGTCTCAACTGGAGGGATAGTCCACAAATATATCAGAAGAACCGAATTGTTCCCCCTCTTTTTTTCTTACTCACAATACAAGCTGTATACTCAAAGCTTGTAAACATTGCGTGCGTCTCCACGGTTTACTCCTGGAACTCATGACTCTTCAGTACCTCGCGCCTCCTTCGTCCCCTCATTTTTAATTCCAAAGAAGTACTCCGCAACCCCACACATCTACCATCCAAGTCATACAAACCACCCAGATCATGTAACCAGACCATGGTTCCGCTGGCAAACCTAGGGAAGGGTTGATCAAAGACTTGCAGACCCAGCACAACCAAGAAGCTCAGTGAGGCCAGAATCTGTCAGCAGCGTGAATTTAGAGAAGAAGAAAAGGAGAGACACTGTCTCCCTACATGTTGCCAGAAGAGGGAGGTCCTTGAAATAAAACTGAATAAGAAGAGCTCTAATTCCTCATTTCCACTGTTACGCTGATGACACACAGCGTTCCTTCAAACTTCCCTCCACTGCCTCCTCCTCCTCCTTTTTCATCCCCGAATGTTTAACCGCCATCCACGCATGGTGTGCGGCTAACGATATCTGTCTCAATGCCAGTAAGACGGAGATCCTTCTTATTGGGGCACCTGCACCCAGTTTCCCTCTTACCCTCTGGCCGCCCTCCTTGGGCCCTCTACCCTTACCATCCTGTGAGGCCAAAGACCTTGGGGTCATCTTCAACTCCTCTCGATTCTTCATCCCTCACATCTTGGGCCTTGCCAAGAAGGCCCACTTACACCTTCACCTCCTCAGAGGTATTCTCCCTTTCCTCACCTTCCCCCAGAAGCTCAATGTCTCCAGAGCTCTAGTCCTCTCTAGGCTTGACTACTGCAACAGCCTCAACCAACCCCTTTGCTCCAGAGGTCCCCTTCAGGTAATCCAGAATAAGACTACAAGACTTATTCTTGGCTTCAAGACCATTGACTGTATCTCTCCTGCCCTAAAATCTCTGTACTGGCTCCCGGTGGCTGTGAGGATCAAATTCAAGACCATCTGCATCATCCACAAGACTTTCTAGGGCCTGGAACCTCGTTATCTCCAAATTTCTCTCCCTAAATGCTCAACTACTAGAGCCCTCTGCTCCTCAAACTCTAACTCTCTGCGTGTTAAACACTTCTCCAAACATAGAGTGGGAGGCAAGTCTCTTTCTTCGGCTGGGACCTTTCTTTGGAACGGCCTCCCTGCTCCTCTCAGCTGTCTCACACATGTCTGTAACCTTTCCAAAATCCATGCTGACAGTAGACCTTTATATATGCAGAGGCCAGCGCCCTTCCAAACAACATGCCCATCAGCCCATGGCCCAATCACAGGGCAGCAAAAACCCCAACTCACAGGTTTTATCAATTTCCTTAAGCACCCCCGAGGGGAGGAGAGACCATCAGATAAAGAGCAGCCAGCTCAGTCTATCAGTGTGGGGATTTTGAGTAGGGGTTGGAGAAAAGAGTTTGGCAGAGAGTGGTGAGAGAGAAGAGTACCGAGAGGAGAAATAGAAGAGAGATTTGGAGGGTGGATGAGACATTATTAACATCTGAGGAGAGAATTGAAGGAGGTTGGAGGGAGCGTTTTCCAGAGGGTGAAAGAAGATGTTGTAACATCTGAAGAGAGAGATTGTAAAGGGTGTAGAAGAGGAGTTACACAGAGGGAAGGAAGGATGTTGGAGGAAGAAGAATGAGGTTATTACTATGTAGGAAGAAAGAGAAAGAAGGAGATGAAGCCATAATGCTTGAAGAGATGGGAGAACAGTTACCCCTACTATAGTGAGAGACTGGGGAGGTTCTGGTGGACTCTGTCCTTACAGTGCAGAATCTAGATTTGGCAGGACGAGGTATGCAACAATGTAATTTCAACAGAGACCAGAGAGATTATGATAGGAGTGGTCAGAAGGGGTGTCTCGGGAAGCAGGACTGTGAGGAATGGGACCATCCGCACGGGGTGTGTTTGCTCGCCTGGGCTTTTAATTTAATTTTTTTTAATGAAATCGAATGTTGGGAGATCAACCTCTGGAAAATGTGTGGGGCTAATCTGCACGCATTTTCCTATGCTCGCCGCACAACAAACACATAGTCAAGTGTACTTTGGGCAGACACAGCCTACAGGCACAGTCCTCTTGTCATGTTCAGCTGGAATGTGACAGCCACAGATACAACAAAGCATCTCAGGAAGGGGGAAGGCAACACCTTCCTCCTGCCATGGCTAGCCTAATTAAACATCAAAGGCTCCATGGGTCCGCCCTGTTCATTGTCAGTTCTGTTTGGTGGCAGCGCATACTGATGAGACTTAATTGAAACAGGCATGCTAGAGGCCTAGTCACAGAACTAACAAAGGGCAGGAAACCCAACACCTTTTTTTATATGCATCTGTGTCAACTTGAAGTCAGCTCCCACACCTTACTATGAAGGGCAGTGAATGTCACGTCTGGGACAGCTGTTTACAGTAGGCAAACCCTGCAGGGAAACCCCATTTCAGAGGGTAGGAGTATGTGTTTTGATGGAGACCGAAAGTCTGACCCCACCGCACCTTCAAGGGAGGCCTGTGCTTTGATCAGGAGCCAGAGAGAGCTCAATTAACTAGATAAATCCCTTTGATCCACAACAGACAGCAAGATGGGTGGGACTTAGTAGTACATGTTTTCACCACTTTAACTTTACTGTTCCAAGGCACTCTGGTTATAACCTCACAGATAAGAGAAGATTGTTGGTGCGGACCCAGGATTGGTTCATTAAGGTCGGCTTAGTCTGCACTGATCACTGGGGCCCATTTGGCTTTAAAAGATGGCTGTGCCCTCTCTTAGCAGATCATCTGAGGACTTCGAATGGAGTAAGAAGAAGGACTCATTTGGATCCTGGCTGAAGGTACAGTCTGCCTTACAGCTTCTGCCATTGAAGCAAGGTCAAGATTCCCAAGAAAGAAGCAAGATCCCTCTCCTAAACATCTCCCAGGGAACAGAGGGAGATACCGACCTCAGAAGACCCTTACAGTTGCTCCAGAACCGGTACTCAGCCAGCACACAGCATGCCCTGCTAGCTTCTGCCAGCAAGCTTCCCAGGTGGGAAGTGCCAAAGAGTCTCTGACCAAAGGACAAGGCTGTTGCCTACAAACACTCTCCTCAGCTTTGGGCCGTCCACCTTAAAGGATGACACAAGCCCAGAAAAGAAGGATTGCCACAAAAAGCATCAACCAGCGTCCATTTTATAAGGACATTTTCAAGGCAATCGATCCCCTGCAGTCACTAAAGCCGTCCGAGACACCTCGACCAGTGTTCCAGATCCGCCAACTAACACATAGACAACAATTCTTGACCCCGAGCTGCCATGTAGGCCAGCCTGCAGCCGTCCGTCCAGCCTGGCTTGCCGAACTTCCTGCCGCCTGATACCAGCAGCTGTCTCCCCTCTTGAACTCTTAGACAGAAAAAGAGGCCACTCAGTGGCCACAGTGGTCTGCCCCGGGGGGTAACATACCAGTAGGGGGCGGAATCTATAATCTCAACAAAACAAAGATACTGGTATGCTAAGGGTTGGCCAGTGTGAAATGAAAAATAAATTCGAGATGTTCACCCGGTCTCAACCCATGTAACCATAATGGTTATAGATGTTGCATGCAAATGTGTGTACTAGAACACTCCTTGCAAATAAACAGATTGTAGGAGAGATTGATGTTAAAACTTTATATCAGAAAATTGGTACATATAATAAAATGAAATCCAACTTGCAAGAACATATACAATCAAGAACATAAACATAAATCTCCCATTTGTAGATTGAGTGTGAAGACTTTCAAACAATCAAAAAAATGAAAATTAGTACATTGTAAAAAAACATAAAGCAATTTTCAATATTGACAGAAAACCAGTTGCTTGTCACTGGGATGCTTGATTAAATTGAAAGCAAAAAAAACAAAAAAAAACAAACAAAAAAAACCAGAAAGACAAAAAAGAGAGTAATAAATACAACTGCAACTCTATTCAACCTAATAAGAAATAGAGCAAATGAGCAATGTTCATTAGTGACTAGGATCAATTCCCGAAGCTGAAGGTATTGTGTGTCGGGATAGGCCATCCCCTCTTGAACTCTGTCACAGGAGCTGCAAAGTGTCCTACAACTGACTTGACGCTGTCGAGCATCAAGATCATCTCAAGCACCAGGTACATTGTGGTTCTGTCCCCCCCGGTCCTTCTCCAAAGAACCCTAGTGACATTTACAACCCCTTTCTCTCTGGTGCTGAAACCAAATAACCTTGAACAGTTAGGACTGATTACTTTACCGACTACCCTCTTGTCAGTATCCAGAGTGCATCCCTTTCCTTCTTTGAAACTGTTTGTCCTCTGTGTTCCTTTACAGGCTGGGTTGTATTTTGTAGTGTTGCTAGAACTGTCTGTTGTGATAATAATAAAGTAGATATATTTATACACCTTGACTGGACAGTCCCTTGTATCATTGGGAAATAATTGTATTTTCGCTGTGTGGCAATTTACCAATGATCCACAACTTGCGGAGATAAGCCTGCTGTTCCATCCATGTTAACAAAATTGGACATGGAGGGTTATAATTTGCTTGTTTTTCCAATCTGTTTGGCTCCCTTCTGCTGTACTAGAGGTGTGGGGCTGATTGATGGTTTAGTAACCGATATTCGCCCCTGAACCACTGGTTCCCCCGGAAGTTGATTTGCCACAAGAACGTTGAAGCATGGGCAACCCTGAGTCCCTGGAGTGTGAATACGTGCTGAAGAGATTCGCTCAGTGTCTCAACTTGTTGGAAGAAGCCTTCATACTTGTGCATGCCTGGACCGTGGTCCCAGTGGAAGGCTAGGACCCAGTCCTCCACCAAGAAGGTTCGCTAAAGAACTGCATCCCAGAAGACAAGGGTCATCTATTGGGCTTAGCATTTGGGCCCAACAAGCTGTAGTGCTTTGTATGAGACGTTTTCCTTAGTCTAGGATATTTGAGCAGAGAAGCATCCTACTACTTTCTTTCGTGGTGTAAAAATAAAACCTTACTTTTGCTCACATCCTATTCTTGTGCCAGCTTCCCTGTGCCTCCCACCCAGCTATCCTGTGATAGTGAGACGACCCATAATTGTGCAGAGCAGTAAAACAGGTGGTATTCCTACTCGCTTACCACTACCGCCTGACTCATACTGTGAGTCTATGTTTCAGGATCTTAAGGGCGACTGTGTTGTATCCTACTGAAATGCTTAGTAAAAGGAGTGCCACAAGGCAGCTTCTGTTCGAGGATGACAGGATCTGTGTGTTGGTGTACAGGAAGCTAGGCTCTGTAATTCTACTTGGTCTGAAACATGACTGATAGTGGATCTGGTGGGCAGGTTCTATGTGCGTGTTCATTGTTAACTGTACATCCATGGTGTGGCCATTTTTATCTGTCATACCACGTGCTTGTTGGTCACAAGCTAGGTTCTTTTTGGAAAGGAATGTTTGAGCTTGTGTGTTTGAATGCCTTTAGTGCATAAGGTCGGATCACCTGGGATCACTGCTCTGATGGTCGACTTCACAGGGCTGGCCATTACGTTGAGGCAGTCAACCACCATCCTGGCGGTCTGTGTGCCACATGAAATCACGATTGCGCTGTTTTTGTTAGGGTGAGATTTGTTGGAAATGTTCTTGAAGGAGTGATATTTACTGGTGAGGACATTTATACAGTTAAAGTGGGCAAGGCGTGGCAGGCACACACCAGAACCTGCCTTGGCAGGTCTGTTTTTGAAGAGTATATGAGTCTGGAGGAACAAGGGTGTCCAGGATGGCAGTCCGATTGTTTTCGGGAATGGGAGATGGCGTATTGGAATTATGGTGTGGGCTTGTTTCCTAGAGCAGCAGTTCACCATATAATATCTTTGATGGTACCTTCGTAAAGTCGTGTTGGTCGATGGTCTCTTAGGAATCCTGGCCGTGCCGGTAATCAAGGTCTACATGGTCCTGGGTGCCAGATCTGTGTAGCTCTCCTGCAAGCTGCCCTGCAGGACCTGCTGCTCCATGTGCCCTGATGCCTCGCCTCTCTGTTGGTCCAGGTGTCCTGCTTCACCTTGGCATTTCTGAAGCTTTCATCTGCCTAGTTGGCACCAGATGCTCTCAGCACACAGCTGAACACATGCTCCATTGCCATGCTAGCTCTGTCTCTTTTCATGTTGGCTCTGCCTATGCTAACGTGGGTCTGACTACTTCAGCAGCAGCTTTGCGAAGCTCGGGATGTGTGATGTGCAGGTTGGGTGTGATATCCAGGTTGGAGGTGTGTGCTGCCTGGGGGAGTTTAGGAGGGGGCAGTAGGTCGTGCTGATGTAATAAATGCACAGTTCCCAACTTTTCACAGTTGTAGTGACACTAGAATGCTGGTCTACCATGAACTGTCCTTCAAAAGGTATTGAGATGCAGTGCTTAAAAGTGGTGAAACCATCATTTTTAGATGGAAAACGGGTGTAAAAGGTTGGCCGGACCCTCCAAATGAGGGGCACTCGGGATCTCTGTACTTGTATCTATTTAGGTTTATTTTTTGGGGTCTCATTCTAATGATGCCGGGAAATCAGCAGGAAGTGCCTGCTTCCTTCTTGTTTCATGTATTCATAACGCGCTGTGAAAAAGGCCCATGGGAAGAGCAACGTGGACAGATGTTCAACCTATAATATAAATATGAGTTTCAGGCATAAGACCTCATGCTGAGGAGCAGAAATCAGGAGGAAAGGGCAGGGCTCATACGAACACGAGAGTTTTGAGTCTACGTTTAAACGATCTCAGGGATGCGCAGGCCATAATTCCAGAGGTAGTGCATTCCAAAGGCATGGAGCTATCATCGGGAAGCACCTGTCCAATAGAGAGCTCAGCCTTGGTGGCTAGCAGAAAACCAGAGTTGTTGGACCTCAAGACACGTCTGACTGGGAGGCAGTTTAGCAGCGAGGAAGGATACATTGGGCTTGTTCCAAAGAGACAGGCATGGCCAATGCACACGGTGGACTTGAGGATTTCCTGATGATGCTGTTAACCCTGCAGGGAAGCTCCAGCTTGCAGTCTGTTTCTTGGGTTCTAACCACGTACCAGAAACAAAATTATTGACCAGCTGTACTCAATCATGATCAGCCCTGCCCAGAGGAAAGAAATACCACCCCCGGGATCGCAAAGGTGGGTGTTTGGAGAAGACAGATGTTTGGAGGTGATAGAGACATGAGACTAGAGTGGGAGGCAAGAAGTACCAAGACGAGTACGTGCAAGGCGGGGAAGAGAAGAGTTAAGAAGAAGGTAGTGAAAGGAGATAAGGCAGTGGAGGAGGAAAGGACTTGAGAGGAGATGGGGAGGATTGACTATAAGGGGAGGGTGTTATAAAGATACCAGCTTTGAAGGGGAGGGGCAGAATAATAGTGGTAGGAGGTCAGAGGAAGGAGAACATAGGAATGGAGCTGAAATAACTGAGGAGAAGATGAGGAAGGTGGAGAGGAAAGAAGGTTGGTGGCAGCAGGGCGTGTCTGGCCCTGGCGAGACAGGAGAAGAGAGGAGCAGAAAGGAGAATCCCAAGTCTGTCGTGGGTGAGCTTTACAGGTGTGGAGGCACGTGCACATAGTTGAGCATTGAGGCGGTGTAAGAGAAAAGAAGAGCACAGGCACCCTTAATACTGGGACACCTGTGTTCTCCCGCCCAAAGGTGGTTTTGTCTGTAAGCAGCTGGGCAATAGGAAAGTGGATCCTGCTTGCAAGGGCTTACCCAACAAGCCATAGTGAATGTTGTACTCATGGAAGAGGCCATCATTAGTGTGGGCATCTCAGAGGAGGATTTCCCACTAGGCCAGGGAGTGGCCGAATATGGATTGGTTAGACTGAGTAGACCCCAGTTCCTAATAATACTCAACTCTATCTAGAGCACATTTACATCAGTGGACACAGAACTCCTGCGGTCTGAGACACCGCGGCTAGCGTCACCGCTGTCACCCGGCAGTGGGTACAGACAGGCCAGTATATTACTGGGCCTGATTTGTGTGTAAGTGAATTTCATGATAAGAGCAAGTGCCCCGTGGTGATAGCATACATCAGCTGGCGAGGTGAAACAACCCAGCGTTGTGTAGTGGTGAAAGACTCCATCCCTGTCCCATGTCTTTTAGTTAATGATCACCCTGATCCCGAAATATCTGCAGCGGCTACACGATCGAGGGCCAACGAGAATGCCAGACTGAATGCTCTGAGAGCCTTAGGGCCTGGAGGGCTTCCAGAGGGTGTGTTGGAAGGACTGGCATGGCTGGTAGCCCCTAGTCCAGTTCCACAGACTACTGAGTCACCTACTTTTGCAGGAGAGGGGCTAGTATCCACAGAGGACACTACTTTGGTAGTAGGGGACCTGTGACTTCAGAGTTGCTTGGCGCAGCGCATGTACCTGACATGGCAGACCAGGTGGGCGCAGATCAGAAGGGTCTGCCCAAGCTGGATGAGTTTGCATCAGCGGGGGGCTCAGATCAGACTGACTTCTACACAGCCCAGAAAGAGTGTCCCACTCTGGCGGGTATGCAGAAGCAGGCGAAGGAACAGACTAAGGGTGAGGCACCTGGACTGTTCAAAGTGTACTGGCAGGATGGACCCTTGTACAGTGAGCCAAAGGATTCCAAGGGCATGGGCACAAGTAGGTTGGTGGTTCCCCAATGCCACAGAAAGTTTCTTTTGGATTTGGCTCGCCAAATTCCTTTAGCGGGTCACTTGGGAGTGACTAAGACATCAGACCAGTTGTCTGTGCACTTTTACTGGCCGCAGTTAGCAGTAAAAGTTAAGGAATTTGTCTGGTCCTGCCCGACTTGTCAAGCATCTGGCAAGTCAGGTGGTGCCAAAAAGGCCCCCTTAATTCCCCTACATGTGGTTGGGCGGCCCTTCGAGAGAATAGGCATGTTTTTGTGGGTCTTTTGTATCCTCAAATCAGCTCAGGGAACAGATATATATTGGTGGTGGTAGACAAAGCCGTGAGATACCCTGAGGTGGTCCCTCTAAGGAGCATCAAAGCCCCCGTGGTTGCAAAGGCTCTGATTAGGATAGTCTCCCATGTTTGGGTTCCCCAGGGAAGTCGTTTCTGTCAGGGGATCAAACTTCATATCAGCATCTATGAAGGCTATGGTGGAAGAGTGTGGAGTCAGCTACCGGTTCTCTACCTCCTTTCATCCACAAACCAATGGGCTTTTTGAGTGGTTCATCAAGACCCTGAAAGGCATGATAGGTGGCTTGGAAGAGCGCCTGAGGAGAAAATGGGACATTCTCCTGCCATGCCTTCTGTTCACCTAAAGGGAGGTGCCACGGAATAGAGTAGGGTTGAGCTCCTTTGAGCTTCTGTTTTGACACCCTGTACAAGGTCCCCTCAGTCTAGTGAAGGAGGGATGGAAACGCAAACCCTTATCCACGTCACGAGATGTGGTGGACTATGTACTCAGCCATCGGTCTATAATGTCAAAGTACATGCAACAGTCAACAAAGAATCTAAATGCCAGTCAGGAGCTGATGAAGCACTGGCACGACCAGAAGGCCAAAGTGACAGTCTATTCTCCAGGCCAGTGGGTATGGATTATGAAGACTGTCAAACCTAGTGCCCTTCAGGACTAGTGGACCGGGCTGTACTGTGTGCTAGAAAAGAGGTTAATCATCTAATTGACGTCAAAGGACCTAAACAGATGTGCAGGGGCTTTCACGTCAACCAGAAAAAAACCCATTATAGACTGGATGACTTGGTCATGGCGTTAGTGACTGACGGAGAGACTGAGGAGGAGGCTGATCCCCTCCCAGACTTCCTGCACACTGAAGCCACAGATGGGTCAGCTAAAGGTGTCAACCTTGCAACGGAGCTGTCAGAACAGCAACTGACAAACTGTCGCCATTTACTGGGACAGTTTGCCGATCTGTTTTCACTGACTCCCGGTCACGCTGATTGGTGCACCCATTATGTGGACACCGGAGACAGTAAGCCGGTAGAGACTAGAATTCACTGGATGTCTGATGACGTCAGAGACACCATCAAGGAGGAAGTTTCCAAGATGTTGTCCCTAGGTGTGATAGAGCCAACCCACAGCCCCTGGGATAGCCCAGTGGTACTGGTCCCTAAAATGACCATTGGTGGGAAAACTGAAGTTTGCTTTTGTGTGGACTACAGGAGGCTGAATTCTGTCACAAAGACAGATGCTAACCCCATTCCTCGTGCAGATGAGCTCATTGAAAAGCTTGGCGCTGCCAAGTACATGAGTACTTTTGACCACAAGGCAGGGTATTGGCAGGTCGCCTTGACAGATGGGGTAAAAGAGAAGTCGGCATTCTCAATCCCGGAAGGATATTATCAGTTCACTGTGATGCGCTTCGGATTGAAGAATACCCCTGCCACTTTTCTGAGGATGGTTAACCAGGTTTTGTCTGGACTGGAAAACTTCAGTTAGACAACATTGCGTTGTTCAGCCACACCTGGGAGGATTATGTATCCCACCTGCCAGTCGAGGTAAGAAAAAACCTCTTGAAGCAAAGGTACAGACTGTGAAGGATTGGGACATTCACACCACACAGACACAGGTGAGAGCCTTTCTAGGTCTCACCGGGTACTTCCGGTCATTCATCAGAGGGTATGGGACCATTGCCATGACCCTGAATGATATAACACCCAAAAAGATGCCAAAAAATGTAACTTGGACCCCCGCCTGTCAAACCTCCTTTCAGGATTTGATGGATGGATTCTGCAGGGACCCAGTTCTGAAAGTGCCAAACTATGGTCAGGAATTAATTATCCAGACAGATGCCTGTGATTTGTGGATTGGAGCAGTGTGAGTGCAGCTGAACTCTGAAGGGGTAGAGCAACCTGTCGTCTACATTAGCAGGTGGTCCACAAAAGGGGAAAGGAACTGGGCTGTCGTAGAAAAGGGGCATATGCGGTCATGTGGCCATAAAGAAGCTGAAACCCTACATCTTTGGGTCTCACTTTATGATCCAGACGGACCACAGGCCTCTGCGATGGGGTTAATGGCCATGCAAGGGGAGAAGCCTAAGCTTGATTAGATAGGGACATACATCACAAACCAGGCTTCCTGCATGGAAAAGCAGATGGCCTCAGCCGGTACTTTCACCTTGATTACAAACCAGACCCTCAGTAGGGTGGTGGTTTACATGTTGAGGCTGGGGGGGGTTCATGTGAGCAATTTGACCATCCGCACAGGGAGAGTGCACTGTCCTGGGATTTTTTTTGATTTTTTTAATAATGAAAATGAATGATGGGAGTTCAGCCTCTGAGAAATGTGGGCGGCCATTCAACACCCATTTCATCTGCTTCTCACACAAAACACATAGTCACATGTACTCCGGGAAGACACAGCCTACAGGCCCCGTCTTCCCCTGTCATATTCAGTTGGAATGTGACAGCCACGGGTACATCAAAACATCTCAAAAAGGGGGAAGGCACACCTTCCACTAGCTATGGGCAGCCTTATTAAAATATCAAAGGCCCCAGGGATCTGCTTTCACTTTGTCTAATCCGGCTGGTGGAAATGCAGACTGATGAGATAATTGAAACAAGCCTGAAGGGGCTTGGTTGCCGGATAGATAACAGGAAAGACGGGGCTAACACCCCTTTGGTATGCAATGTGTCAACTTGAAGCTAGTTCCCACCTCTCTGTATGAAAGGCAGTGAATGGCCTATCTGGGTCCAGCAGTTAGCGCAGGTGTCCCAGCAGAGCAGACCCCTTTCAGAGGGAAGAAATATGTGATTTGGGGAAGACAAGAAGTCTGCTCTCGCCACATACTTCAAGGGAATCCTGCACTTTAATTAAGGGTCACAGTGGACTCAGTTAACCAGAGAGACACTATGATCTACAACAGACAGGAAGATAGGTGGTATATGTGTTCACCCCTTGTCTGTCCTGTTGCAGAGCACTCTGTTTCTGATCGCATGCATGACAGAAGATTGTTGGTGGGGATTGGTTCATTAAGTTAGGCTTAGCCTGCACCAATCACTGAGGCCCATTTTGCTTTAAAAGAGGACTCAACCCCTTACTTAGAAGATCAGCCGATAACTACAAAAGGAGTAAGAAGAAGGACTTATTTGGACCCGGGCTGAAGGTACAGTCTACCTTACATCTTCCGCCAGTGAAGGAAGGCCAGGAGTTCCAAGAGGAAAGCAAGATCCCTCCCCTAAACATCTCCCAGCGAACAGAGGGAGATACTGGACTCAGAGGACCCGTCTGTCAGGAAACGCAAAGGTATTGGGTATCCAGACCAGTCTGGAGTCCGGTGCCAAGTAGCGAGACCCTATTACACATGCTGTTTCCACCTACAGCCGGCGTACCTGTAATCATCAGGTACGCTATCATTCGTTCCGAAAGTGCTGGGGGTTGTCATGGCAAGGCAGACGCTCTGCATTGCTGGGATCACGTGTCTTCTCACGTTGAGCCCAGTTGTGGCGGATCACGTGACCGGTGTTCGGAGTATTAATGGACTGTTTAAACTTGGCGCTTCGCTTCTGAATTTGTATTCTATTGCCATTGCTTTTTGTGCTCCTTGGCTTGCTTATTGGATTCCCTTTGGATTGCCCATTTGTCTTCTGGCTTTTGAACCTTTTTGACCTCAGACCGCTTATCGACTTTCCTCTGCTTCATGATTCTGATTTCTTTTTTGTCTACTAGGTTTTGACCCACGGACTACTCTTCAACCTGCTGCTGCCTAACCCTGGCCTCCTCCTTAGCTACATTGTTGCCGACCCAGACCGCTTCCTCGAACTTCTTTGGATATGTGACCCTTCATTTGGATTTTGGAGGCTTGCTCACCACAGACCTCTGTTCCTCCCGGCGTGTTGAACTAGAGACGCTTTGTGCTGCTGATTAGGCGTCCTCGTGCTGGGGATGGGTAGGTGGATCACGGAACTCCTTTCTACACAGACACTGGGATTGATACTATCAGGCGTCTTCGTGCCGGCGGGTGTTAGGGTCTTCCAGATTACCTTGGATTACCGGATTCCTCTTATTCATGACCCTGCAAGAAATATACAGATGGTAAGAGCGTTCTATGTTGACTCTTCATTCAGTAGTCTAGTTACCTCCTTGATTAGTGTCTAATATTCTTGGTGTTCTTTTAGGTTAGACGTCTCGTGGTTCCATTTATACTACTTCCTTCTAGCCTTGCAGGTATTACCTTGTTGTGGATTCCTATATTGGGTTATTACTGTCATTTGGCTGTCATTGATTGTGACTTCCTTTGCAGGTTGGCGGTTCCTGTGGCGTCCATCCATCTTTTGGTTAATAGATCCTTCAGGAGGTATTTCTGAGACCCTCTGAAGGGTATATTGGCAGAAAGTAACTCGTCGGCAACACGACGGGTTCAAATGCCAAGATTGACTTCCACTTATTTGGCAAGAATATCAGGCCTTTGCTGACATATTCAGAAGCCTCATAATGGACGCTGCTAGTGACCCCATAACCGCACTCTCCCAACTTGTGGCTGATTTACGAGCCAATGTAACGGCAGCCCATGAGGCCACCCAACGAAATATCCTTGAGAAACGGGCTGGCATGCACTCCACTGGGGCGAGTGCCCCTGGCAGTATTCTTGATCCAACGGTCTTGTCTGTGGCTTCTGCTGCTAGACAGGAGAATGCTCCTGTGGCTCTTGTGGCTCAGTTTCCATTGGCTCCGCCAGAGCGCTTTCATGGTGACCCTAAAACATACAGAACTTTCATCAACCAATGTCAGTTGCATTTCTTGTGTCGTCCTTCTTCATTTCCGGATTCGACGATGAAAGCGGCTTTTGTATTGTCCTATTTGGGTGGAACTGCAGCCGTTTGGGCTAACCCGTTATTAAAGAAAGGAAGTAACATCCTTCATGATAGTGACGCATTGATCAAGGCTATGTCATGAGTATTTGATACTAGGTACAAGACACAGGCAACTGACTTGGAACTCTTGTCTCTGCAACAAGGTGATGCCTCTTTGCTGAGTTATTCAGCCAGGTTTAACCAGTTGGTGATAGTGACAGGATGGCCTGACGAGAAGAAGGCTGCCCTGTTCTATAAAGGTCTGTCTGACACCCTGAAAGATGTGCTGGCTACCGTACTAGTGGTGCCATCCACGTTCCCCGAACTGCTGGACTTGATTTTGCATGTTGATGCACGGAGAGCCAAAAGAAAAGGGGAGAAACAAGGCCCTATTCCGGTTTCAGTCATATATCATGCGCCGGTTCCAAGCAGGGTAAAACCCATGCAAATAGGGGCAGTACGGGGTCCCTTGTCCTCTGAGGAAAGGGAGCACCGTAGGAAAAGCAATCTGTGTTTTTTTTGCGGGTCCTCTGAGCACTTCTTAAGGCAATGCCCCAAGAAACCTCAGAAGTCGGGAAAAGCCAGAGCTCGGCAATAGAGGGAGCCCCATT
Organism: Ambystoma mexicanum; assembly: GCA_002915635.3. Classification (NCBI taxonomy): domain Eukaryota; kingdom Metazoa; phylum Chordata; class Amphibia; order Caudata; family Ambystomatidae; genus Ambystoma; species Ambystoma mexicanum. Next base: position 1,036,324,112 of record CM030325.1, read on the forward strand.
GCCGAGCAGTTCTAATCAGGGTTCCTGTTGTCCTGTTCCTTTTGTGTTACAAATCTCATTGGCTTACCCGTCCAGTGAGCCATGGCTTGTTCATGCAGTTTTAGACTCAGGTGCCACCGGGAACTTCATTGACATGCAATATCTGCATTAGTGGAAAATTCCTGTTATTCTGAAAGAACACCCTGAGGTGGTCAATGTGGTTGATGGTGCACGTTTAATGTCAGGATTGGTCACCGAATGCACCATTGATCTGACCATGACTATGGGTTCTGGAAATATTGAAGTCATACATTTTGATGTTATTGCAGCACCCCAATTCAAGCTCATTTTGGGTTTACCATGGTTGATAAAACATAATCCTCTTGTGGATTGGCAAACTGGTTCGATTACATTTTCCTCAGAATGTTGTAAATCGAATTGCCTATCTGTCCATGAAGAGCCCTCCAGTCCTTGTTCCTCTTTATTGGACACCGCTGCAGTAATCGGGGCTATAAGTTCATCTTTACCTAAGGAGTACGAGTCTTTCAGAGACGTATTCGACAAAGTAAGGGCCGAGGCACTTCTACTGCACCGGCTATACGATTGTCCTATCTATTTGGTAGATGGGGCTAGAATACCCTCAGAATGTGTTTACTCCCTTACCAAAAGAGAGAACATTGTTTTGAAGGATTACATCGACAAGGCCTTAGAGATCGGCTTTATTCGCCCGTCTCGCTCCCCAGCTGCTTCTCTACTTTTCTTCGTGCCTAAGAAGGAGGGGGACCTGCGTCCTTGTATCGATCACCGTGAATTAAACGCGGTCAACATATGTAATCAATACCCGATTCCGCTTATCTCGGTGCTTTTGGATCAGTTGGGTACCTCTGAGTACTTTACCAAGCTTGACCTACATGGGGCATATAACCTGGTGAGGATGAGGAAGGGTGACAAGTGGAAAACGGCTTTCAAAACCAAATACGGCTTTTTGAGTACCTCGTTATGCCCTTCGGGTTGTGTAACGCTCCTGCTACATTCCGACAGTTCATCAATTATGTTTTCAGTGACATGTTGGATAGCTATGTTGTCGTTTATTTGGACGATATACTGGTGTATTCCTCTTCTTATGAAGAGCACATGAAGCATGTATCCACTGTCCTTCAACAATTAAGGGAAAATTGACTCTATGCCAAATTGGAAAAGTGTTTGTTTCACGTTCAGGAAGTGGAATATCTTGGGTATGACATAACAAATGCTAGCATCAAGATGATCAATGCCAAGGTTAATGCTGTATTGGATTGGCCTGTTCCCACTACCGTCAAGTCCTTACAATGATTCCTTGGTTTTGCCAACTTCTATCGTCGATTTATCCGCTCTTTCTCGGAGACAGCTGCTCCGTTGACCGCCCTGACTAGCAACAAGCGATCTTTCTTCTGGAGTCCGGAGGCCCAACTGGCTTTTGATGCTTTGAAGCAAGCCTTCACCACAGCACTGGTGTTGCAACATCCAGATCCCGGACAACCATATTTCATAGAGGCTGACGCCTCTGAGGTTGCTGTAGGGGCTATTTTGTCACAATGATGTAAAGACACCAGAATGCTGCATCCTGTAGCATATTATTCACGAAAACGTACTCCCTATGAGCAGAACTATACAGTTACAGAGCGGGAGTTGTTGGCCGTCAGAGATGCATTCAAAGTGTGGAGACACCATTTGTTGGGTGCAGCATCTCCAGTGCAAGCATACACTGATCATAGGAGTTTGTTAGCGCTACAGTCTTTACAATGTACTACTGCTCGTCATGCTAGGTGGCATGAATTATTCTCTGTGTACAATTTCAAGCTTACCTATCATCCTGGTCCTATGAATTCAAGAGCGGATGCCCTTTCGAGATTACATGGGGTGTCGTCTCATTCTTGGGGAGGTACTGTCCTTCATGGTAATCAAGTGGTCTGCGCTTGTACATTACAACCCTCATTGGTGTCTTCTATTCAGGAACGGGTAGAGAAGGGATCCAACGAAATACCAGATTATAACATGGAGGTTTCTAGTTCTTTGCCTTATGTATAGGGTCGCCTGTATCTGCCTGATTTTGCCACTCGGCACACTGCCATGCAGTGGTGTCATGACTCTCGTCTAGCTGCGCATCCTGGCAGGAAAAAGCCTTGGAGCTGTTGAGACGCTGGTGTTGGTGGCCTGCCATGACTCAGGATGTGTCTTCTTATATTGATTCATAGTCAATATGTGCCCAATGCAAAGGTTCCACGGCAAAGCCTTTGGGTCTTTTGCAACCATTGCCAGTACCTGATCGTCCTTGGTCAATGGTTTCCATGGACTTCATTGGAGAATGACCTCCTGTGAGGGGATTCAATACCATCTGGGTGGTTGTGGACTACTTTTCCAAACTTGCCTTGTTCATTCTTTCTCAGGGCTTGTCCACAGCACCTGCTCTTGCAGAGTTGTTCTTACACAATGTGTTTCGCTTTTTTGGTCTTCCCGATATCACTGTGTCAGACCGAGGTGCCCAATTTACCTCCAGATTCTGGAAACATCTTACGAGTTCTATAGGCTTTGACAACCATTATTCCAGTGCATACCATCTGCAGAAAGACGGTCAGACTGAATGCCTTAACGCCACGCTTGAGCAATGTCTGCGCTGTCATACCCTACAATATCAAGAGTCCTGGTTTTCTGTTCTCATACACACAGAGTTTGCTTACAACCATTCTGTACATGCATCCACTGGTACTACCCCGTTCTACGCCTTATATGGCCAGAACCCTCGTACCCTGCCCTTGGACACCGTTTTGGATACTATCAAACCTACGGTGCAGGGTTGTCTATGTGATCTCTCATCCATTCACAAGGATGTCGGGCTCCATTTGACTGATGCGAAAGAGCAGGCCAAGCGGTTTGCCGACTGTCATCAGGGTGAGGCCCATCAGTATCAACCTGGTACCAAGGTGTGGTTATCCACAAAAAATCTATGCATGCCTGGACGTAGGTGTCTCCTGCCATGTTTTGTTGGTCCTTTTTCAGTCCATGATCTGGTCAATCCGGTGGCTGTTCGTTTGGTGTTGAAATTATCTTGGAAAACGCATTCCTGTTTTTCACGTCTCATTGTTGAAACCTTGTACTCAAGGTACCAGACTACCTACCCATCCTCCACCTCTCATGATCCATGGGTCTGAAGAATATGAGGTAAATGCTATTCTTGATACTAAGGGCCTCATTACACGGTAGGCGGAGGACCAAGGTGCTATTAGCACCTTGGTCCATGCCGGTAAAATACCGTCACCGCCTTGGTGGAAAGGGGAATTACCGCCCTATTCCAAGGTTGGCGGGGCGGTGATTCCCCCTTCCCCCATTGCCCTTCCCCATTCCCACTAATGGTTGGCGGGGGGCGCTGGTGATTCCCCTGACCCCATTTGCCTTCCGCCATCCCAGCTGTTCTGCCCCATGAAGGCATAATGAGAGATATGGGGTAAGGGTGCTAATTACGGGTACCGCAAATTGCGGAGAGGGCCGGGTACCGGTATATTAGCACCCTGGTCCTTTGCGGGTTGGTTTTTAACGCCTGCTAAACAGCAGGCGTTAAAGTACCTACCCACAAAGGGACCTCGTAGTAAGGCGGTAAGGGTTAACGGTCACAGGTACCATTACCGGAGACCGTTAACCCTTACCGCCTTCCGTGTAATGAGGCCCTAAGACTGTTAGGGGTAAGAGGTATTTTCTGGTGGACTGGAAAGGTTACGGTCCGGTGGATCGGACTTGGGAGCCAGCCGCGAATATACAAGCTCCTCTACTCTTGTCACATTTTCTTGGCTTCCAGGAGGTGGGTTCTTTCATTGGGGGAGGATACTGTCAGGAAACGCAAAGGGATCGGGTATGCAGACCAGTCTGGAGTCCGGTGCCAACTAGCGAGACCTGTTACACCTGCTATTTCCACACGTAGCCGCTTGGAATGTCATGGATTTAGTGCACCTCCCTACGACAGGTGTACCCGTAATCATCAGGTACGCTATCGGTCTTTCCGAAAGCGCTGGGGGTTGTCATGGCAAAGTGGATGCTCTGCATTGCTGGGATCACGTGTCTTCTCACGTTGAGCCCAGTTGTGGCGGATCACGTGACCGGTGTTCAGAGTATTAATGGACTGTTCAAAGTTTGGCACTTCGCTTCTGAATTTGTATTCTATTGCCATTGCTTTTTGTGCTTCTTGACTATTGATTTCTCGTGACTTCGGCTTGCTCATTGGATTCCCTTTGGATTGCCCATTTGTCTTCTGGCTTTTGAACCTTTTTGACCTCAGACCACTTATCGACTTTCTCTGCTTCGTGATTCTGATTTCTGTTCATCTACTAGGTTTTGACCCACGGACTACTCGACCTTCTTTGGATCTGTGACCCTTCATTTGGATTTTGGAGCCTTGCTCACCACAGACTTCTGTTCCTCCCGGCGTGTTGAACTAGAGAAGCTTTGCGCTGCTGATTAGGCTTCCTTGTGCCGGCGGTGGGTAGGTAGATGGATCACCAAACTCCTTTCTACACAGACACTGGGATTGATACTATCAGGCGTCCTCGTGCCGGCGGGTGTTAGGGTCTTCCAGACTTACCTTGGATTACCGGATTCCTCTTCTTCATGACCCTGCAAGAAATATACAGATGGTAAGAGCATTCTATGTTGAAACTTCATTCAGTAGTCTAGTTAGCTCCTTGATTAGTGTTTAATATTCTTGGTGTTCTTTTAGGTTAGACGTCTCGTCGTTCCATTTATACTACTTCCTTCTAGCCTTGCAGGTATTACCTTGTTGTGAATTCCTATATTGGGTTATTACTGTCATTTGGCTGTCATTGATTGTGACTTCCTTTGCAGGTTGGAGGTTCCTGTGGCGTCCATCTATCTTTTGGTTAATAGATCCTTCAGGGGGTATTTCTGAGTCCCTCTGAAGGGTATATTGGCAGAAAGAACTTGTCGGCTACACGAGGGGTTCTACTGCCAAGATTGACCTCCGCTTATTTGGCAAGAATATCAAGCCTGTGCTGACACCGTCCAGCAACTCCAGATCCATGGTACCCAGGCAGCATACAGCGTGCACTGCTAGGTTCTGCCAGCAGGCATCCTAGGTGGGAAGTGGCAGAGAGTCTCTGGACAAAGGACAAGGCTGTTGCCTACAATCACTCTTCTGAGCTTTGGGCCATCCGCCTTGAAAGGACGATACGAGCCCTACGAAGAAGCTAGTAGGAGTGCCACACAAGCATCATCCAGCATCCATCTTTTAAGGATATTTTAGAGACAGTCGAGTCCTCGAACTGCCTCTGGCTGCACCGCTGCCTGTTGTCATGCCGCAGTCACCAGACGCCTCGACCAGCTTTCCAGATCCCCCAACTAGCACAGAGACAATGATTCCTGGCCCTGAGCCACTGTGCCGGACAGCCTGCAGACGTCTGTCTAGCCTTGCTTGCCGAACTGCCTGCCGCCATATACTGGCAGCTGTTTCCCGCCACTAACTCTGTCTCAAGGGCTGCAAAGCACTCTGGAACCACCTTGACGCTGTTGAGCACCAAGGACTTCTTCAGCACCAGGTACATTGTGCTTCTGCCCATCTGGTCCTTCTCTGAAGGCCCCTAAAGACAGTTACACACCTTTGCCCCTTTGGTGCTGGAACCGAAGAACCTTGAACAGTAAGACTGATTACATTAGTATCCAGAGTGCATCCCTTTCCCTCGTGAAACTGTCTGTCCTCTGTGTTCCTTTACAGAGTGCGATGCATTTTGTAGTGTGCTAGAACTGTCTGCTGTAGTAATAATAAAGTAGATATATTTATACAACCTTGACTGGCCAATCCCTTTTATCATTTGTCAATAATGTATTTTCACTGGGTAGCAACTAACCAACGATCCATGACCTTACGGAGATAAGCAAGCCATTTCATCAATGTTGCCGAAATTGGACAAGAGGATCTTATAATTCACTTGTATTCCACTCTGTTCGGCTCCCTTTTGGTGTACTAAAGGTGTGGGGTTGATTGATGGTTTAGAAACCGATACTCATCCCTGGACCACTGGTGCTCCAGAAGTTGATTCATCACAAATCCCCACCTATGATCCATTCTTGGTAAATGCTTAGTTTACAATCACTTAAATCTGTAGCCTGCAAATCTTAGTTTACAATCCCTGAAGTGTTTAGCTTGCAAATCCCCATCTGGGACCCATTCTTTGTAAATGCTTTGTTTACAGTCACTCAAGTCTTTAGCCTGCAAATCCCCACCTGGGATCCATTCTTGGTAAATGCTTAGTTTGCAATCACTCAAGTCTTTAGCCTACAAATCCCCATCTGGGATCCATTCTTGGTAAATGCTTAGTTTACTATCCCTGAGGTTTTTAGCCTGCAAATCTCCATCTGGGATCCATTCTTTGTAAATGCTTAGTTTACAGTAACTCAGGTTTTTAGCCTGCAAATCCCCATATGGGATCCATTCTTGGTAAATGCTTAGTTTACATCACTCAAGTCTGTAGCCTGCAAATCCCCACATGTGACCCATTCATGGTAAATGCTTAGTTTACATCCTTCAAGTCTGTAGCCTGTAAATTCCCACCTGTGATCCATTCTTGGTAAATGCTTAGTTTACAATCACTCAATTCTTTAGCCTGAAAATCCCCATCTGCGATCCATTCTTGGTAAATGCTTAGTTTACAATTCGTGAAGTTTTTAGCTTGCGAATCCCCACCTGGGATCCATTATTTTCTAAATGCTTAGTTTACAATCACTCAAGTCTTTAGCCTGCAAATACCCATCTGGGATCAATTTGTAGAGGAGGTCCCAGATATGACCTGCACCCCTGCCCCCCATTGCGAGTTGCCAGTAAGGTATTCGCCGAAGTACGTGACGTGTGAGGAGCAAATGAACCAACAGAGAGCCGCACTGGGACTCTGCCCCGTGTACATAAGGAGATCAATACCGGTTGAAGCAGCCATAATGTGACAACCCTGGACAGCATGGTACCCTATCAGACTGAAAAGAACTGTAAGGAATACCGGTGGGGGCACGCGAGAAAAAAACTGTAAGGAATACCGGGGGGGGGCTCCCGAGAGAAAACTGTAAAATTTGCCTTGTTCCTGCGCTTTAAAGAGTGGTCAGAAGGAATGTGAATGCAGTGCCCACAGAGGGGGGACATTAGGCTACGCTTACGTTTAAAGACGTAAGAATGGGGTTCGTTCAAATCCCATGACGGGGTAATAATTAGAAGGCAGATATATGTATGACCAGCTGGTGTCCGTCTAGTCTGTCTTAAATGTCCTGTGTATTCTGAATGTGGAAGCAATGTATTTTTGCTTTACGCGATTTTGTAAATGAGAGGGAATCGCCACTGAATTGATGTGTTTTGAGTAAAACTGTTGGTATAGAATTTTGCGGGAAAATTGGATTGGAGCTCGCGTATGTGGTGCTTGCTCATAATAGCGTAAAGTTGAAAAACTGTATGAACATTGTTGGTGACAAAATTAAGAATGGAAGAAGTTACCCCACTTGCACGTTTGTGCAAGCAGTTGCCAAAGCACGCAACAAAATTGAAGAAATATAGCCAGGAGTGGGTTAAGGGCACCGCAAATAAAATGTTTATGCCTTGGCCCCAAAATGGGTCATTGTAAAAGGCTGTTTTACAACAGATGACCACCTTCCTACATGCCACATATAGCGGGAAGAAGCTCGAAAAACGCCTTGCTGTTCTCGAGCTTTGGAAAATGTTTGAACAAGCAAAAGAAGAAGAACCCCCTGCAGACTGGATATTAAATGTATGTACGGAGGGGGGTGAGACGCCTACCACGCCACCTGCCCCGCCGGAACCAGTTGTTGAGGGAAGTAAGTCGGAGGGTCTTTACCCACTAAGAGAACTTAAGGCAGCCAGAGGTTATAGCAACCCTGCATATGAGTCACCTGCGTGTAGCAGTGACGAGACGAAAGAGAAGGACCAGGAAATTGACTCAGCCTCCAACGTCCCATGGGAAAAAGAGAGGCGAGGTGAGGAAAGGAAGGACCAGGAACAAACGAGTGCACCTCTCGAAGAGAGAGAGAGGGAAAGAAGCGGAAAGGAACCGATGAGTTAACATTTAGAAAGGACGAATGGATGAGAGGGCGGATACTGTTGAAGTTAGATGGAAAAGGAAGTGATGGTGCAAGGCCGAGTGAACAGTCTGATGAGGCGCAAAGAAAGGAAAGGGAGAAGGAAGTGGACATAAGAAACGAGAGGGCAAGAAAGAAGGATAGGTTGAGACGAGAACAACTATATCGCGAAGAGCAAAGTATACCGCTCAGTCGCACTCAATATGCAGCCTATGAAAAGTACAGGCAGGACATGCTAAGGTTAGAGGAAGAGAAGAGAGTGCACGAAAGAAAGGTAAAAAAGCGAGAAGACGAGGAAAGTAGAAGGACAAAGGAACGTAGAGATGAACGGATGAGGGAAGTTGATAAGGCTAGAAAGGAAGCGAAGAAGCAAAGAGAAATGGATGAGGAAGCAGAACGTAAACGCAGGCAAAGGGCGCAAGATTTAGAATATTTGCAACAGGAAGTGAAAAAACCTAATCCTGTTGTAGACTGGGAAGACATAGAAGAGTTATTTCCTGCAAGCGATGCGGTACCAGGTACAAGTGGGACAAATATTGATGATGACTTCGACACCAGAAGCATCGGGGAAGCGATTGACAAAATATATGATGAGATGGGACTGGAACGAATCTCCCAAGAGGGAAGGGAAGGTGAGCGCTTAGAGAGCACTCAGCTATATGACACTGAGGATGTCACCCAAAGTAGTGGGAGTAGGGGACGTTCCCTAGATAGACTAGAGGTTGGGCAGAACGAGGATGATGCGAGAAGTTGTGCAAATTGGGAGTACTCAGAATCAGACTCCGATGGGGAAGTGGAGGAAGTGGCGTTTGATGAAGGGAGGCGGTGTGAAAAGCGACTCACAGGGAACCGAGAGATACGATGGTCAGATGTAAGCGGGTCCATAAATAGGACACAGAAGCCCGCTGGACAGTCCAGCCGCCATGAAGAGACACCCCACGGTCAGAGGGGGGCGTCGGCATCTGCCTATACAGATAGGTTAAGGGCATTGCCAGGTAGAAGGCAAGGCGGGAATGCCGCCCAGGCAAGAGACCGAGGAGGTATACAGAAGGAAAAGGAGGATTGCGCATTCCAATTCCCACTGTTAGAAAAGGGGGGAGCAAGACCGCAATATATTCCATGGCCACACAAGGACCGAGAGAATCTTAAAAATAAGCTTCCAATGCTGACATCGGGAGCCGGAAAGTGGATACATGAGCTAGAGAAAATGACGGGGGGCGTCAGTCTAGCAATAGGGGACATCAAGGGTCTTGTAATTGCTATACTTGGTGATAGAGCAGACGACGCGTGGAAAAGGGCAGGATACCCCAGGGTAACCATAACTAACACCTCTCACGACGGAGCGCCATTTAACAACTGTAGAGCAGCAGTGAGGAAAGCGCTGCGTACGCTATATCCAGACACATCTGATATGGGAGCTATAATGACTCGAAAAAATGAAGGAGTCAGAGGATCCTTTGCTTTATATCCAGAATTTTCAAGACGCGTGGGTGCTCGAAACGCATGAGTCTTGGACGAAATCTATCCCTGTATTCTATCATATATTGTGCCAAGGTTTACCAGAACCAGTGCAAAAACAGCTCAAAAAATTGGTAGGAATATAAGCTAAACCGTGGGCCGAAATCCAGTTGACAATTGCCCATTATTGTAGACTGTTGCAAGAAAAGAATCGGAAGAAAGAGGCAACGCGTAAGGGAGAGGAGGCGAAGCTAGTGCAAAGGAAGCTCTCAAAGTATGCTCTCGAGGGAGCCATGCTAACAAGTCCAGCTGAATCGAGTGCACCACGTGCCTCTCACCCGCCACAAAACAATCAGGGTAACGCGGGAGATTACCCAAGAGGAAGGGGATTTGGAGGAAGAGGATGGCAGAGCAATCAGGGAGGATTTAGAGGTAACCAAGGAGGTTTACAGAATGTTCAAAATGGTATCCAGAATGCACCGATGGCCAGTCCGACTATGCCAGATGGACAGATGGCCCGACCGCCGCCAGTGTGTTGGTTGTGTGGAGTAACAGGACACATAGCGCGCATGTGCAGAAGCCAAAGCATGTGGCAGATCAACCAAGGGTTGGGGACAGGCATGGTGAATCAACCTGCTACCCCACAACAGGGCAGTGCACAAAACTATACCGTGCAGCAGCAGGTGGTTGGCTTGCAGCAAGGTGCACAGCAAATGGTCCAGCCACAGAACATGGGGAATGTACCACAG
>CM030325.1:1036334432-1036485959 GCA_002915635.3 Ambystoma mexicanum
AAACAAGCATGGGCTATAAACCAGTAGCATTTTATAGCGGTCACTTAGACCCGTGATGTTAGGTCACTTCCCTTGCGAACAAGGCCTCGCTGCAGCTGCTTTTGCAGTGGAAAAGGCATCAGCAATAACCATGGGTGTCCAACTACACTGTTTGTGGAACATGCACTATTTGCAATATTGAATAAACCCAAGTCCACACTAACGACACAAAGGGCATCAGGTTATGAGATCATTTTGTCTAGGGCTGAACTAGCGATTGTTAGATGTAGCACTGTTAACCCTGCAAGATTTCTAGCAGAAATAATTGAGGAGGGAGATTACGCCCACGACTGCACCCAACTAAATGAAATATATTCATGTACTAGAAAAGTTGAAGAGAACGCACTAGAGGGAGGTGAGCTTTTGTTTATTGATGGGTCATCAACTATTGATCAAGGAGATGGGATACGGAGAACTGGGGCAGCAGTGGTAAAAAATGATGGAGGCTCCGGTGTGTGGCTATGAAATGTGTACAGTTACCACAGCATTACTCTGCTCAAGCCGCTGAACTAGTTGCACTAATATTGGCATTGAAAGAAAGTTTAACAAACGTGTAACAATATATTCCGACAGTGCATATGTTACATCCACTGTCCACTCAGGGCTAACAAAATGGAGGAGAAGAGGGTTTAGGAGAGCTGACGGCACTCCAGTGCAACATGCCCTCTTGTTGGCTGAACTAATTGAAGTAATAAACGACCCCCAAGAGCTAGCCCTAGTAAAATGCACCGCACACACCAATGGTGAAGACCACGTCTCAAAAGGAATGCAGCAGCAGACGCACATGCGAAATATGCTGCATACTTTGGTGAGATATGGACCCCACAGACTCACAGAGAGGGAGAGGGAGGGGAATGGCTAGGGAGATGTTAATAAGAGAAGGGTACACCCATCTCCCAGCCACACAGATTATGGAATTACAAGCGCGCACCAATGGCCGAAAAAGAAATATGGGTAAAAAGAGGATGTACAATGTCACCAACCGACGCACTATGGCGCCAGGGTGGCACTGGGAAAGTTGTAATACCATTGGCACTTTTAAATACCGCCCTGAGCCAATTACATCACCCAGCCCATACAGGCAAGGAAATAATTGCAGCACGAATTAGAGATGATTGGTTCTGTCCCGAGTTAAATTCTCATGTTTCAAATTTTATCAGCAATTGTCTCACATGTCAACAGTTTACGGCCGGTCATACCCTAAAAGTGATAAGAGGTACCATACCACGGCCAGAAGGACCTTTTCGGCACCTCCACATTGACTATGTTGATATGATCAACATATGTCAAGGTAATAGATATATGATTGTAGTAGTATGCCCATTCTCTAGGTGGATTGAAGCAGGGCCCTGTTCACACCCAGATGCATTTAGAGCAGCCAAATTCATAGTAAGGGAGGTCTTCCCCAGGTGGGGATGTGCGAAGTATTAAGATCAGATAATGCCCACATTTCGCAACGAAATGTTCCAACATATCACAGCCCTGCTGAGCATAAAACACAAATTTGCATGTGCATATCACCCACAGGCTAACGGCGTATGTGAACGCCTAAATGGCTTATTGAAGGAGGCAATTGCAAAGATACAACAAACAACAAAGAAAAGTTGGTTGTATTGCCTTCCGTTAGCCTTGTTCGAACTGAGGAACAGGCCAGGGTCCGACCACCACCTCACCCCACACGAGGTGGTTACTGGACGTCAAATGCGCCTTCCCCTAACGCCAACGTCAAGGGCATTCACTGACCACGAAAGTTCAGCGAGTGTACTAGGTGATGAAATGTATCAATATGTGTCGTCTTTGATTACTAGTGTTGTGTTTGTGTCTCAACAGCTCGAGCGCACGCGGGGCGGGTCCACCAGAGATAAAGAAGAAGGCGCCAGTACAGAATTAGAAAAAGAGAACTTGTGCAAACTAGCAAAGGTGACCACGTGCTACTTCGCAATTTCAATAGAAGGTGGAACGACAAAAGGTTCACCGGCCACATCTGGTAGAAGACGTATCAACAAGAGCAGTAAAACTAAAGATAAGCGTGCTTGGAACCACTACATGATGTAAAGATATACAAACTGCAGACCCGCCCCAGCGCCAACGACAGGTCCATTGGAACAACAGCAACAACATCCCTGACAGCGGAAGGAAGCTCTACCACAGACAACGACCCAATTGTTCCCTTACCTTCTCACTACCCAGACACCCCAGAGACAACAACTGACGAAGAAAGGGGTGATCACCACACTGCCCACCCCATGGTCACACGTTCAAAGAGTAAAAATAATTACGCCATCCCCCCCCGCCCATTGACTGCAAAGGACAGTTGTAACATAAACTGAAAGACATTGGCCGCACAAATACACATGTAAACACGTGAATGTTCTCTTTTTTCTCTCGCACATACAGGAACTGCGTATTATTGTATTATTAAGTAGAAAGCTAACTAACAAAGTCCACTGTCCAGGCGTAGATGGTACTCCCAGACGATAACTACCCAGAAGAATTGTCACACCAATTTGTATACGAAATAAAAAGGCCAACATACCTAAAAAGAAGAAGGGTACGTGTTTACTACACAGCCTTCCTCCTGGCCATAGAATATTACATGCCCCACCTCCGCCCATACTTGCCGGTCTTAAGAGACCAATCACTTAGAGTAGCGTGGGAGCAGCTCTTCGCCTGGGCACTGAATGCTACACTATTGATAGGGAGAGCTTAAACAAAACAAAACTAACATTAAAAACGAGCATTTCTGAGAATTTTTAGGCGGGCAACTTTAACGTCGCAAGAATAAGCTGCCAGGACTGCAGCAAGGTAAGAGCAAAATGCCGGTGAGATTAGCAATTGTAATAAAAATAATAGGGATTTTGATGATCACCGGATTTTTGGCTGCCTCTGTATGGCAGTATAAGCTGTGCTATCAATTTTGTTGCTGCACCCAAACCTAATATACCCCAGTCCTTGCTGCAACAGTGTGTTACGTCAGGTGGTAGTAGTAACATTGCACCAAAGAAAAATAGAGTTAACGCAGCACATACTCAGACAATAAAGGTATTGATAGTTATGTACAAGATTCAGGCACATGTCACAAACAATATATGGTACCAACACATGACCCGCATTGGTAAAGGCAGACAAACTGAGGATAGCTGCTACGTCTGCTCATTAATACCATACGCCATGAGTGCTTCACGAACATTTGTTGCCACAGAAATAAATCGAGAAGATAGCACAGTGCATAATATACTTGGCACTGTTCCAGACGAAAGAAAGATTTCAAGGAACTGTAGTGCACATGACATGGAAAACACGAGACTCATACCCATATGAAAAACAACTTCCTCAAGACCTACTTGAGTTATCACAAGGACCAGTTTACATGCTGAAGCATTCAAATATATAACAAGTGGCCCTGCAAAAGGAGAAACACAGAAAGTAACACTGCAGTATCTACCATGTGATTGGTACGCCACTGAAATTCCGGGTAAACAAGGATGCTGGGAGAGGCCGCTACTGACGATAACAGGAAAGGTGTATCTGGATAACAGCTGGGAGATAGGAGTGATTGGCCAGCAACAATGGTAACAAAAAGAAACTATCTCAACCATCGAGACACACAATCACCGATGTTGGACGACGTGGATCAAGTATGTACCAATGCTCACATGGGTAGAAAAGATGAAGACCCAATAACGATACTACCGTTGACTCGCCCAAGGTATGTTACCAGCATAAAGGAGAGGTGGACGTAGGATATAACACCAATTGCGCAAGTGTGACGGAGCGTACCTGAGGGGGGAGCAGGAACAGCAGTAATAATGGATCATTATTGGGCCTGTGAGAAAAAGGCATACCATACACTGCCTCCCCTGTGGAATGGTGTGTGCACAAGGTACACGTAAATGTACCATCACTAGTGGTACCTAAGAAGCACGTCGATGTGGCGAAATTTCCTTAGAATGAATGAAGGGATAAGAGAAGAAAGAGATCTGCACCACTCCAGGAGGAGCAAGGAAACAGGACCAACCAGCAATGACACTGTCCTAAATAAAGAAAAAGACAAGGAGAGCCGCTGACAGGAAATTACCTGTGGGAAGGTCGGAAACGGCACTAACATCAATACCGCCAGAACACAGACTATTCAGCAGAGCAGCAATGTTCTTCTCCTCAATAATACACCCAGGATTACAGGCTTACGCAAACGACAAAATGGCTCCAAATAACTAGATGGGAACTAAATGATGACACATTCAATTCTACAGTAAATGGGTTCAACGCAATAAAAGAGGAGCTGCGAGCTGTAAGGATGGTAGCACTACAGAACAGATATGTATTGGACCTTCTCACAGCAATGGAAGGAGGAGTTTGTGCAAAGATAGGACAATCATGCTGCACGTTCATACCTGCCAATGATGCTGGACAATGGTACACTGACAGAAGCAGTTTCACAATTAGCTCAGATGCACTCCAAAATGACGGATGAAAGCAAATGGTGTGAACAAGGATGAGAGCTGGTTTTCACTATTATGGTCATGGATGCCATCCTGGCTGTCAGATGGACTGAAAATAATAGTGGGCTGTACTATATTGGCTGGAGCTACCCTGATCATAAATTAGATTTTGGAAGGCACGAAAGGCACGCACTACTGACGAGTTGCTGGAAATGGTGGGAATGCCACCCCTTGATGCCAGCAGATGACGGCCAGCATACAGTTGTAATTATACAGGAAAGGGAGAAGCTGCGGCACCCAAATAATTACCAACCATCTAGACCCACCGTCAGTAAAGACCGAGAACCCAAGAAACCCCAGGAGCTACATAGGAAGATGGGTATACTGTACTCCTGGGGGTACCTGTGAATATATGTATTGGTCCTTTGAAGATCATGTAAACCACTATGGACATCTCGGAGGAATAACCAAGATATGGCCGAGTAAGAGGAGATAACGAGAAGGATATGTTTGTGGTCGACAAGTCGACCAGAGGGGGACTGAAGTGGGAGAATGAAAACCAGGCTCCCGTCCTTCACCTCTCGCGCTTGGCCTAGAGGGTCACGACCAAAACACCCGCCACGAGAAGAGTTGCCCATTTACCAGACGACAGATACCCTGGTACAGGAACATACGGATGTGTCCATCTGCTTGCCCAGCAGCCCGCACTGGCCATGCCGACACCTGCGGCATGGATCAACTAGACTAAATCTACACGTCGTTAGAGATGCCATGACGACCTAGACAACGGGAAGCACATCTGTTCAAATATACACACTGGACATTCCACACCAACCTACACGAAGAATATACTCAGTGCTATGACGTAGGCGACAGGCATATATTCACGGACGTGCATCTTTATTATTTTTATATAGGCTTTCAGAATGCAGAAACGCAAGACGCGTCATGAACTTTTACTAGCTTGCCTCACCTCTTCTTTGAAATCAGGTACAACGATGAGAAATATAATAAAGGACAATACCGATTATGGAATTATATGCTTCCTATAACCTAAAGCCACCTGTGCACCAAACGAACAACTTATGCCACCGGGCCAAAGTAGGCCTCAAACAAGAGCTCCCGTGGACATCAACAAGACAAGAGTCAGTTGCTGATCCTACAGAATGAGCTTGGCGAAGCAACCAGCCAAGGTCGCAATGTTGCAAAACCCACGTTCCAAGAGCCAATCATCAAAGGCACGATGTTGCAACCTCGCACTCCGCCACCAACGTTAAAGTCACACCGACAAATTAAACCAGACCACAGTAGAAAAACAATATTAATTGTGCAGAATTATGCCTCTTGCACGGTCCCTCCCCACGTGATCAAGCCGAACCTGACGAGATGCCAAACCGGAGAACAGAGGCGTCTGGGTCCCTCGCTACGAGACACTGGCAGATACACTTGAAAGGCTCAATGGACATCTGCAACAGTGGGAACGGTACCCCGCCCAGCTATGAATAAGTCCTCACATTGTCTGCATGTACCCATAGTGAAACATTGTTGCAACTTACAGGTACACCGAGAGCTGGGAACGACGGTGGTCCAGGCTGGGAAGCTCACGGGCGCACCAATCAGAACATGGGGCTCTTATCACTGACGCCAGCACATTTAGCCAATCCTCAGGAGCCTTCATGTAACAATTTCATGTATCTAATTGTAGGACAACCCAGATATACCACCTGACAACACCTTGTCCACTAATATCTTTCTCCTATATGTGTGCTATACTAACCCTACCACTCGAACACACCCAATTAAGAGTGGCGATAGGTTTTTTGTTAACTTTCTGAA
Organism: Ambystoma mexicanum; assembly: GCA_002915635.3. Lineage (NCBI taxonomy): Eukaryota > Metazoa > Chordata > Amphibia > Caudata > Ambystomatidae > Ambystoma > Ambystoma mexicanum. Next base: position 1,036,340,750 of record CM030325.1, read on the forward strand.
GTGACGCAAGTAGCGCGTCATAATACAGTAAAAAGGGCCTGCGAGCCCCACGATTGTGTGTGTGTCAGGGACGAACGCGTGCGCTCCTTGACCCATCCCTGCCGTTTTTGTCTAATAAACAGCAGAGTCACCTTGCTCCTTGTGTGCGTCTCATACTCTATCTCATCTTATCTGGGATACACACGGGAGGAGTTGGGGCCTCCCTGCCTGGAGGTCTGCGGACGGTCCGGCCGACCCCGGCAGAATTTCCCCCCGACACATATATCTACCTCAATACTGCACAATGTACACGTGCGACTCAATTTTGTAAAAGCAGAAATGTACCCAGGCGGCCAAAGGCCTGACAGGCCGAGTTTAGAAAGCCAGCAAAGACCAGAGAAGGAGCAGAATCGAAACTCAACAAAGAGAGGCTTATGCCGGGGAGATCGAGGTCAACCAGAGAAGGGAGGTGAGCATGAGCTCACGAGACTCCAACTACAGAGAATACCAGCCCGCCCGTGAAGGTCAAGATAGGAGAGGCACATGCAGGTGGCCAAGCGCACACACAGGCAGGGGCGAAGATGTTCCACCGCCTGATGTCATCCAGAACCAGAGGGTGCCATAACCTTTCCTGATAAGAGACTACATTTCCGAGGCCATACCCAGCCAACTAATTGACACATAGCCCTAAAACACTGATTGATGGAAGGGAGGAAGGGCGAATCTTGGGACACTAGGCACCTGGGTGTCTACTCTGCATGCTGCTAATTAAAGTGGAGACTTATGTTTAGGGGTGTAACTTGCCCAATCACAAGGGACCATGTAATCTAGGGTCCTATAGACATTGTAACCAATGAGACGTCGTACTTGTAGTGACGTCAATCACGTGTGGTGTAGAGGGATGGGCATAGACACCCACCCGATAAGAGTTATCCAATCCACTTGCGTTATTTCCATATACAGATATAGCATCTATACTTAAGTTACCTTTCCCAACCAATTATTTAGCATGATGATTTTTTGTAGAATTAGACGTCAATGATGACGGATTTTGCCCATAAAAGAGGCTGATAAACAATCACTTTAACATTCTTTGAATGGGAATCAAGTGTATCCGTGAAGGTCAAGATAGGAGAGGCACATGCAGGTGGCCAAGCGCACACACAGGCAGGGGCGAAGATGTTCCACCGCCTGATGTCATCCAGAACCAGAGGGTGCCATAACCTTTCCTGATAAGAGACTACATTTCCGAGGCCATACCCAGCCAACTAATTGACACATAGCCCTAAAACACTGATTGATGGAAGGGAGGAAGGGCGAATCTTGGGACACTAGGCACCTGGGTGTCTACTCTGCATGCTGCTAATTAAAGTGGAGACTTATGTTTAGGGGTGTAACTTGCCCAATCACAAGGGACCATGTAATCTAGGGTCCTATAGACATTGTAACCAATGAGACGTCGTACTTGTAGTGACGTCAATCACGTGTGGTGTAGAGGGAAGGGCATAGATGCCCACCCGATAAGAGTTATCCAATCCAATGCGTTATTTCCATATACAGATATAGCACCTATACTTAAGTTACCTTTCCCAACCAATTATTTGCATGATGATTTTTTGTAGAATTAGACGTCAATGATGACGGATTTTGCCCATAAAAGAGGCTGTTTGACTAAAGTTTGAGGAATTCGGGGTGAGGCAGGTGTTTGTGATGCTGCTGATTTCCATCTGCTAATGTATGTATCCTTAAACGGACTTCCCTTTGTCAATTTACTGAGTCCTGATGATTGAAGCTTGCTGGAGTTTGTGAATCCTGCACTCTGTCCTCACATGGTGCAGCAATCATGCATTACTAGTTTTCGAGGGTGAGTACTGACCAATGGGCCCGTCAGTAATTTCCTCTCCTCGTTAACAAATTCTTGGTAAACGCTTAGTTTACAATCCCTGAAGTTTTTAGCCTGCAAATCCCCATCTAGGATCCATTCTTGGTAAATGCTTAGTTTACAATCACTCAAGTCTTTAGCCTGCCAATCCTCATCTGGGATCCATTCTTGGTAAATGCTTAGTTTGCAATCACTCAGGTTTTTAGCCTGCAACTCCCCACCTGTGATCCATTCTTGCTAAATGATTAGTTTACATCACTGAAGTCTTTAGCCTGCAAATCCCCACCTGTGGTCCAATCTTGGTAAATGCTTAGTTAGCAATAACTCAAGTTTTGAGCATGCCAAGGCCGGTCTTTGTGTAAGGCAGCCCAGGCGGCTGCCTGACGTCAGTCAGCCTCAAGGGGGCGCTGCACCAGCAGTCCACAGTGCCAGTGCTAGAACACACATGTAACACGTTAGTTTCCTAACATTATAAAAATGAATGTGCCTGTTCATTTTTATAATGTTAGGAAACTAATGTGTTACACGTGTATTCTACCACTGGCAATGCTGCAGGCTGTGTCCTCAGCCAGGGCAGTTTCTAGTCCATTTGGTGCCCAGGGCAAAACACTAGGAATGCGCCACCCGCACTCCATCCCAATGCGCCACTCCCACCACACCCCGCGCTCCACTCCCTCCGCGCACCACTCCCACCGCGCACCACTACCACTGCACCCTGCGCACCATTCCCAAACTACACCGCTAAGGAACTCCTACCCAAAGTCAAACAGTCCGTCACACAAGGAATGAATTGCCATTTGCAACGTGGGCCACTTTTTCACTGCTGCCCAAGACAATTCTATGCCCCAGTCCCACTTAGGCTGCAGATAATGAGGACTGGGCACACCAACCAAGAGACCATGAATATGCCACAGGATGCAGTATATACAACCAACAAAGAACGCAAGATGCTGAAGGGGGTTTGGAGGAAACCTAAGCCAAAAGGGCAATGACAAGGAGACACCTGAACCCAATAAACAATCACTTTAACATTCTTCGAATGGGAATCAAGTGTATGCGTTGATACAGTAAAGTCTTGACTGTTGTAAGGATACATGGACCAGGATTATTTATTTATTCATTCAATGTTTGTCGGGTACCTGCATATTTATTTATGCAATGTGTGTCGGATACAGGTATCCGACAAACATTGCAGAAATAAATAAATTATCCGTCTCCATGTACCCGACAAACATTGCATAAATAAATAAATAAACTGGTTCATAGTTTAAAGAATATTTACTCAACGTCACTGGTCAAAACCATTATCCGCATAGTGAAGTAACTCATCACCAGTGCCATGGAAGTGGTTTAAAGTGTAATTGATATATAGTTTGGAAAAGAAGCGGCATGAAAGAAATAGCTGCTTTAAACTATTATTTTGGCCATTTTCTGGGCTTGCAGGGATCCACCATGGGCCCAAACGGGTCTCCGTTTGTACCGTGTCGGGGCCCACGGTGTGTCCCTGCAAGGCACGCCCAATCCCCACATCCCACTGCACCTCCCTCCCATCTCAATGCCCACACGAAACCATTTAGTGACTAATGGGCCACCATTAGCAGTTTCCTGCCGGCATTGTGATGGAAGGGGCTGGTTTTAGCTGCAGGGGAACCTAGAGTGTTTTATTGGTGTGTTTATGCCCCTCACCCCAAGTGGCGCGAAAGTGGTCAGAGGGAACCTCTGACTTCTGTAATGTCACGTAGTACTTTTGTACTATGTGACATTACAGTTGGAACGGGCAGCGCCAGCACCTGTCCTGGGGAACTTTCCCCACGTCAATGCGCCGTCCCACAAACTGGGGAATTCCATCCCCTCCAAAGGCTGCAGGGACCGGGGCAATTGTGCCCCCTGGGGTATTGCGCCCAGGACAGTTGCCCGCCTCGCCCGGGCCAAGAAACGGGCCTGGCCTCAGCGCTCAGGCAGGGCAGGGCAATTGGCAAATAAATTAGCAACATTTGTTGCTTTATTACCATCTCCCGGCGCTGGGTGGTGCAGGCGCTGCTGGCGCCAGCCAGGCCCATGGGCGCACATGCAGTGTGCCCTCCTCCAGGCTATCGGCACACACTGACACTGAAGTGTGGATCGATTGGGGCTGGCTGGTGTTGTCGGCCCCGGCCATTACAGGAAAGAGGAGCGAGTGGGTCACTAAATCCTGAAGTTATTCCCATCACAAGCAAATACTGCCAAGCAGCAGCAGAATCAGCAAATACAAACAGTTGCTACATCCTGCCCTCGCTTATTGGCCTTGTTTCAGGAAACCCGGCATTAACTACAGCCTGCCGAGGCAAGCACACTTCTTTCCTCCTGCTCCCGTCCTCGCAGGTGAGGCCTATTGCTGCATAGGCGTTTTATTAATTTTAAAATGGAATTGCAGAGATGACTGGGCCATCCAAGAACAGCCTCTGGAGGCCACAAAGCTAGACACTTTTGTCAAGGCTCAAGTAGTCATGCACTGATGGTGCATTCTCCTCAGGAGATCAAAAGGCCGGTTCTCGGAAGACCTGGGCAGAGTGTCACCGTCAGCAGATCTTAGACAGTTGCACGTTTCCAGCCGGGTTGGATTGGTCGGTCCGTTGGCCCGGCCAAAATCACTTTGAGGGCGAGGCCCTGGCGGCCCGTACCACGCTTGGGCCGGTTTGGGGGTTACTACGCCCCCTAGTTCCCGCTCACGAGCATATTGTTCATCGTTCCCTCTTCCCTGGGCATGCACTGCTGACTTTATTTTAATGCAAGAGTTTCATACATTTCACTGTTCGCTCAGACTTGTCTTATACTGTTCTTTGTCGTTGTGCTTCTTTTGTTTGGAATAGCAATCACGCTAGTCTAACAGGATAAACAAACACCTACACGAACGCGCCTTGTGAATGATGGTGTGAAGGATGGATGCAGGCGCTGGACCAAAAGCTGAGCGAAGTCTGCACAGCAGCTGGCTTGGGAAAGCGACTCAGCAACTACAGTAGAAACCGTCTCTGTGGACGGTTGGCCCGACTTCCGTATAATGCAAATACCCAGACTTGCAGGATGCATGCTTCACTTTCTTTGTTCCATTGGGGGCGACATGCTGTAGCATCAATTCATGGCCTTTAAAATACCCTGCACGGTGCAGCTTCCGATCTCCTTTAACACAAACACTGGGAAATGGCCATGACTAGCTAACACCACATTAATCAAAGCCAGGTCTCTAAAGAATGGTTCAAGTCTTGGGGAATTACCTGCTCACACTTTCTGTCGTGTGACCAATCAGATGTTTCAGAGTGTGGGGCTCTTGATGCCACCCATTTCTGCATTTGATACACCAGCAGCTAAACACACCCTGGGGAGGCAGCTCCTTCTGTATAGTCCATTTCTCTCCCAAGCTCAGGACAATGTTCTTTACCATAATGGAGAATGTGAAAAGCGCAGTCTGCAAGGCTGTGGGTGAGGGTGGAGGGCAAAGCGCCCTACTGCTTGGGGTACACTGGAGATGCTTCCCCTGATACCTGCAGGACTCCAAGTCCCTTGAAATGAAATGTGTCTATACACTGCACAATGTGCAAGGGCCGCTGTTATTACAAGCAGCACGCGGCTAGTAATTTGCAAAAAGTAAACTTAACGAGTCCCAAGAAAAGGTCATCTTCCACCCTTTAAGAATTTTATTGATTTTGTTTTTGTGTTGGGAAGGTAGACATCGTTTTTCTTTGCGGTCTTACAGTTTCATGGTGCTGTCGGGAGCTAAAATGAGTGATCACGAAGGAAACATGTAAGAATTTTGAGAGTTCACAAGCATGAGCGAAACAAACCCCAATACTAGAACTGCCGCGGTAATGCACTGCAGTGTGTTTCAATGTAAAGTCCACATTGTAATGTCATAATTTTAGAACACCACCTCTCCAACATTAATATTGGGAGCTAAGTTGAATTGTACATGCATGTTAACTCTCTGCATATGTTTAAAGTTGACTTTACCACTCACATGGAGTAGTGATATTGTTTACGTGTGTCCCTCCTAAATATATTTAACTTCCCGTTAAATATTTGATGCAATAGATATTGCATAAATGCATGTATTTTGATGCTGAGATAGACGGGCTTGTACAGCTATCGGTGGGTAGGTTGCTGGTGCTTGTTCTTGGAGGTTTGAGTAACACTGTTCAATACCAGTTCATCACCTTTTAACAGTGGCTAAATGTTTGAGGTCATACAAATGACATTAGTGTAGATCTGAAATTGTCGATCCTCTGACCTGAGTCACAGCAGCAAACTGGTCATTGTTACTAAAAATGAAGAGCAAAAGCAGACTAACATAACCAGGCCTGTTGGGGTTTGACCCTCTTATTGCTGTTTTCTGAGGTTCATGAAATTCAACAGATGCCAGCATTGACAATTGTGTTAACTCATAGTCCCCAGTCCTGCTGATCAGCCCATGACACATGCATGAGATCACAGGTCGGGGCAGGGGGGCACCAACGATACTTCCCGCCTGGGGTGCAATCTGTTTTAAGACCGGCCCTGTCTGGGATACATTCTTGGTAAATGCTTAGTTTACAATCACTCACGTCTTTAGCTTGCAAATTACAAGCGCTGGCTCCTCCCCATTTCAAGTTTAGTTTACAGTCACCCACAGTCCTGGGGTTTTTAGTGTTCCTCACTTATTTTTTGTTTCATTACTTTATGGTCTCTGGTCAACGTCTTGTGGCGCCAGTCTCCAGAAAGACCCACGGGTTCCTGTTACTCAGAATCTGGGTGTGCCTTCATGCTAGACCTTCATGATGGCAGAATGTGCAGTGTGGTAATATGTGGTGAAGCCTAAGAGCATCCCCCAGAAGGCTGGCAACCGGAGTTGGGATATTTGGCTGTACCTCCACTTTGCTATCAACTTCCCCTTTTCGGGTCCTGCCTTTGAGCCTCACTGGGCTCTTTCTCCTGTCCTTCTCATGGTCTCATGACTAAGGGCACTTCTCCTGAACTTCCTGTGCTCTTCTATGATTTCTCTTCCTTTGCCGCTCCCAATGCTTTGCACAGGCTCGCACTTCCTTCTCTAGCAGAATTACCCATGTCTGTCATCAAGTTTGCCTACTCCTGACTCCAGATTACTTTACACGTCTGAGAGCCTTCTTACTCCTACTAAGAGCCTCTTCGCTACATATTTGCTTTCTCTCGTGCTTCTGCTGAATGCCTCCTCCATTCTTCACTTTCCACTTCACTCTAGTACCCTCCTCAATGTCTCTTAGAAACTCCTTCTTCTTGCTCTCCCTCACTCATGAAGTCTCCTGCCCTCTCCATTTTATGTTTCCCTCCTACCGGCTTCTCACTGATGTTCCTCTTGTCAGCTATGTCCATGTTCATAGACACAGCACCTTTTCACAACCTTAAATCAGGTACTGAGTTCTGGTCCTTGTTGCAATGTTGTCTAATTTAAAAACACTTCATTCCTGGTTCAATACCTGAGGATATCCTGAAACCATCATCCATAACATAATGACAATGTTTCCTTACCTGTTGTGTTCAATCACTGACCGTGCTCATGAGCTCACTCCAGCCAATAGGAGATTAGCTACAAGAATATCTATTATCCAATGCAATGTAAGTGCTCTTGTGTTGTGCCTGTCTGTCACTATTGGTGTCCTTGCTGCACTTGGCTCTGTAAGGGAATTGAGGGGGTGGGCATCATTAGTGGGCCAGTGTGAAAGGCAGATGTGAAACCTGGGATGTTGATGGGTGCAGATTGGTACCCGGTTGCTGAGAGGCAATTTGCTTTCTATGGGTTTTGCGGATGAGTCTTTAGAGTATGTTATCCAGAGGGAAGAGCCCAAGACCTGATAGATTACACTGCTTTGGGTCGTACTGGCTAGCCGCATATGTGGTGAGTGTGAGAGAGGCTAAAGAGAGGCTAAAGAGGAGAGCGTAGTTGTGTTTTTGTTAGTGTTGATGTGCTAATGGCTGTGCCGGCGGGGGTCTTCTGTGGTCTACCACTAGTCTAAAGTTGGAGGGGAGATGGTTAGCACGGGGAATGTGGGGAGCAGGCCATGCAATGAAAAACAACCTGCAAGCCTGCACTCTTACTCCTGCCCATTTTCAGACAGGTCCCATTTCTCTAGCTTCCAATGCCACCCTCTCTGCTCTTTCCTACTCTCTCTTTCTTTCTTTCACTCTCCTTTGCTCTCCTTCTCCTCTTGTTCTCGTCTCTTTCGCTCTTTCCTTTTTCTCTGTCTCAATGTCTCAGTCTGTATCTCAAATAGATTAATTGTACCTCTTGAGCAGCAAATCAAGCATCTGCGGGTTGACAGATGCGGGGGAGGAGCAGTGGGGAAACTCAGATATTACCATAATCTACTAAGGCTTATGGGAAGCAAGAATTTAGGGTTGAGTGGAAGGCCGGCTTACATTTTGAAGACCATAGTTGCCCATTTCACCCTCCTTATTATGTTGGTTAGCAAGCTGAGAGGTGCTTCATACCTTACTCTAACATGCTCTTGTCTTATGCTCTGTAGTTTCCAGGGCCTTTTGTCCATCAAGGGCAGAGCAAGGCATTCATTAGGGCCAAAATCCCTGTTTATTATGCCAGATTTAATTACAACTGAATTTAGGAAGTGTATATTTTGCTTATGATCCTGTTGGGCTAAGGCATGGTACAACCCAATAAAATAAAATTAAAATTAAAATTAAAATGTTACCCTGTACATTGATGACAGATTTTTTCCCAGGCATACATTTGGGGGAGGGGGAAATTCCACGTGATTACTGATCACAAGCCTTTAGTTCACATATTGGGCCTTGGAGGCACAGAGACATCCATGCCAAGGATTCCCAGATTTGCAGAAAAGCTGCCAGAAAACACCATAGAAATACAGCACGTGGTGGGCTGAGAGAATGTCATGGCAAATTTAATGTTCTGGTTACCAAGCTGCTCAGAACCAGCAAAGAACTTCCCCCAAGACGAGTGCATCGTAGCTGCTTTGTTTGATATCTTCAAAAGCAGTCAACCTACCAGAAGCCATGAGTCATGGAAGACCTTAGAAGAAGAGTGACAAGAAACAAACACTGTAAAAAAACTAGTCATTAACAGATGGCATGATGAATGCAACCCCCCATATTATCAAGAACATGACTCAGTCATAAACGAGAAGCTGTTCAGAAAGGACAAGATGCCCCCCCAGTGAAAATATAATATTCATTCATTCAACAAAGGCAAAAATGACATTTAGAGAGCACCCTCATAAAGAAAAGAGCATGTGAAATGTACTGGTGGCCCTGGGTGGACCAAGACATTACCCAAGGTACAAAACAGTGCATTGAATGCTATGACAGTGTCAAGAGACAACGTAAGAGGAAAGCCCCCATTCAATATATAGAGACACCACACACCCCTTGGAAATGTGCAAGTTAGACGTAATAGACCCAATGGAAAACATGGAGGAATACCATTGATACAGTATTGGTATGGTGGATTATCTTTCAAAGTCAATTGTACTATACACTTTGTTCCAAACATAACTATGTCCACAGTCATTCCAGTCACCAAGGCTTATTCGAGAAGGATAGGTTGCCCGAGCATATAGTCACAGACAACGGGGCTGCAGCTGGTATCCTCTCAAATGAAAGAGTAGCAAAGATGTAACATAGTAACACAATGCAAAGCCATGCATTACCACCCTCAGTCCAATGGATCAGTGGAGAGAGCCAACAGGCTCATAAAATGCAGTGTGCAGATGGCTGTTACTTCGAATCAAAACTCTGTTGGGGTGGTGAGGAAAGGTCTCCATCATTAGGAAGGGTTCATGGTGCGTGCTCCATCTTGATGACTGAGGGTGCGGTGAACTGAGCGCAATGTTATGTTTTCATATGTATCAAGTGTACTTAATTGTGGATGGGATATGTTACTTTTTGTTCAGAACTGATACATATTACCTTGCACGCATGCAGAAAGATAAAGTATTAAATCCACCAAATGTAAAAACATGCATACACATCAATATAAATACATCGGGAATTCCTGAATCTCAATATAAATGCCCTTTTCACAAAGAATCAAAATAAAAGGTGGTTAGGTTTTGCTTGCAAAATGCTCTTTGACTTCTAAACAGGTTTTAAGATGGCAGAAAAGCAGGTGAATGAGTGACTTCGGCATTTGCGGTCAGCAGCTGCAGAAATAGCCTTGAGTTTTTATGGTCTGATAAGTCTCGTAAATAGTAGACGTTGTCTCCTGCTGTTTGAGACTGTGACCGAGGGAGTTTCGTTATTCATTTTTGTCAGAAGTAAAACACGGGGTAAGCTGGTGCCTAAAGCTACTTAAGAGTTTCAATCATGTGATAAAGTGAGAGCTTTTTAGATTGGAAAGTTTCAATGGAACAGTGACCTGGGAAATAGATAGCATCACGAATGAAGAGAAATCATTTACCCAGCCTGCCTCATATTGTGGGAAATATCCATGCGAGTCATTTGCAAATCAAGAGTTAGGATTTAAAAGGATTAGGCCAGTTACTACTACTAATGAATTATGTTTTCAATGCCAATACTTAACCATGTTTTGTCGTCATGACCTACTATGGACGAATCAAAAGAAGAGATGTGTTATGAATATAATCTGAAGATAATTATTGAGATAAACCTGGCCAAAAGTAGGAATAGGGGAAAAGATGGGATGGCTTTGAAGAGGGTTGTGTCCAATCATGCGTGTGGGATGGATTGCAATAAAGTATTTTGGGAGTATTTTAACTGTTGCAAAATTGTATAAAAGATGTGAACTGATGTCATTTGTTGAGACTTGGATTAGTTTAGTCCTGCAACACCATCTAATTGCACCCCGGTAAATTGAAAAAAAAACGTGCTTTTTGTACAACGGTGTACTGTAGTCTTAAGTGGTGGACCTGTTTGTGTTAGGGTGATTGAAGGCCCATCCGCACGACCCCTGCAAGGGAGACACAGAAGCAGTAGTTGCACACTGTCTCTAGCTAAACTCCATCACTGGTGTGACCCTTTTACAAGCACTGAGTGGTCGACAAGCATTCTCCACACTCATTCCACTGTGGCTCCCAGTCATAAGGACAGATTCCACAATGTCTGTACAGGGCATGTTGTGGAAGGTAAAATCGAAACAAAGAAGTTGGAATTTGCACTATGACAGCAGGAAGTATGTGAAACTACACACCAAGTGGAAAGACAATGTGCTGTGAATACAGAGTAACCACAAAGCAAATGGGGCATTATCTAGGTACAGTTTTCCCAAGAAAGTGGTGAAGGTTGGAAGTAACTATATAGTCACTCAAGATGACAGGGTATGGGACGTGGAGCGAGTCGCCCTATATTCCTGTGGTAGTAGTGAACAAAAGGAAATTTGCGCACAAGCACAGGTGGCAGAGATGCCCCATCGAGTCCAGGAGACTTCCCAGAAAACTCAAGAGACAGACAGAGGAAATGTTTATCCTGAACTAGTCTGGAGTTAACTACAGTATGGCTCAAGAGCAAGCAGGAGAAGCCACCAGGTACTCAAGCAAGAACACAAAAAGACGTCGAGATTAGTGATGGTGAAGAGTCAAGCAGCGAACCCCAACGTTAAAAGAAGCTGTTAGTGTGGTAGCAGGCACATGAAGTGGACTGGGCACAAGACACAGTTGGGTAGATTAATAGATGTTTCTTTGGTTTAAGCATTGAGTCCTTGTGTCCTCTTTATTCACATTCACCACCGGCGACCTCACCCTCACACCACCGCGCTCTCATGACAAACTGTGCGCATGGTCACTGGTGTTACGTCACATCCCCAGCCTGCACTGCACCTGTAACTCTACCATTGCTCCTGCCCTCAACTTTGCCCTCATAGAATAGCATATCCATCGTGGGGAATTGGTAATGTGTTAGGACACCTACTCAGGCCGCAGAGTGCCCCCCCCCCAGTGAGTGTGAATGAGGGCATGGGGAAATCCCAGGCGCCTTTTCACTCTAGGGCAGGGGTGGTGTTAGGTCTGGAAAAGATCAGGGGCTAAGCTAATGTCGGGACTGGAAGGACTCGGGGCTAGCTGGCATTTTGGTTGTAGAACCTGAGATTCTATCCGGGGCTACAACTAAAAGACCTGGGGCTATAGCCCCCTCAGCCCCCCCCCTAGCAACGCCCCTGCTCTAGGGGCCCCCTGCTTGGTAAATGCTCAGACCCCAGGGGTCCCTCTCCTGCCTCTTGCCATATGCCCAGGTCTGGGAGTGTTCTGACTTCTCCATGCACATGCATTAGCAGATCCCTGCCCCCCTATCCCCCTGCCGGGCAGAGTCCTGCCTGTGCTTGCCCATTCCCCAGCAGGTTCTCGTCTGCAGAGGAAATTACTCGGGCGCGTTCTGCTGCTGGCATCAGAGATGAGAGAACGTAATAAGGGAGAAAAACAAAGTGTCTTGTGGGAGATCGCTTTGTGATAAAGATGGCGTGGAGGCCTGTGTGTTGTCCCCCGTGCCCAGCTGCAATCTCGGAGCTCATTGCTCGCCTGTATCCCGCTGGGACCCCGCTGCAATTCAAAGAAGGTCATGAGGAGGGCCAGCCTGAATGCAGCCGCCCCCCCCCCACACGAGCATCAACACTTCCCATTTTCTCCTCTCAGCCTGCAGTTTGCTTCTTTGTCAGTTGATGACATGTTTTACAATTGTTAAACGTGTGCGATCGGCTGTCGCTGAAAATGAACAGAGCTGCAGCGCCAGCGCCTTTACCCAAGTGCCTCTAGGCGCAGCTCTGCCAATGCACATCATTCCGACCTCCCAGCACCCAGAAACTCCTAACGACGCAATGGACCCTATTACGAGTTGGTTTGTGGGTAGTTCTGCCAGGCTAAATTGCTGTTACCTCTGTTGTGTCCAGCGGAGTTACCGCACCATTGCGAGTGGACAGGTGCGCGCAGCATCCATCAGCGGTAACAGTCATTCTGTCAGGCAGAATTACCGCCTAAAACCACCATAGAGCAGTAATCCTTGCCATTTTCAGAAGAATTACCGTTACCGCTGGAACATTTTAGGAATTACCGAACTGTAATTCCGCCAACGGAATTAAAGCTGAGTGGAAAAGTGTCTTGCTGCAAACGGGAAGTTCAGCGGTGGCCATCTTTGAAAACACAATCCATCCTGAATCACCCATGTCCTGTTGTCATCCACGCCCTGAAGTAGTGGGAAACTCTGCAGAGAAAGGCAAGGGGAATGGGTCTGAAAAGCGCCAGCGAAAGACCACATTGAGCAAGTTGTGGCAGCTCGCTCCGCACCCCACAATTATAAGGATTGCAGGAAGCATTGCAATGACCTCAAGGCCAGGATTCGCTGCCAACTGTCCTTACTCCGTGAGAGACCACCGCCACAGGAGGTGGAGCAGTGGAGCCACGCAACCTCACTCCCTGGGAGCAAAAGCTCGCAGAATCCTCGACATGGCTGAGTAATAGGTACTGGAGGGGCCGACGTTGGAGCAGCCGGCCAACATGAAACTGGTGAGTAGGAATGTCACCTCCCCAATGTCAATGCATGACCTGACTCCCTAACCTAGGCATCTGCATGGCTGCCTAGTCAGATGGTCACAATGACCACGCCAACGGCCTACCCAATGGCAAAGAGACAAATGCAGCGCATCACCATCCATGTGCAATTCTTGCTAGGACATAGAAACGTACCAATGCATACATGGACATGTGACCTCCTGCAACCTGGAATGCACCTATGCACTCAACTGCAACTCCCTTTGTCAACATCCATCCATGATACACCCAGAAGCCAATCAATGCACAAAGGAAACACCAACACCAATGACTGGACGACAAACGGAAATGATCAAGCGATCTGCCAATGAGTGCCTGCGTGCATGGCGGACTCACGTCCTCATGCGTAGTTACCCTAATCCAACCTTGCAGGTGCTGTGTGTCGCACCTGACAATCTACCATGCTCATGTACCATGCTGACTCAGCACAGCAATCCACAAGAGAGACTTCACACCACACGCAATGTCGACCCTCAAACCCTGCAAGAGTCCATTGGGGCATCTGTGCTTCAGTCCCAACACCAATATGCATTAACCCCCTTCTCATGGGTGGAGGTAACTGCACTGTGTTTTTGGAGTAATACCACCACTACCACTCATTTTTGGTGTTATTTCAGCAGTATTTCCACTTGTAATACCAGAGGAATTACCATTTTAATTCATGCGTTAATCCCGCTGCCGATGGGGCTTGTTCCACTGGTTTTCAGCGTTAATTCTGCCGGTGGAATTAGTGCTGATTTTCAGTGAGAGGTGAAAGTGGCGGCAGCTGTATTACCGCCACTTTTTCTGCTTACCGCCTAACTCGTAAATAGGCTCCATAATGACCGATCCCGGCCAATGCACCTTCACGATGCCCCACAGCACCCTCTGTTGTTCAGTCACATGACCAGCTCACATCAGGCCTGCCTGCATCACCAACAGGGGATCAGAGCTAACACATTGGAAGGGTTGTGTCCCGTGCACCTTAATGCTGCCCTGTGCACCCGCTGTTACTCACTCTCTGCCAATGCACCTCAGCCATGCCTTGCCTCCTCCACAGTGAGACCGTGTCACTGTTCTGCTGAGGCACCTTCAGACTGGCCTGCAGTGGCCTCGGCGATTGTATCGTACGAGCTGCTGCACAGCTCTGCCAATGCACCTCAGCCATGCCTTGCATCCTCCACGGTGAGGCATTGTCACTGTTCTGCTGAGGCACCTTCATACTGTCCTGCAGTGGCCTCGGCGATTGCATCGTACGAGCTGCTGCACAGCTCTGCCAATGCACCTCAGCCACGCCTTGCATCCTCCACGGTGAGGCATTGTCACTGTTCTGCTGAGGCACCTTCAGACTGGCCTGCAGTGGCCTCGGTGATTGCATGATACGAGCCAATGCACCTCAGCCACGCCCTGCATCCTCCACAGTGAGGCCTTGTCACTGTTCTGCTGAGGCACCTTCAGACTGGCCTGCAGTGGCCTCGGTGATTGCATGATACGAGCTGCTGCACAGCTCTGCCAATGCACCTCAGCCACGCCTTGCATCCTCCACAGTGAGGCCTTGTCACTGTTCTGCTGAGGCACCTTCAGACTGGCCTGCAGTGGCCTCAGTGATTGCATTGTACGAGCTGCTGCAGAGCTCTGCTAATGTACCTCAATCTTAGCAATCACCACTTTCTGGCAAGCTTCCAGTGGCAGCTCCTCCCACAAAGCGCCTCGCAGGCTCGGACTGGCCCAAAGGGCACTAGCCAAAAACTCACAAATGCTGGTGCCGTGGGCCAGTTTGATGAATAACTTCACTAGGCCGCTAGTAGTTTTGACCGGTGTTACAGAATAACTATTCTTTATAATGCACATTTTCCATCAGATTTGGGCAAAAAACTCCCCCTTGGGTACTACTCAAACAGCCTGTCATAAAAGGAGTTTGCAACTGTGGGCCACTTTTTCATTGGTGGCCCCTGAGAGTAGTTCGTGCCCCAGTGCGGCCCTGGCGCTGCCTGGCGCTGGTTGTGTGTGATGGAGGGGAGCCGAATGTTAGGATTATGGAGATCGGCGCTTGCCTGATCTGAAGGACCAATCAGATGCGCTCTGCCCCCACCCGGGGCCGCCATCGACGGCCTGGTTTGCGCTGTCGCTCCCACAGTAAAGAGGCGCTAATCCGCAGTCTGCTTTTCAGTTACACCTGCTCCCCCTCTTCTCCCCCGCCCCGACGCCCTCATTACATGTCGATTTCCAATGGAACACGTTCCTTCTGCACCTTGACAACAGAAGCCTGCTTGCCGTAGACTGTCAGGCGCGCGGCTGTACAATGCCCCGCAGGTAGAGGGGTGCGGGTGGGGGGCCTTCAAGATGGAGATGAGACGAATGAGACCAGGATATGCCACTGCAATCACAGGCGACACTTCGGGGCAGCATCGGCCGTTTATTTATTTATTTATTTATTGGACATGTCTATGGCGCCTATACACAGGGGTTTCCAGGCGCCACATTTGTATGGGATTCTGTGTATGGGATGTATAAGGTGCAAACCTAGCTGGCATGCAACGGAGTGCAGTGCACAGGGGGCACGCCCAGGCGGGTACGAGTAGGGTGTAGGGGGCTCAGAGGAGCTAGGGCAGGTAGGAGGAGCAGGGTAGCGAGTAACTCTAGAGGGGGAGAAAGGATTGAGTGGAGCCATCAGAGATTGGCGAGATTTTCTTTGAAGTGAAGAGTCTTCAGGTCCTTGCTGAAGTGTAGGGTGAAGGGGGACATTACTAAGTGGGCTGGTAACTATTTCCAGAGACCGAGTACATAGTAGGAAAATGCCTGTTAACTGTTCTGTTTCCCCCCTCATAGTCCTTTGTTTCCAGTCTGCAATTTTATGGGGCACAGGTCTCCGGAGATGGTGGTTTCTCGTCCAGGTAGAATGCTGTTTTGTTTGTGCCTAATTTGGGAGTGATGTGGGACATGGTGCATGCTTGCGGGAGTAGCCTGTGCAGTTCTTTGAGGATGAGGGTGGTGGAATCCTGTGCCCCATCCTCTCTGGTCCTCATCAGTGAGCTGTAGCGTGACGGAACATAGAGGCCAGAGGTCCATGTTGGGACAGACCCACTCCACTTGAGGATACTCGGCTGTGCACAGAAAATGCCTTTTACAAATCACACCACTTCACCGCCCACCCCCCAAAGAGAAGAACAGATCAACACAAATGCTAGGCCAAGTTCCTTGTCTATGAGACACCATAATATAATAATAATAATTAGTCATTTATAACGTGCCTAATACCCAGAGGTTTCTAAGCGCGGACCTGGGGATCGGCCGTCTTGCTTCCAAGGAGAACAAGTTGCCCCTGAGCTATCCTCCCGAAATATGTGACATCTCACTGCTGGGGACATTTCAGCACAATTTACCAAAGAGTTTTTATAGGGGGCCGACCCCCCATAGCTAGCGTTCTACCGCCACCTCCTTATCCCTGCTCCCTTATCCCCTTTTTTTACTACACCCATCCCTGTCCACGATAAAATGTGGTAAAATGTCCCTGGGCAGAATCCCATGAAACAGTTGCAGTAAGATAGGGAATTTCAGAGACAACAGCCATCACAGATGTGTTTCGGCCTATTGGGGATCTCATGAATAAGATGTGGCTCACGGCATGCATTCTGGAATAGATTCATTGACGACTAACACAGAGGCTCTTTTGTAAGGGATGGAGATAACTTCTCGATGATTGTATATGATTTTCTTGTGTTTTGCTAAATATTAATCACTTTTACAGTGATGCGAACACTCTTCTTAGTTTTTACAGTCACCTGTAGGTCGTTTTTCTAGTTTTAAAATGGTACAAAGAGTTTATGGGTTCTGGGCGAGCAGCAGAGAGAATTGGGCATAGTGGAGGAAGGGAAGGGGAGAGGTGTAGGCAAGGTTGCTAGTTTGCACAGCCACACATGTAAATGTCATGCTAGGTGCACGTGAACATAGCCTGAGACGCACATCATTAGGCTGTCAAATTACAATTGTCTCTAAGTTGTGAAGGACTTGTCTTGTGAAAGTCTAGGCAGAAATTGGTGGAAGCAAGTGCCTTCCCACACCTTTCCCCCACTTTCGACAGTACTGTTAAGAGTCTTAGAATCCAGCGTCACGTTCCATTGTTTTGGGCCACATGAACGTTTGTGTGCGAATGTAGTCTTTCTATACTCTCTACTATGGAATATTCACTGCTCTTCCTTTACTTGCTAACTCTCTTTTAATACATATATGTATTTCTTATCATTGCGCCGTATAACCTAAGTAAATAGGTCTTAACACAAAAAATAATGAGTTCTATTTTAAATTACATTTCACACAAAACAAATAGGCATAAAGACGTACATACATGGTAATAATTCCAATTTATGCTCATCAAAATTAAATACTGATATTAAGACAAATTCAATTTCCTTAAAAAGGAATACAGAGCCAACAATGTTGATCTAGAACACACATCGGAATGGAGCGTTTCCCAAAAGTACACCCAAGGTTGTAGTCCCAAATAGTTAATATGTTTCCCAAGCTGAAAGCAGGGCATTCACATATCAGATGCTTTAGGAACTAAACCAACCCAGCACAATACCCACATACTGTGTCATTTACACCCGCCCTTTTCCATCTAAACCCAATTTCTTTCGTTGGCAATACATTCCAGCAGGAACACAGCAAGCATCTGGCAAGCCCCCATGACGGAAATACAGGTAAATGAAGAGCACAGCTTCCTCTTTTCGTGTGTGTTTCCACAATATCTTTATTTAGCTTGTAAGACCTAGCTCTATCTCGGTCTTTACCCAATCAATCTCTCTACATTTCCTTCTGCCAGTGTGCTGTTCACCGTTAGTTTGTCTAGGCTGATTGATGCGACCTCAAGAAAATCACAACTTGACTGAACAAGGACACTTTCTTTTAAAGCCCTTGATAAGTCCATTTGCTCAAAAATTGAATATTTTGGGGGTTGACACATGTTTGCACATAGAGGCGCTCTATTCCAACAGATTTTGTAATTTGAGATCATGTTGCATAATGGATATAGGTACTGAGCTTGTTAAGCTGAGAATGTTTTTCCACAAGAGCCCCTCTATGTCATTGAAGTCATACGTTGTCAGCTGGTAAAAGCATTTCTAAGCAGTAACATACTGTTGGCACCATCTTGCTTTGTAAAATGAAAGCAAATGTTTAAGGGAACATTTTCCAAGCTGATCTTGGAAAGATTTCATTTGGCACCCCATTTACTTTGCTCTTCTAATTGTTCAATTAGATTTATTTTGTGCCCCCACCATAGATGTCGAATTCCAAATATTGTTTACGTAGCACACTTCTTTCAAATTCCAGAATTTTTTTATTTTTGGGTGTTAATAGTCAGGACATTTCTTATGGCTACCAATAGGCACTGCATTTCACCATGAGTGTGATCTAATAAAATGTCCTCGCGTAGGTAACCCAAAAGGTTCTGCATCCCATAACATTTGGAGGAACAAAAGAAGACTTTGTCAGGTATGCGTCAAGGTCACATCACTCCATTTCCTTTTTAATGGTTTTGAATCATGGCGGCTGCTTCGATGGAGGCTGTTGTCCTCTCTTCCACGCATCATGATTTTTTGTTGTTTGCGATAACAGCTAATTTCGCCCACCCATAATAAGTAAAATACATCCAGATTTTTAAATAATAATAATAGCTTTTCATTTATACAGCGCTTTTATCCAAAGTGCTTTACATTAAACATTTTTATATACAATTGTTATTACCCACTTGAAACTGGTACTCATTTTATCGACTTTGGAAGGATGAAAGACTTAGTTGACATTTCCGTGTTTCGAACCTGAGATCTACAGAGCACACACACATCTCTCAGCAGCGAGTGCTTAACCCACTGAGTTGTCTTATTGTCTATCCAGACTATGTATTAGAAAAATAGAAATATTGTGAACTTTCAAGGAGAGTAGTTGCATCAGTAGGATCTACTGAAAACCAGGAATATACAAGCTCAACTAGGCTCTTGAACATGTCGTTAGTCTTTTCCATCTGCTATGGGGTTTACCCCCTTCCTCCCATTATGCATCAACAGTACATTTTGCAACAAAAGTGTATATTCCCCCTAAAGATTATTCAGAAGTCTTCCAATTAATGCAGACGTCTGTACAGATCTGCAAAGATTTCCTTCATTGAACCTTATCCCGGCCTGAATGCGCCCCATTTGCCATTATTACAGGCTTGTCGTTTTAATCAATTCTTGATCCGCATCACAGTCCCCTGGCAGATTGAAATATCACAATTGTTTCTATTAGTTTGTTAAGAGGTGTAACATCAAGTGCCAAAGTAGAGATGGACCACTTCACCATGCTTGTAAATTCCCAGGATATTCTGTTTGCCACACACCGCATTTAAACCATTGTCTCTAGCTTGCATGCAGTAAAATGATACTCTGAACTGTGCATGTCTCCTTTAGAAAAGCACTTCGCCCACCACTAAAAGATGCTTGTCTTCACCATTCAGGCTTCTGACGTATATCCTTTTTGTCATAGCTAAGCGTGTACTCTGCTCTCGCCTATCACTGAATGGCGGCTGTACCAGGCGAATGCCATTTTATTACAAGGATTCTTGCCTGCCTCGAAGCGGGTGCAAAGCTTTAGGGAGTATATTCACCTTGAAGAAATGTATCCGCTATGTTATTTTACTGATAACACTGACAAGCAATGCCGAGCGCAGCTGGCATCAAAAGGCTGTATAATGAGGAATTGTTCTCGGTCAGCAATAAAGTAGCAAGGTGTGATCGTGCCAGGCTGAGACACCCACTCCCCCATCCACTGCAGCTCCTGCATTTCTGTGGGTATAAGAGACCTGGACACAGGAGGGAGGGGAAGGCAATGCTCACCAAGGTCTTGTGTTGCCGTTGGTTATGTGTCCTCTACCGCTACACTAATAAAGGAATCGTGAGTAGTCCTTATTTGTCACCACAATACAACTATCAGATGTCTAGGAGTATATATTATTTCTTCAAACCCATGCTATTCCCTGTTTAACAGGCTCTGGCCTTTCAGGTGCTTACATGACTTTTTTTCTTTTTACAATTCTCATCATTAGTCTGGCTCCTGATATTGAAGTCAGCTTTACTGGCTAGAAAATAACAATGCCCATTCGTGTGCTGTTTTCTAACGTAGGTTCTGCAGTACTCAGATATTTGACTCGTTTGTACAGATGTTTAAAAACATTTTCAAAAAACCCAGTTATTGCTTTTCTTAATTTCTCATCTAGATGCAAACATCACCAATAATGACATGTATCACAATACGTTTCTCAATCTGCATTCAGACTTTCTGGTGGCGACTGTACCTTTCCTGCCCCAGTTTTCCTCAGAGTTCTTTTGGTTAATTCCATGGAATGTGGACTTGCGTGTTCTCTAACAGAGGGCAGTAATGAGGGAATCCAGAATGCCCCTCATACTTCATAACAGAGATAACGACATGAGGTAGTTCTTCTTTGAGGTCTAGCGCTTTGGGGTGCAGGTTTACCATGTTCATCAATGAGGGACACACCTTATGTCACTCTTTCAGTTTCAAGTCTGAGGAAAATCTACGCCTTTACTTGCACCAGACACCAAAATGTGTCAAAACAAAAGCATTATCAGCAATAATGACAATAAGACTTCCCAGTGTATGAGCAAGTTCTGTCTATACACAGAACTATATGGTTCTAAATACCAATTCTGGTAATAATCTCATACCATCACAAATTATAATTTCATACTTCCTACTCCATAGAACAGCACTGAATGTTTACGTATGTATTATACACTAGTGGAAAAGCACATGCACGTGGGCTGATGTGCATAAAGGAAGACATTTTCAGAGTGTAAATATATTATGCATTGTATTTTATTGACATTTATCTTATTAGTAAAAAGAAAGTGTAAAGGATCTTCACCAATCTCACAGAATCCGTTGGAAGTTCAACATAGTACATACAGCCAATTGCTGTATCTGCTCCTCATTGTCTTGGATTGCACTTAGGGGTTTTGGACTCAAATATATAATTTTGAGGAATGTCAGAGTAATTAAAATTCACGTGCAGCATAATTCGAAGTAGCCATGAGATCATAAAATATAGTAAATTGAAGTCAAATGATGTTTGAACCATACATGAAGAATTGTTATTGATAGAATAATACACACCAAGGCATATTACAATGAAATAATCACATAATACATAGGTTACACTGAAAAGAACTTTATTTATTTTGTTAAAGGAATAGTGCTTAGAATTTCTGTTTATATGTTTTTTTAAATGTATATATTTTCTTAGTGTATGCAACCGAAAGTATGCTGTTAAAGTGATATCCCTGTCTTGGGACGTTTCTGCAGCTAATTGTATGTTATCATTGTTGAAATACACATTTTGAACTTGAAGTCTTATTGTTGTATGTGTAAGGCAACAGTTCCCTCTAATGGTGATACCATGAAATAAATATTTTGTTCGCCTGGAAGATGAACATGAAGTCTTATTGTTGTATGTGTAAGGCAACAGCTCCCTCTAGTGGTGATAACAGGTGAAGCGTTCAGGACGGTTCGGACATACATACATCTGGCCTTTAATTATATAGTATGATGTTTCTAAAGCGCAAACAAAGTGTATTGGAGTGTTGTACATAGTATCAAAACATACAGATAAAAATACATATAAAATCCAATCAACAAATAATGTAAGCAGTTTCCAGAAAATCCTTAAAATACATGAAAACCCCAGTAAGCCGACATATCGACTCCCCAGATCAGTACAAACTCGTTCCACCACCAATGAACATTACGCTTCCATGAAATTGCCACGAAAACTTCTGGACCCCAATGAGAAAGATTGCCACTGAAACTACACTTTTTAAAGGCTAACACATCACATTCCAGAGCCATGTTTATAAATTGTTTTCGGATTTTTAAATTATCTGTTACCAAACATATTTCCACTATGAGTGAATTCCAGTGTTTCACTGCATACCCTGAAAAGGACCGGTTCAAGGTTGAGGAACGTTTGAACCTCAGAGCATTACGATGAAGCACATTCCTAATATGTAATACTCAGGAGCCACCAGAGATTTGCAATTTTTCACAAAGATATATTTCAAGTTAAGAGAGAATCATCTGATGGCATGCAATATAAGCAAGAATGGGACATTGCAAAGGAGTGTGAAAGCAACGTGGTGAAGTGAACTGCATAATTGAACTCATGGTGGCAAAGTCCAGAGATCTGCAAAGAGTGAAACACGTTGTGGCAAAGCCAAACGGTTGACAGAGAGAGCCAAGTGAGAGTGAATCAGAACACAGGCGCAGCTACAGAAGAAACTAGGTGGACAAAGAAGCCCAGGGTAACTGGTTGTTTGACCTGTGATGGGTGGACCGTGTGGTCCGACAACAGCACCTAGACTGGGTGTACCCTATCCCTGAAAGCCAGAGAAATATACAGAAAAGTAATTACTTCATCATGCCTTCACACCCTCATCCGATTGTCCAATGTCCCACACGTTTTATCATATACCTCTTCGCAGACACCTAATGAATGTCCTTTCTCTACATTCTCAATGAACCAGTGCCTCCACAGTGGGTTTCCTTTTTTTTTTCGCGTAAGCTGGGACAGGAATGGTTGTCGCTGAGCCAGAGCGGGTCACGACAAGACATTATTTTTCAGATCATCTCCAAGCCTTTTTCTTGGTACCTGGATAATTCCTAACCTCGCCAGTTGTCTCATTTTTCACTGTACCCAGCTGATGTTGTAATATTTAGGAATCCTCTTCAATTCAAATTATTGGCAGAATGTTGCTGTTTTCTTCCACATCTTGGTTTCTGTGATTTCACCCCTGTTGTTGCTTCGTCTTCAGGCCGAGGACAGAATCATCGCTGCAAGCCAATCTCCTATGATTAGACCTTTTGATAATTGTGTGTTTTTCTGCCCCTTGAGTCCAGTTTCATAGCAACTGCTGGTCATCAGCTGGAGTCCTGGTGTCCAGGGTAATGATGGTGTTATCAATATCAAGTGTGTGTACCAGAGTCTCTAATCAGAGATTCTGTCTGGAGTTTCCCCAGAATGGAATACATCATTTAATGTGCAGGGTTGACTTGCAATGCTGTGATGAATGTATCATTAATGAGCTCCAAATCCACCTTCTTCATAAGACACAGCGTAAAGTTCACCTCTTTCCTAAATAGCCACATTATTTAAAGTTTACAACACGCATTCCCGCGAGTACACCTCTTCACACTGCAACAGAGAGTCAAAGATTCTACCACCGATTCCAGAGGTCTTCATTACAACTGGGTGAATTAGCTGGAGTTAGTGCCTTGGAAGCTTCAGCGCTCAACTATGTTAGCAGCATTGCAGAAACAATATGAGGGAAAGGTTCAGTGAGTTTGTGAGGTTCAACCCCTTGAGTGCCAAGGACGGGTATGCTCCTCCTTTTTGCATAGACTTGCATGATAGCCTGGCAGTTGACCAGTCTTAACTTCGCACAGCCTGGTCTGGGGGCCGATCTGTTGGAGCAGCCGTTGCAGTGGGGCGACAGGCGGATGGGTGAACTGGATCCACATGGAGTGCAGTGGATCCAGGGTACGAGATGAAGATGTTTTGTATCTTTGCAGCTAAAGCGACTACACATGCCAAATGTCACTGTGGGATGAAATGATCTTACTTTTTGGGGATTTCTGAACTTAATCACACTATATATTATTTATCTACTTACCCTTTCAGCTAAGCCACACATTCCCACCACCGCCACCCAGCAGCCATCACTGGATTTCACCTCCAGTTCAGAGCCACATAAGCAAAGCATTGTGGGTATGCACATCAGCTGGAATGCAAGCTTTCCACCGGGGAAATGGTCTGTGTCTTTCAGGGCAGTGCTATTTCATGCCCAGCTTCTTCCACCCAAGACCAGCAGTTTTTATGGATTCAGACAAGTGCAGGAACTATTAGGAATTAGGATTGGGAATCACCAGTGCAGAATAGTCTGACATCATGCTTGAGATTTGGGGCGTGTTTAGCAAACAACAGCACAGTTATGGTGGGTTAATGAGAGCTTGGAGAAAAATAAATGTCCACCTGAGAGGTGAGTAGACAATGCCATTCCCACTTTCAGCTCTTCCTTCTCAAAGGAATATTCCCGTTTCTCACTGTCCCCATGAGGCTCAATGTTACCCGAGCCCTGGTTCTTTCTAGGCTGGACGATTCCAATAGCCTCCTCCTGAATCTACCTTCTTCCATTCTGCAACCCCTCCAGCTAATAGAGAATAGGGCAGCAAGATTTATTCTTGGCCTCAAGCACAGGGACTGCATCTCTCCTGCCCTAAAAAGGCTTCACTGGCTCTCAGTTGCTGCACAGATTAAATTCAAATCCCTCTGCATCATCCACAAGGCTGTCAGGGCCCGCAGACATCACTATGTTCAACTTTATCTTATTAAATACTCTCCCTCTAGACCAGTATGTTCCTCTGGCACCAACTCTTTGTGTGTAAAGCGTTTTGCTAAACAGAGGGTTGGTGGCTTCCTTCTATGGAACAGCCTCCCCTCCCTCTACATCTTGAGCAGGACCTTCTTAATTTCCGGAAGCTCCTCAACACTTTCCTCTTTACCTCCTCATTCCCTTTTCCCCTCCTCTGCTAACCCCACAGTTGTTGTGATTTGTGTCAGTGGCCCTTATGCATCCTCAGGCCCCTGACCTCCCACACCCAATCGCCTCAGCTCCTGTCCACCCTCAGCACTTGCTTTGGCACTCCCTCCTCCCTGGAGGTTTACACTTACAACTAACATGGTTCCAGGCCTTGTAGCACTTAACATTCCAAGCACTTCATCTGTGGTTCACCGACTAAGCTCGGACTCACCAGCACTTATCTCCTCTGCCCTCTTCGTTGTTGCACTTGCACGTAATGAATACGAACAAGGCATAGTAGGTTCGTTCTTCTCTCCCCCCAATGCTTTAAATACTGTGTTTGTATTGTGTTTCCTCCCCTGGCGCTGTGGGCACTTTGAAACAGTATTTCACTTGCTGTTTAAGTGCCTAACAAGCATACAATAGATAAATAAAATAAACAGTGCAACCCAGCAGCCACCAATGGAAGTTCACCTCCAGTTCAGAGCTACATGAGCTTTGCATTGTGGGTATGCAAATGTGCCCAAATTCGAGCTTCTTTCTGCAGAAAACCGTCTTTGGGCCTCATTACGACCCTGGCGGAGGTCCATGGTGCAATTTGCACCATGGTCCATGGCGCAAAGCTGCCAACTCCGCCATGGGGGTTGGCGGACTTACCGCCCCATTCCGACCTTGGCGGGGCGGTAAGTCCCCAATCCCCATTTACCCTTCCCCATTCCCATTTTTGCCCCATAGGGTATAATGGGAGTGGGGAAGGCGTTAATTACGCCACCGTAAATTACGGTGGCGTAATTAACGACAAGTCCCGTAGCGCCATGGATTTTTCCGCCTGCAAAAAGCAGGCGTAAAAATCACCATGGCGCTACGGGAACTCGTAGTCGGGCGGAAAGGTACGCCATGGTTTACGCTGGCGTAAACCCCTTTCCGCCAGGGTCGTAATGAGGGCCTTTGTCTTAATGGGATGGTGCTATTTTATACATAACTTTTTCAACTTCAACCCAAGAACACGAGCTGTCAAGGATGCAGAGAGTACAAACACATTTCACCCTTATTAGTGCTCATTAATACAGCTTGCATCTGAGCAAATGGCCAGTGCGCTCTAGTTTCCAGAAATGTCATCCATATTATAATAATGTCATACCGCCGAGTTCCTGGCGTCTATGGAGCCGCTGGCGACGCGGAACCTAGCTTCGTTCGCTTCGGCCACGCCCCCTGTTTCCTGGTTCCCTTTTTCTGATTCTGATTGGCTAGACGCTCCGCGGCCCGGTGTTTTAACAGCCACTTCCGGGTCACGGACGCGTTGCAACGCTTCCGGTTTCGTCCGTAGGCTGAGTTGCTTGCTACCTGTGGCTTTCGTGCTGCTCTCTCGCTTGCTGCTGGTCGGGTCCTCGTACCCTGTCTGAACCTTTCTGTTATTCTTTCCGCTGGACCTGTCTGCCTTTCCCTTTCTCTATTTGCGTTCGCAGTAATTCTCCCTTGCCCTCCTTCCATCTTGCTTCCCTCCCACCTTCCCATCTTCACTTACCGCTTTTTTCCTTTTCCTGTCTGTTACTCTCTCCGCTCTTCCTTCGCCTACCTTCAGTATTGCTTCTGTGACCTCCCGTGTACCAGACTCTGGCCTGTTCCCCTGGACTGCCTTTGCTTGCTGCATTAGTACTTCCTCACTTAGCCTGTGTACCAGTTCCTCGGACCTCTTAATGGACTGGCCTGTGTTTCTGAGTCTTCACTCCACGTGTTGTCTCCAGCCACTTCTACCAGATCTTACCTTATAAGTACTCCTGGTTCCACGTCTACAAGACACCCAACGATACTACAGGGTTTTTTGTGCCTAAGGCTCTTTCCCCTCTTGGTCGATCCCGGGGGTGGGCCCCCTGGTCTCCCTTCTTGGGGAGCACGGTGGCTTCCTTCCGGGGTCGTCCCTATCTTCATAAAAAAAGGTGTCTACTCGAAGAAAAGAAAAGAAGGGTTCTTGGAAGGAAGAAGAAGGTGAGGAGTCGGGGGAGGGGGAGATTTCAGAAGCTACACTTTCGGACGAAGATATCACCGACCCCGGTGACCGTTTGCAACGCCAAAAAGAGATGGCCACCCCACAGCAGGTACAAGAACTCGTAGCGCTGTACAAAGTCTAAGTCTAGAGATGCAGAACCTTAAGACTGCTAACGCCACCCTTCAACAGCGTATGACGGACAGAGAAAGACCTTTAGCCGATTTACCTCCACTTCCCTAGTATCAGGGAAGTTGATGGATCCCCAAAGAAGGTTAAAGAATTTCTGGACGCATGCAATCTTCATTTTACCTTTCGCCCTCAGACCTTCGCCTCAGATCACGCCAAGGTGGGTTTTATGATCACCCACATGATCGGAAATGCCCTGGCTTGGGCTACCCTCTAGTAAACCAGTCAGACCCGGTTTTACAGGACTACGATGCCTTTAAGGCCCTGATTCAACAAACCTTTTTGCGAACAGAGAGTACATACTTGGCCTCGAGGACCTCCTTGACATCCGTCAAGGGAATTCTGATTTACTGACATACATCACCACTTTCAAACAGGTGGCTGCAGAGGCAGGTTGGCAGGAACAGGTCAGTATGCCATATTTCGGCGAGGTTTAAGGGAGGAATTGAAGGACGAACTTGCCCGAATAGAAAGACCGGTGTCTTTCGCCGAACTTCTGACAGCTACCCTCCGAATTGACTTCAGGATGACGGAAAGACGTCAAGAAAAGAGGAAGATCAGGCTAAGCGTACCCCCTCCGTGGAGACTCCTTCACCAGCATCTATACCCTTCCAACGGACAACTAAAGAAGAACCCATGCAGATTGGAACCACCAGAGCCCCACTGACACCGGAAGAAAGGAAACGGCGCAGGGAGGGTTCCTTGTGCATGTACTGTGGATCTTCATTACATTTATTAAGAGATTGTCCGGAAGTACCACCCAGAAGATCGGGAAACGCTCGCCCTCGGTAAACATTGGGACGCATTACCGAGGGGCTGCTTTTAGTCCCTACGCACCACTTTCTGTATCCTCTACAGAAACATCTGAGGACTCCCGGTTGATGGTGCTCACAGTTTCTCTCAGAGTAGGCCCCAAAGAAGTAACCGCTTTAGCACTACTCGACTGTGGAGCAGCAGGAAACTTCATGGATACCCATTGGGCAGAACGACATGGAGTCAAGAGGATAGCCAAAAACGAAGATCAAAAGGTGGAAAGGAGTTGATGGCGAACCTTTGAGCTCGGGTTTGATCACTCATACCACTAAAGCACTTACTTTATCCATCCAACAACACACCGAAAGTATCACATTCGATATCATCAGAGCTGCTCACTTCCCTCTTATCCTGGGTATCTGTTGGTTACGCAGACACAACCCCTGTATTGACTGGTCTAGAAACCTACTTAGCTTTCAGTCCTCACTATGCAAATCGGAATGTTTGCCAGAACAAGATTCGAGACCGTCAAGACCACTAATAGCTGCGAAGTCAAAACGGTGCACTGTCTTCCCCACTACCTGAAGGAGTTCAATGAAGTGGCAACTGAAAAGATACCCGTAGAGCTCCCTCCTCACCGGCCTGAAGACTGTTGCATCGATCTCACCCCAGGTGCATTGGTACCCTTTCGGTAGGATGTTTCCACTATCATTAGAAGAAAAACAATACCTCCGAAAGTACCTGGACAGCAACATGGAGAACGGGCTAATTAGGCCTTCCAAGTCCCCTGCAGGGCATCACTGTTCTTCATCTCAAAAAAGGATTCTAAGGAGTTGAGGCCGTGTATAGACTATCGCGGCCTAAACAAGGTTACCATAAAGGACCGGTATCCTATGCCATTGATAACCGATATCCTACAAGCTGTACAGGGTGCTACCATCTTTACCAAACTCGACCTGAGGAATGCGTATCACTTACTCCGGGTGCAGAAAGGAGATGAATGGAAGACAGCATTCCGGACTCCTTTCGGACTTTTTGAATACCAGGTAATGCCGTTCGGATTGGTAAATGCCCCGTCGGTATTCAACGATTTATGGACAGACTATTCTCAGATCTCCTGTGCCAAACCACATTGGTTTATTTAGATGACATACTGATATACTCTCGTACACCTGAAGACCATGTGGAACATGTTAGGGAAGTATTCAGAAGACTACAGAGAAACCAGTTGTCGGTTAAACTCACCAAATGTGTGTTCTCAGCCTCCTCCATTCCTTATTTAGGATACATTCTGTCAGACCACGGAATCTCCATGGATCCTAATAAGGTGTCTTCCATCCTTGAATGGCCCTCACCCACCTCAGTCAAAGAGATACAAAAATTCCTGGGGTTAGCAAACTTCTACCGGAGATTCATCCCAAATTTCTCTCAAAAGATATTACCCATCACCTCGCTCTTAAAGAAATCTGCAACTCCATTTAAATGGACAACGGAGGCAGAAGACAGCTTTGGTACTCTTAAAGAAGCCTTCTGTTCAGCACCCATTTTACAACAACCAAACCAACATCTACCCTTCATTCTAGAGACGGACGCTTCTTCAGCCGCAATAGGGGCTGTGCTTCTTCAAGAAATCCAGGGTACAGAACATCCGGTGGCTTATTTCTCGAAGACCCTAAACTCCAGCCAAAGGAACTACTCGGTTATTGAGCGAGAACTTCTAGCCATGAAAGCGGCCTGTGTAGAATGGCGTCATCTACTTCAAGGAGGAAGGTTCCCGTTCACCATAAGGACTGATCATAAGAACTTACAGGTTCTCAAACAGTTCGAGTGTTACAATACTCGACAGGCCCGATGGGCTCACTTCTTCGCCCAATTCGAATTCAGCATAACTTACATCCGGGAAAAATAATGTTGTAGCCGACTCTCTTTCCCGCCGGTGTGATTACCTGTCAGAGTCAGAGACGAATCTTGAACGGATGTTTCCCCAGTCCAGGACTATCGGAATAATTTCTAAATTCCTTCAACAGGTACAGGAGGATTCTGGAGGTCGTTTTGAAATTGAAAAACACTCTAAAGATCTGGCCTATGAAATCAGGAACGGTCTTTACCTAGTAGGAGGAAAACTTTATCTACCCACTCCGGCTTTTCGTAAAACCGCACTTGTCTGGTGTCATGACTCTAAACTAGGAGGACACAGGGGTGTGGCTGGTACTCATGACTATCTTCAAAGACATTTCTATTGGCCTACAATGAGAAAGGATGTAGAGCAGTACGTTCAGTCATGCATCATCTGTCTGAGGAGTAAATCATCCCGAAAAAAGACCAATTGGTCTACTGGAACCTAATGCTGTACCCAAGGTCCCTGGAGCACAATTTCAACTGATTTCATAGTGGATTTACCTCCGTCTGAAGGATGCACCTGTGTCATGGTAGAAGTGGATTCATTTACCAAATTGGCTCACTTCTCCCCATTACCTGGCGTCCCTACGGCAGCCAAGATGGCGGAAGTGTTTCTCCAAGACATATTCCGGTTACACGGTCTACCTAACAAGATTATTTCAGACCGGGGTAGTCAGTACACCTCCCAGTTCTGGAAGGCCCTGTGTAGCAGACTAGGTATTGAAAGAGCTCTCACCTCTGGATTCCATCCACAATCCAATGGGCAAACTGAACGCTTTGAACGGAACCCTGGAGCAGTACTTAAGATGCTTTATCAACAACAACAAGACAACTGGTGCACACTACTCCCTCTAGCTGAATTCTCTTATAATAACTCCACACATGCAGCTCTGGGGTTCAGCCCTTTTTTTGGTACTTATGGTTTTCACCCTCGCTCCATTCTTCCTGTCTCGGGCTTTCTACTAACGTACCTTCAGTAGATTCTTCACTCTCCCTCCTTAGAGAGACACACAAGAAGGTAGAAGAAGGCCTTAAGTCAGCCCAAGCCCGATATTGCATTCAAGCCAATAAACATCGTAGACCTGTACCAGGATGGGATGTGGGTACCCAAGTTTATGCTCTCCACTAGATATTTACCTCGTTGGGTACATCCTCCAAGTTATCTCCAAAATATCTAGGGCCATATGAGATCATACAGAAAATCAATCCTGTGGCTTTTCGCCTAAGACTACCCAATAACCTAAAAGGGTACACCCTGTTTTCCATGCTTCCCAACTTAAGTCATTTTCATGCTGATACATGGCACGACAGGTTAGACAGACTCCTATTCCCCAGGGTTCCACTCGAGCTGAATATGAGGGTCGCCCAACTCTGTGACTCCAGGTATCATAAGGGCAGGCTGGAATATTTGGTTAAGTGGAAGGCTACCCTTCTTCGGAAAACTCTTGGGAACCCATCACACACATTAATGCTCCTGTCCTACTTCGCAAATACCACTTTTTCCATCCAGGGAAACCCGGAGGAGGAGCGTATAGGAGGGGGCATACTGTCATACCGCGAGTTCCTGGCGTCTATGGAGCCGCTGGCGACGCGGAACCTAGCTTCGTTCGCTTCGGCCACGCCCCCTGTTTCCTGGTTCCCTTTTTCTGATTCTGATTGGCTAGACGCTCCGCGGCCGGTGTTTTAACCAGCCACTTCCGGGTCACGGACGCGTTGCAACGCTTCCGGTTTCGTCCGTAGGCTGAGTTGCTTGCTACCTGTGGCTTTCGTGCTGCTCTCTCGCTTTGCTGCTGTCGGGTCCTCGTACCCTGTCTGAACCTTTCTGTTATTCTTTCCGCTGGACCTGTCTGCCTTTCCCTTCTCTATTGGTTCGCAGTAATTCTCCCTTGCCCTCCTTCCATCTTGCTTCCCCTCCCACCTTCCCATCTTCACTTACCGCTTTTTTCTTTTCCTGTCTGTTACTCTCTCCGCTCTTCCTTCGCCTACCTTCAGTATTGCTTCTGTGACCTCCCGTGTACCAGACTCCGGCCTGTCCCCTGGACTGCCTTTGCTTGCTGCATTAGTACTTCCTCACTTAGCCTGTGTACCAGTTCCTCGGACCTCTTAATGGACTGCCTGGTTTCTGAGTCTTCACTCCACGTGTTGTCTCCAGCCACTTCTACCAGATCTTACCTTATAAGTACTTCCTGGTTCCACGTCTACAAGACACCCAACGATACTACAGGGGTTTTTTTGCCTAAGGCTTTTTCCCCTCTTGGTCGATCCCGGGGGTGGGCCCCCTGGTCTCCCTTCTTGGGGAGCACGGTGGCTTCCTTCCGGGGTCGTCCCTATCTTCATAAAAAAAAGGTGTCTACTCGAAGAAAAGAAAAGAAGGGTTCTTGGAAGGAAGAAGAAGGTGAGGAGTCGGGGGAGGGGGAGATTTCAGAAGCTACACTTTCGGACGAAGATATCACCGACCCCGGTGACAAATAAGTGATGCTATAAGTGCTGTCATCCGTGGTGTCATCAGTGTGCTCACGGGCAACGTAGCATGGGGGTCAGACATATGGTGGCATAGCTTCCAACACTTGCTGAATTTCAAGGGTTTTGTTGCAGTAAATCATCACCTTAATCTCACTTCAACAAAAGTTTTTTCTCGGAATTTCAAAGATTAAGTTTTCTCTTCTCTCTTAATTAATGATTTTCCAGTGTATTTCAGTTTTTTTTAATGCTATAACTCACACACATGTCCTATTGAAGTTATCTCTTTTCATATCTTCACATATGTCATATTCAATACTATCCAAACATTTCTAAGGTACACACCATAGGATTTTCCCATGAAGGGTCTGGCTGGGAAACTGTTCAAAAATATGAAAAGGATCCATAACGAGATGGGGCAAAGTGCATCCTCCAGCCCGATGGAGAAGCTACCTCGGCGGGTTGAGCAGGCCCCATGTAGCAGCTGGGGGGTTTACTGTGGACTACTGTGGAGGATTGTGACCAACCAGAAAATGTATCTGATCACGTGGAGCTCTTACCTGGTCACAGAAAACACATGGTCTTGCTAATATTCTGAGATCGGGGCGATATACCCTGAGGCGGCGGGCCAACTCTGTAGCTCAGGTCCCTTAACTTAGGCGGTGGCGCCATTACCCACAAGGACGGCTCACTGCCGAGCGGCATATCGGCATTAGCGCCTGTGTACTTCACTACATAGATGCTAATGGTGTGCTTTAAGTATAATGGCTTTGCTTGACCTCGCGGTTCAGTTTCACTCAATGGGTAGATCATGCTTGGTGGCACAATAAGAGTTCCCAGACACCGGATAATAGCGTTGCTTGACCTCTTGTTCAGTTCCACACAAGGGCTAGACCATGCTTGGTGGCACAATAAGAGTTCCCAGACACCGGATAATAGCGTTGCTTGACCTCTTGTTCAGTTCCACACAAGGACTAGACCATGCTTGGTGGCACAATAAGAGTTCCCAGACACCGGATAATAGCGTTGCTTGACCTCTTGTTCAGTTCCACACAAGGGCTAGACCATGCTTGGTGGCACAATAAGAGTTACCAGACACAGGATAATAGCGTTGCTTGACCTCTTGTTCAGTTCCACACAAGGGCTAGACCATGCTTGGTGGCATAATAAGAGTTACCAGACACCGGATAATAGCATTGCTTGATCTCTCGGTTCGGTTCCACTCAATGGATAGACCATGCTCGGTGGCACAATAAGAATTCCCAGACACCGGATAATAGCGTTGCTTGACCTCTCGGTTCAGTTCCACACAAGGGCTAGACCATGCTTGGTGGCACAATAAGAGTTACCAGACACCGGATAATAGCATTGCTTGATCTCTCGGTTCGGTTCCACTCAACGGGTAGATCATGCTAGGTGGCGCAATCAGAGTTCCCAGACACCGTATAATAGCTTTTGCTTGACCACTTGGTTCAGTGCCACACAAGGGTAGACCATGCTAGGCGGCACAATAATAGTTACCAGACACCGGATAATAGCGTTGCTTGGCCTCTCGGGTTCAGTTCCACACAAGGGGTAGATCATGCTTGGTGGCACAATAAGAGTTACCAGACACCGATATAGCGTTGCTTGACTCTCGGGTTCAGTTCACACAAGGGTAGATCATGCTTGGTGCACAATAAGAGTTACCAGACACCGGATAATAGCGTGTGCTTGACCTCTCGGTTCAGTTCCACACAAGGACTAGACCATGCTAGGCGGCACAATAATAGTTACCAGACACAGGATAATAGCGTTGCTTGACCTCTCGGTTCAGTTCCACACAAGGGCTAGACCATGCTTGGTGGCACAATAAGAATTCCCAGACACCGGATAATAGCGTTGCTTGACCTCTCGGTTCAGTTCCACACAAGGGCTATACCATGCTTAGTGGCACAATAAGAGTTACCAGACACCGGATAATAGCATTGCTTGATCTCTCGGTTCGGTTCCACTCAACGGGTAGATCATGCTAGGTGGCGCAATCAGAGTTCCCAGACACCTATAATAGCTTTGCTTGACCTCTTGGTTCAGTGCCACACAAGGGCTAGACCATGCTTGGTGGCACAATAAGAGTTACCAGACACCGGATAATAGCGTTGCTTGACCTCTCGGGTTCAGTTCCACACAAGGGGTAGATCATGCTTGGTGGCACAATAAGAGTTACCAGACACCGGATAATAGCGTTGCTTGACCTCTCGGTTCAGTTCCACACAAGGGATAGACAATGCTAGGCGGCACAATAATAGTTACCAGACACAGGATAATAGCGTTGCTTGACCTCTCGGTTCAGTTCCACACAAGGGCTAGACCATGCTTGGTGGCACAATAAGAATTCCCAGACACCGGATACTAGCGTTGCTTGACCTCTCGGTTCAGTTCCACACAAGGGCTAGACCATGCTTGGTGGCACAATAAGAGTTACCAGACACCGGATAATAGCGTTGCTTGACCTCTCGGTTCAGTTCCACACAAGGGATAGACAATGCTAGGCGGCACAATAATAGTTACCAGACACAGGATAATAGCGTTGCTTGACCTCTCGGTTCAGTTCCACACAAGGGCTAGACCATGCTTGGTGGCACAATAAGAATTCCCAGACACCGGATACTAGCGTTGCTTGACCTCTCGGTTCAGTTCCACACAAGGGCTAGACCATGCTTGGTGGCACAATAAGAGTTACCAGACACCGGATAATAGCGTTGCTTGACCTCTCGGTTCAGTTCCACACAAGGGCTAGACCATGCTTGGTGGCACAATAAGAGTTCCCAGACACCGGATAATAGCATTGCTTCATCTCTCGGTTCGGTTCCACTCAATGGGTAGACCATGCTCGGTGGCACAATGAGAATTGGCAGACACCAGATAATAGTGTTGCTTGACCTCTTGGTTCCAGTAGCCCAATTTTCCTACACTGGCAGGTGTCTAAATTGGAGCGTGCAGACTCTGCAGAGGTTGGTGTCAGGAAGTGCCAGAGGTTAGTCACTGCACTTGAGATGTTCAGGAGGATGGGCAGAGGGAACGTAGGGACTAACAGGTGTGCTAATGGTACTCGGCTTCCGCGAGATGGCATGTAGCAGATACACCCTATAGTTATAGTAGTAAGTGGCTCCCCATGCCATCCTAACAATGCAGGATGTGGAGCACAGAAGCAGGTCCCAGTGTCAGACTATCCTGTGACTTCCCACCACAGAGTAACCGCTTAATGTACAGAGCCTGAACAGCATGTATATCGGAGAGGCATATATTTTATGTTATGTAGGTACATTTATTGCACGCACATACACCCAAGGGCATCTTGCGGCGAGGAGAGACGCAACAGAGCTATAATCAAGATAAAGAGAATCAGCAAAAGAGAGTGGTCTTAAGTAGGTGATGGAAAGTTAAGTGGTTCTCAATAGAGGTAAGTTTAAGAGGAAGACTGTTCCACAGTTTACCAGCCACAACAGAGAAGGCCCTGCCACCCACACTGTGGAGGCAAAACCGTGGAACCACAACCAAACAGTTGCTGCCTGAGAGGAGAATCCGATTGGGAATATAGGGCTGGAACGTGTCCTGAAGGAATTCTGCTCCAGCCTGATAGACTGCCCAATGAACAATACATAGGATTTAAAGGCGATCCGCTGTTGCTCTGGAAGCCAGTGCAGATGGCACAGTACCAGACTGATATGTAAGCCGTATGGAGTTGCGCTAGCGACCCGAGCGGTTAAGTTCTGAAGCAGTTGCAGCCAGTGGAACAAAACAACCGGCTGGGCCAAGTAAAGAGCATTGCAGTAAATCCTGCTAGAAATCAACGCAGCCTCCACTGGCGGGCGAAGTCGAGCTGGAAGAAAAGGTAAGATCTTATGAAGAACCCGCAACAGAAAATGACCAGACTGGCATACCGCACTCACATGTGAGGCTATAGAAAGTTATGTAGACACATAGACCCCCAGTTTCTTCACCACTGTCATCGGAGTGGGAAATGTACCCAGAGAAGCAGGCGAGAAGGAAGAAGACGAAGAGTCTGACGTGGCCAATGACCCACCACCAGGACCTCCTTCTTATCCCCGTTGAGCTTGAGCCAGCTGGTGCTCATCCAATCCCCAACGGCTGACAGGCAGTCACGCAGACAAGACGACACACCATCCCGGTCGGGATCTAAATGGCCCAGGATCTGCATGTCGTCTGCGTAGGAGTAACACCTAAAGACATGGGAGCGGATAAGAGCAACCAGGGAGCAGATATAGATGTTAAATAACTTTGGTGATAAGGCGGCTCCCTGGGGAACCCCACAGAACAGAGAGTGAGAAGAGGAAAGAAAAGGAGGAAGAGATACAGACTGGCCTCAACTGGTCAAAAAAGAGGTACACCAGGTTAGCAGAGGACCATATATTCCGAGCGCAGCCAACCGAGAGAGAAGGGGGTGGTTGACAGTATCAAAAGCCTCTGACAGGTCGAGCAGAATCAGGGCCCCCAATATCGACCAGCTTAGCGAGGTCATCCATAACTGAAACTAAGACACTCTCCGTACCCCTTCCCGGCTGAAAACCAGACTGAAAAGGATAGAGCACTGCAGAAGACTCCAGAAAAGAAGAGAGAAGAGGAGAGATCAGTGCTTCAAGGAGCTTCATAAAGAATGGAAGTAAAGAAATAGGGCGAGAATTATACAGAATAGAGGCATCCAAGGATGGCTTCTTATGTAGAGGGACCATAATGGCCTGTTTTAACTCAGCAGGGATGAACCCTCGACTGCAGGAAATATTCACAGCCTGGGTCACCAGAGGGATGATCCCATGCAAGAGATCCTGCTAAATGAATAAAGGAACTGGGTCAGATGCAGAGGTGGACTGGCCAATAGGGGACGCTGGAGATTTCCCGCTAGGCCTCTGCACCCTGGGCCTCTTCTTTTGTGTGGTATATCCAAATGTTCCCATAGGAAGAAGGTTGGGTTTGCTCAACATGTGTAATATGGGCCACTTTGAAAATTATTTCCAGAGCCTCTTTTGGCTCCCAGTCCACCACTGGTCGGATGGTGCTGCCAGGGTCAGATTGGCTCATCTGCCGAAATTATGTGTAGTCCCTGGGGGACGGTTTCGCCCACACCTGGGCTGGTTTGAAAGAAAAAAATTTGATTTTTTTTTAAACAAACAAAAAGCCCCCACAGCGGCATAATTCATCAAAACAAGGTAACACATGTTACATATGTCATAGACTGACAGTACACGTAGCCAATGCGATGGTGCAATGTAGAGGGGAAACATGGGGCGAGGCAGAGGGTGAGGTGGGCGGAAGATACAAGACAGTAGTCTGTAAATCTACAGACAGAGTGGAATGGGGAGGTCTGATGAAGATGGCAGTTGTTTTTTGCAGTACTTGCTGGGTGGAAGGGGTAGCACTGGTGAAGGGGCGAGTGGTGCAATGTAGTACTGGTAGCGTGAGGGGGGAATAGAGTAAAGGGGAGAGCCACACAGAGAAGCTCTGGCAGGGTGTGTGGTGGCTCACTTTGGAAAGGAAAAGTATGATGAAGCACTGGCAAAGGGGCACTAGTAGGATACAGTACTGGCAGTGTATAAAGTGTAGCGCTGGTCAAGAAGGGAGAAGTACAATACAGTACTGTAACGGTGCAAAAGGACTACCGGTGAAGGGGTGAGTAGTAGGATGCAGTACTGGCAGGGTTGAAACTGGAGTACTGATGAAGAAGCAAGTGATGCGATGCAGTGATAGAAGGGCATGAGATGGGGCACTGGTGAAGGTGGGAGTGTAGAGCAATGCAGTATTGGCATTTGTAAGGTGTAACACTGGTGAAGGGGAGAGTAATACACTGCAGTGCTGGCAAGGATTCAGGTGATGGAATGAGGAAGGGGAGAGTAGTGTGATGCAGTACGGGCAGGGTGTCAGGTGTAGCACTGGTGAAGGGGAGAGTAGTGTGAGGCAGTACTGGCAGGGTGTGCAATGGGCCATGAGGAAGTGGAATGTAGAATGATGCAGTACTGGCAGGGTGTGAGATATAGCACTGGTGAATGGAGAGTAATACATTGCAGTACTGGCAGGGTGTGCCATGGGCCATGGGCCATGAGGAAGTGGAATGTAGAATGATACAGTACTGGCAGGGTGTGAGATATAGCACTGGTGAATGGAGAGTAATACACTGCAGTACTGGCATGGTGTGCCATGGGCCATGAGGAAGGGGAGAACAGTGCAATGCAGTGCTGGCAGGGATTCAGGTGTAGCACTGGTGTAGGGGAGAATAGTGTGATGCAGTACGGGCAGGGTGTCAGGTGTAGCACTGGTGAAGGGGAGAGTAGTGTGATGCAGTACTGGAGGGTGTGAGATATAGCACTGGTGAATGGAGAGTAATACATTGCAGTACTGGCAGGGTGTGCCATGGGCCATGGGCCATGAGGAAGTGGAATGTAGAATGATACAGTACTGGCAGGGTGTGAGATATAGCACTGGTGAATGGAGAGTAATACACTGCAGTACTGGCAGGGTGTGCCATGGGCCATGAGGAAGGGGAGTGCAGTGCAATACAGTACTGACAGGGTGTCAGGTATTGCACTGGTGAGGGGAGAGAAGTGTGATGCAGTACTGGCAGGGTATGATGTGATACACTAGTTAATGGTGAGTGATACACGGATACACTGCAGTACTGGCAGGGTGTGCCATGGGCCATGAGGAAGTGGAATGTAGAATGATGCAGTACTGGCAGGTTGTGAGGTATAGCACTGGTGAATGGAGAGTAATACATTGCAGTACTGGCAGGGTGCGCCATGGGCCATGAGGAAGTGGAATGTAGAATGATACAGTACTGGCAGGGTGTGAGATATAGCACTGGTGAATGGAGAGTAATACATTGCAGTACGGGCAGGGTGTGCCATGGGCCATGAGGAAGTGGAATGTAGAATGATGCAGTACTGGCAGGGTGTGAGATATAGCACTGGTGAATGGAGAGTAATACATTGCAGTACTGGCAGGGTGTGCCATGGGCCATGAGGAAGTGGAATGTAGAATGATGCAGTTACTGGCAGGGTGTGAGATATAGCACTGGTGAATGGAGAGTAATACATTGCAGTACTGGCAGGGTGTGCATGGGCCATGGCCATGAGGAAGTGGAATGTAGAATGATACAATACTGGCAGGGTGTGAGATATAGCACTGGTGAATGGAGAGTCATACACTGCAGTACTGGCAGGGTGTGCCATGGGCCATGAGGAAGGGGAGTGCAGTGCAATACAGTACTGACAGGGTGTCAGGTGTTGCACTGGTGAGGGAAGAGAAGTGTGATGCAGTACTGGCAGGGTGTGATGTGATACACTAGTTAATGGAGAGTGATACACGGATACACTGAAGTACTGGCAGGGTGTGCCATGGGCCATGAGGAAGTGGAATGTAGAATGATACAGTACTGGCAGGGTGTGAGATATAGCACTGGTGAATGGAGAGTAATACATTGCAGTACTGGCAGGGTGTGCCATGGGCCATGAGGAAGTGGAATGTAGAATAATGCAGTACTGGCAGGGTGTGAGATATAGCACTGGTGAATGGAGAGTAATACATTGCAGTACTGGCAGGGTGTGCCATGGGCCATGAGGAAGTGGAATGTAGAATGATGCAGTACTGGCAGGGTGTGAGATATAGCACTGGTGAATGGAGAGTAATACACTGCAGTACTGGCAGGGTGCACCATGGGCCATGAGGAAGTGGAATGTAGAATGATACAGTACTGGCAGGGTGTGAGATATGGCACTGGTGAATGGAGAGTAATACACTGCAGTACTGGCAGGGTGCGCCATGGGCCATGAGGAAGTGGAATGTAGAATGATACAGTACTGGCAGGGTGTGAGATATGGCACTGGTGAATGGAGAGTAATACACTGCAGTACTGGCAGGGTGCGCCATGGGCCATGAGGAAGTGGAATGTAGAATGATACAGTACTGGCAGGGTGTGAGATATGGCACTGGCGAATGGAGAGTAATACACTGCAGTACTGGCAGGGTGCGCCATGGGCCATGAGGAAGTGGAATGTAGAATGATACAGTACTGGCAGGGTGTGAGATATGGCACTGGTGAATGGAGAGTAATACACTGCAGTACTGGCAGGGTGCGCCATGGGCCATGAGGAAGTGGAATGTAGAATGATACAGTACTGGCAGGGTGTGAGATATAGCACTGGTGAATGGAGAGTAATATATTGCAGTACTGGCAGGGTGTGCCATGGGACATGAGGAAGTGGAATGTAGAATGATGCAGTACTGGCAGGGTGTGAGATATAGCACTGGTGAATGGAGAGTAATACATTGGAGTACTGGCAGGGTGTGCCATGGGCCATGAGGAAGGGGAGTGCAGTGCAATACAGTACTGACAGGGTGTCAGGTGTTGCACTGGTGAGGGGAGAGAAGTGTGATGCAGTACTGGCAGGGCGTGAGGTGATACACTAGTTAATGGAGAGTGATACACGGATACACTGCAGTACTGGCAGGGTGTGCCATGGGCCATGAGGAAGTGGAATGTAGAATGATGCAGTACTGGCAGGTTGTGAGGTATAGCACTGGTGAATGGAGAGTAATACATTTCAGTACTGGCAGGGTGCACCATGGGCCATGAGGAAGTGGAATGTAGAATGATGCAGTACTGGCAGGGTGTGAGATATAGCACTGGTGAATGGAGAGTAATACATTGCAGTACTGGCAGGGTGTGCCATGGGCCATGGGCCATGAGGAAGTGGAATGTAGAATGATACAGTACTGGCAGGGTGTGAGATATAGCACTGGTTAATGGAGAGTAATACACTGCAGTACTGGCAGGGTGTGCCATGGGCCATGAGGAAGGGGAGTGCAGTGCAATACAGTACTGACAGGGTGTTAGGTGTTGCACTGGTGAGGGGAGAGAAGTGTGATGCAGTACTGGCAGGGTGTGATGTGATACACTAGTTAATGGAGAGTGATACACGGATACACTGCAGTACTGGCAGGGTGTGCCATGGGCCATGAGGAAGTGGAATGTAGAATGATACAGTACTGGCAGGTTGTGAGATATAGCACTGGTGAATGATGAGTGTATGATGAAGCACTGGCAAAGGGGCACTAGTAGGATACAGTACTGGCAGTGTATAAAGTGTAGCGCTGGTCAAGAAGGGAGAAGTACAATACAGTACTGTAAGGGTGTAAAAGGACTACCGGTGAAGGGGTGAGTAGTAGGATGCAGTACTGGCAGGGTTGAAACTGGAGTACTGATGAAGAAGCAAGTGATGCGATGCAGTGATAGAAGGGCGTGAGATGGGGCACTGGTGAAGGTGGGAGTGTAGAGCAATGCAGTATTGGCATTTGTAAGGAGTAACACTGGTGAAGGGGAGAGTAATACACTGCAGTGCTGGCAGGGTGTGTGATGGACCATGAGGAAGGGGAGAGCAGTGCGATGCAGTGCTGGCAGGGATTCAGGTGTAGCAATGGTGTAGGGGAGAATAGTGTGATGCAGTACGGGCAGGGTGTCAGGTGTAGCACTGGTGAAGGGGAGAGTAGTGTGATGCAGTACTGGCAGGGTGTGAGATATAGCACTGGTGAATGGAGAGTAATACATTGCAGTACTGGCAGGGTGTGCCATGGGCCATGGGCCATGAGGAAGTGGAATGTAGAATGATACAGTACTGGCAGGGTGTGAGATATAGCACTGGTGAATGGAGAGTAATACACTGCAGTACTGGCAGGGTGTGCCATGGGCCATGAGGAAGGGGAGTGCAGTGCAATACAGTACTGACAGGGTGTCAGGTATTGCACTGGTGAGGGAGAGAAGTGTGATGCAGTACTGGCAGGGTATGATGTGATACACTAGTTAATGGTGAGTGATACACGGATACACTGCAGTACTGGCAGGGTGTGCCATGGGCCATGAGGAAGTGGAATGTAGAATGATGCAGTACTGGCAGGTTGTGAGGTATAGCACTGGTGAATGGAGAGTAATACATTGCAGTACTGGCAGGGTGCGCCATGGGCCATGAGGAAGTGGAATGTAGAATGATACAGTACTGGCAGGGTGTGAGATATAGCACTAGTGAATGGAGAGTAATACATTGCAGTACGGGCAGGGTGTGCCATGGGCCATGAGGAAGTGGAATGTAGAATGATGCAGTACTGGCAGGGTGTGAGATATAGCACTGGTGAATGGAGAGTAATACATTGCAGTACTGGCAGGGTGTGCCATGGGCCATGAGGAAGTGGAATGTAGAATGATGCAGTACTGGCAGGGTGTGAGATATAGCACTGGTGAATGGAGAGTAATACATTGCAGTACTGGCAGGGTGTGCCATGGGCCATGGGCCATGAGGAAGTGGAATGTAGAATGATACAATACTGGCAGGGTGTGAGATATAGCACTGGTGAATGGAGAGTCATACACTGCAGTACTGGCAGGGTGTGCCATGGGCCATGAGGAAGGGGAGTGCAGTGCAATACAGTACTGACAGGGTGTCAGGTGTTGCACTGGTGAGGGAAGAGAAGTGTGATGCAGTACTGGCAGGGTGTGATGTGATACACTAGTTAATGGAGAGTGATACACAGATATATTGCAGTACTGGCAGGGTGGGCCATGGGCCATGAGGAAGTGGAATGTAGAATGATGCAGTACTGGCAGGTTGTGAGGTATAGCACTGGTGAATGGAGAGTAATACATTGCAGTACTGGCAGGGTGCACCATGGGCCATGAGGAAGTGGAATGTAGAATGATGCAGTACTGGCAGGGTGTGAGATATAGCACTGGT
This sequence comes from Ambystoma mexicanum, assembly GCA_002915635.3. Taxonomy (NCBI): domain Eukaryota; kingdom Metazoa; phylum Chordata; class Amphibia; order Caudata; family Ambystomatidae; genus Ambystoma; species Ambystoma mexicanum. Next base: position 1,036,383,787 of record CM030325.1, read on the forward strand.
GAATGGAGAGTAATACATTGCAGTACTGGCACGGGTGTGCCATGGGCCATGGCCATGAGGAAGTGGAATTGTAGAATGATACAGTACTGGCAGGGTGTGAGATATAGCACTGGTGAATGGGAGAGTATACACTGCAGTACTGGCAGGGTGTGCCATGGGCCATGAGGAAGGGGAGTGCAGTGCAATACAGTACTGACAGGGTGTCAGGTGTTGCACTGGTGATGGGAGAGACGTGTGATGCAGTACCTGCAGGGTGTGATGTGATACACTAGTTAATGGAGAGTGATACACGGATACATTGCAGTACTGGCAGGGTGTGCCATGGGCCATGAGGAAGTGGAATGTAGAATGATACAGTACTGGCAGGGTGTGAGATATAGCACTGGTGAATGGAGAGTAATACATTGCAGTACTGGCAGGGTGCGCCATGGGCCATGAGGAAGTGGAATGTAGAATGATGCAGTACTGGCAGGTTGTGAGATATAGCACTGGTGAATGGAGAGTAATACATTGCAGTACTGGCAGGGTGTGCCATGGGCCATGAGGAAGGGGAGTGCAGTGCAATACAGTACTGACAGGGTGTCAGGTGTTGCACTGGTGAGGGGAGAGAAGTGTGATGCAGTAGTGGCAGGGTGTGAGGTGATACACTAGTTAATGGAGAGTGATACACGAATGCACTGCAGTACTGGCAGGGTGTGCCATGGGCCATGAGGAAGTGGAATGTAGAATGATGCAGTACTGGCAGGTTGTGAGGTATAGCACTGGTGAATGGAGAGTAATACATTGCAGTACTGGCAGGGTGTGCCATGGGCCATGAGGAAGTGGAATGTAGAATGATACAGTACTGGCAGGGTGTGAGGTATAGCACTGGTGAATGGAGAGTAATACATTGCAGTACTGGCAGGGTGTGCCATGGGCCATGAGGAAGTGGAATGTAGAATGATACAGCACTGGCAGGGTTTGAGATATAGCACTGGTGAATGGAGAGTAATACACTGCAGTACTGGCATGGTGTGCCATGGGTCATGAGGAAGGGGACTGTAGAATGATGCAGGACTAGCAGGGTGTGAGGTATATGAAAGGAATGGAGAGTAATACACAGCAGTACTGGCAGGGTGTATGATGGGCACTGATTAATGTGAGAGTAGTATGATGCAGAACTGTCAGGGTGTGAGGTGTAACACTGGTGAAGGGGAGAGTAGTGTGATGCAGTACTGGCAGGGTGTGTGATGGGTCATGATGGGGAGTTTAGTACGATGCAGTACTGGCAGGGTGAGGTGTAGCACTTGGGAATAGAAGAGTAGTGCGATGCAGTACTGTCAGGGTGTGAGGTGTAGCACTGGTGAAGGGGAGAGTAGTGTGATGCAGTAGTGGCAGGGTGAGGTGTAGCACTGGGGAAGGGGAGAGCAGTACGGTTTAGTAGTAGGAGGGTGTAAAGTGAAGCACTGGTGTAGGGGAGAGTAGTGTGATGTGGTACGGGCAGGGTGTGAGGTGTAGCACTGGTGAAGGGGAGAGTAGTACGATGCAGTACTGGCTGGCTGTGAACAATAGCACTGGAGAAAGGGAGAGTAGCGTGATGCAGTAGTGACAGGATTTGAGGTGTAGAACTGGTGAATAGAGAGTAACACACTGCAGTACTGGAATGGTGTGTGATGGGCCATGATCAGGAGTATGGTACGATGCAGTACTGGCAAGGTCTGAGGTGTAGCACTGGTGAAGGGGAGAGTAGAATGATACAGTACTGGAAGGGTGAGTGTTGGGCCATGATGGGTGTTAGGCAAAGTTTGTATGCAGTACCCTTTGGGACGACTACACACAACTAGGACTACAGGTGTAAGCAAACCAACCTTTTAAGTCTGTACTACACAGTTTTGGTAGCGGAATTGAGCAGCCAGGCTTATCTCAAGGGGAGAATGTGAGCAGTAATGATGTTACACAGAGGTCTCAAGTCACCAATGTTCAAATAAACTCTTACACTCAAGGTCTCTTTGATAAATACTTATTAATTTATTTATCTGTCAGTTATAAAACATTCATAAGAAGGAGGCAATATAATCACACACAAATATACTTCAATGCTATTTCATGATACTTTTCAAGAGGAGTGCAAGGCAAACATTATTAGAACATGCAAGGTTACAATTATTCTTAGACAGTGCAAATACTTTGAGTTCAACAGAAGAGTCAATTCAATTCAATAGGCTAGACCAAAGTCAATGGGCTAAAGGCTTGGATAGGATAAAGCGGTTCTGGCCTGCGAGTTGCAAAAGTTTCAAGCACTTTCACCGCGAGAGATAAGTACTCTCAGTCTTATTTCACTGTACCTTACAATGAAGAAAAAGAGGCAGCTGAAGACTTCTGTTTCTGGCAGTTCCTGCAGATCTCGCTGTTCCTGTGCCTTAGTCGTGGGGACAAGAGGGAGGACTCCTTCACTGCACTGGGACTGGTCCAAAAGCTAGCACTTGGCAAACTTCAATTTCGGTGGCTGTGAGTAAAGCACACAAACTGGTGTCCCTCTCCCTGGTTCTACGGTTTCCTGCAGCAACTCTGAGGAATTTCAACTAGCTCCGAGATAGGTGTCCAGGTGGCTCACTTGTCAGTTGATGGGTCCCACCAACTCAAAGGGAGAAGTCGTCCTTGCAGGGGTTTCTCTGTCGATGAGAACTTGGCGATTCGGACCTGCAGCAGGGCTTTACCGGGCAAACCAACGGTCCAGGAGTTGCAGCAGCGTCCTCTTCAAGCTCTTCTTCGGTTCCTTCATTCCAGTTGTCGACTCTACCTTCCAAGCAAAGAGCCTCGCCTTTTATTCAGTTCTCTCCCATTCATTCCAGCCTAGCTGTCACTCACCCAGCAGGGTGGCTGTCCTTGCTGGACAGTCAGCCAGCCAATCACCACAGAGTGCATTTGGGTCTCCTAGGAGACTATGCACAAGAGTTTTGGGCACCTCCCTCACTTCCTGCCCACCACAGACACTCAAGCGCCAGAGGCGGTCTTCACTCCTGAAGCCCCCCAAAGGTGAATGAACAAAGAGACCAAACCTGGTTTGGCGCGCAGAGCAAAAACTCTAGAAGGACCTTTCCACAAAGAAATGGTGAAAAAAGAAGACCAGGACCTGTTTTTACAGAGGGGGCTCATACGCCATCTTGAAAAACATGGCTCCCACGTGTTAACGCTACCGGCGCTCGCAGTCGGGAAAAACCATGGTAGTTCGTTGTAAACCCACTGCCACCAGCCATTCTGAGAGGAAAGGGTAGCATTTGACTGCTACGTGAGTATCTAGACACAGGGGATACTAAGTAACCCCTCCAGCACTCAATAGGAAGATAGTGTGTGTTGGGTCTAAGAATTTAAAAGACTAGTAAAGTCAATTTCACTTTACTCTCCGAGAAAAAGTAGTTTATCCCAGAGAAGGTATTTAAAGCTTGGGAAAGCCTGAAAAGGTTTCCCTGTGCCACTGCACTGAGGGTGCTGTGTGACACACATGAAAAGATGATGCCTATGGAGTTGGTTAGACTCCATAACCAAAGGAACACAAGAGTAAAACACATTTCAAAATACATGAGAGAGTGGGAAAAAGGGTCACACTTTCTCCAGGTAAGAAATCAAGTACTCAAAATCCAGCAAAGTTGCTGGGGGTCTCTAAGGTGAAGAGAATTACCACATTTATGAGAATTCTCCCTAACAATGGGAAGTGTAGTATGATGCAGTACTGGCAGGGTGTGAGGTATAGCTCTGGTGAAGGGGAGTGGTGTGCGATGCAGTACTGGCAGGGTGTGTGATGGGCCATGATGGGGAGTGTAGTACGATGCAGTACTGGCAGGGTGTGAGGTATAGCTCTGGTGAAGGGGAGTGGTGTGCGATGCAGTACTGGCAGGGTGTGTGATGGGCCATGATGGGGAGTGTAGTACGATGCAGTACTGGCAGGGTGAGGTGTAGCACTGGGTAATGGGAGAGTAGTATGATGCAGTACTAGCAGGCTGTGAACAGTAGCACTGGAGAAAGGGAGAGTAGTGTGGTGCAGTAGTGGCAGGGTGAGGTGTAGGACTGGGGAATGGGAGAGTAGTACAATGCAGTACTAGCAGACTGTGAACAGTAGCACTGGAGAAAGGGACAGTAGTGTGGTGCAGTAGTGACAGGGTGTGAGGTGTAGCACTGGTGAATAGAGAGTAACACACTGCAGTACTGGAATGGTGTGTGATGGGCCATGATGGAGAGTATAGTACAATGCAGTACTGGCAGGGTGTGAGATATAGCACTGGGGAATGGCAGAGTAGTATGGTTCAGTAGTAGGAGGGTGTAAGGTGAACCACTGGTGTAGGGGAGAGTTGTGCGATGTGGTAGCGGCAGGGTGTAAGGTGAAGCACTGGTGAAGGGACCAGTAGTATGGTGCAGTACTGGCAAGGTTTGTGATGGGCCATGATGGGGATAGTAGTATGGTGCAGTACTGGCAGGGTGTGTGTTGGGCCATGATGGGGAGTGTAGTACGATGCAGTACTGGCAGTGTGTGAGGTGTAGAACTGGTGAAGGGAGAGTAGTGGAATGTAGTACTGGAAGAGTTTGAGATATAGCATTGGGGAATAGAGAGTAACACACTGCAGTACTGGAAGGGTGTGTGATGGGCCATGATGGAGAGTATAGTACAATGCAGTACTGGCAGGGTGTGAGATATAACACTGGGGAATGGCAGAGTAGTACGGTTCAGTAGTAGGAGGGTGTGAGGTGAACCACTGGTGTAGGGGAGAGTTGTGCGATGTGGTAGCGGCAGGGTGTAAGGTGAAACACTGGTGAAGGGACCAGTAGTACGGTGCAGTACTGACAAGGTGTGTGATGGGCTATGATGGGGATAGTAGTATGGTGCAGTACTGGAAGGGTGTGTGATGGGCCATGATGGGGAGTATAGTACAATGCAGTACTGGCAGGGTGTGAGATATAGCACTGGGGAATGGCAGAGTAGTGCGGTTCAGTAGTAGGAGGGTGTGAGGTGAAGAACCTGGTGTAGGGGAGAGTAGGGCGAAGTGGCAGCAGCAGGGTGTAAGGCGAAGCACTGGTGAAGGGACGAATAGTACGGTGCAGTACTGGCAAGGTGCCAGGTTGGGTACTGGTGAAGGAGTGAGATGTGAGAAGGAGGCAGGCGGTGGTGCAGAGTTCTCCCCCAGGCCTTCTCTAACAGAAGGGCTGCCATATCTTACGCCGGCTCATTGCCTTCCCATTACCCCACCGTCCATGCCTCATTGGTGCCAGCCACTGAACCTGGTTGAAATCAAATCATTTCAAGTTAGACATGTCATGGCACACCATGCCCGTCGTCTGCAGGTGCCAAGTCCTGTCTCTTGCCAGGATATAGAGAGGGGGCGCAAGGGCCTGGAATACAAATGCTTGCACACATTTGCTTCGTTCATGAGTCTCATTCCATTGACTGGCGCCTTCCTAGTGATTCAAGAGCTGTAGGAAAGCTCTGACGGCTACTCCAGCCTGGTGCAGATAGTTTATCTGCCTACTTAGCCCATGTTGGCATCTGAAAAGAGCGGTATCAGGTGGGCTGGCATCTAAGGTGCCCATCGGCCTTATCTGTGCATCGATTCATCCTGGTCACCTTGGCTTTCTTATGAGCCAGCATGAGATCTAATGAGACGGCGTAGCTTGTCCTGCGCCCCTTCACACCATAGATGCACTCCAAGAACCCAAGAGATTTGGTTTTTAATAAGTAAAACGAAACGAGTAATTCTGTTTCTGAAAGTGGGGTCTGCTAATCAGACCCCTCCTTTATAAATGCTCCATCCCAAAATTATAAGGGAATTATCTGCCTTTACAGAGGCAGTCTCCTGACACCCCTAGCCCTGCAGTGGCAACAGAGAAGGTTCAAAGGTCAAATGTGTATTGCTGACAGTTACTGCAGGCAGATGTGGCATTTTAATTGTCTGGCCCTTGATGCAAATTATAATCATTGTGTACCCTAGTCAGCCTGATGGCATGTTGAACTGTAAATATAACCCATTCCTAGGTGTAACTGGTCATGGCATGGTGGCTACTGGGGTCAAACAATTTTACAGCCACAGCACTTTTATATCATACTAGTGCTAGCTTGGCGAGCAGTGCTCAGATATGAAAAGGTGTGTATTAGCTCTCTGGACGGGGTGTCACAACAGCCATGTGTGATAATGCCCAGAAAGCGGCCATTTGATCCTCCTGGAGGAAAGGCAACACGTCCCTCCTTGATCACAGGAAATCTCCCTGGAAGGTCCCCTGGGAATCGGTGCTTGAAAGGCAAGACTGACATAACAAAGACGCTCATGCCTAGGTTCTGACCACTAGAATCCCTCTGGACACAGCAAACAGGGGAAGGGGGTAGTGCTAGAATAGCCAGAGGAGGGAGCTAGGCTTTAGGGCTCCCTACACGTCCCTACTTTCCCCATGTCCTCCAGACAAAGCACTCTGGGAATGATGCCAGAAGGCAAAGGACACTTGATACAGTAGCCTGGATTGCATCCCGTGAGTAGGCTTGTGTTAGACCAATCCCCTATGACATTTTGCTTTTATAAAAAACCTCTCCATAGAGGATTCATCTTTGGAAAACCGCAAAAAGAAAAAGGTTTCACTGGACCTCCTTTGGAAGTACAGCTTTTTTCAAAGTTTTTTTTTGCCATAGAGGTGAGGAGAGAAGGCATTCAAGGCAGCTTCCCTAACCATCTCCAGGGAACAGGGGGGTGATCAGGCAATGGACCAAGATCTATCTAAAGCCTGTGGACTGGAATCAGAATCCTGCTCACTGGAGTTGGAGGCCCTCTTTGGGAGCCAGACAACTTCCTGGAGGAGAGGTGTGGAGCTAGGGACTCAGCTCTTCCTTGGATAACTTGGAGTGGGTCTCCAAGCAACCTGTAAGCATCTGGAACCCGGGTTCATCACATTGATACAACTCTGAACCAGTTTGACCTTGCTCGACATACTTTGAGCATCCTTAGGACTGCTGTGCTGCTTTTGACACTCTATGCTCCTCGAATCACTTGTTGCACTTTGAGCCAATCAAATGACAGCTCGATCCATCGAAGCAGACTGCATACTCTCGACAGGTCGCTGGGCCAACTCCATGGAGGCAACTGATTCAAACACTAACTCGACCTGCTGGAAGCCATCGACTTTCCCATCTTGAACTCTGACTTGTCTCAGGAGAAACATAATGTTGCCGTCAATTCGTCCCCCGTCCTCGAGCCATTGGAATCCATTGACTCGTCCATCTCGAACGCCAACCTCAACCCAATGGGAGCATGGACATCGAACCAACTTGATACCGGCTCACCAGAGGGATCACACAACTCAAACCTCTCCATATTGGCCTAGAATTCCAACTCGATACTGTCCAGCAACCAAGGCAAGGACTAACGATATTTTGAAGAGGCCCAGTCCCGGTTCAATTTAAGGGACCGGAGTGACTTTTAAAATTCCCTTCCATGCCTTTTGAGAAGATATCCTTGAACATTGACATTGCTGCTGCATTCATTTGTCTGAAAACCCATGCTTTTGAACCCTGAGTGCCTTTTCTCATCAATGCCCACTTTCTATGTGTTCCTCTTTCTACACCTGCCATTATAATGCCCCTTCTGGGGGCATACTTTTACTGCAGAACCCTATCCAGCCAACCTCCAATTCAGTACTTCCGCCATCAAGGGCTGCTGTGATTTTTTTTCCATCAAATATATATATTTCTGGCTTTATTGATCCATAAAATTTTCCCGGGTAACCATTCCCTCTTCAAATGAGAGGCCAGGCATGCTTGTTCTGCCAAAAACAAAAAGTGCATTATGTGGGGCAACCCTCTAGACTCGCCCCCGACAACCTCCAGCCCAGAAAGCACTACCATGGCATCTAGATTTCATGTAATGATAATAATGATGTATTATTTATATAGCGCCTTAATCCAAAGCGCTTTACAGAGCACGTATTTACATACAATATCACCCAACCGAAATTGGTACTCATTTATTGACCTCAGATCGCAGCAGCGAGCGCTCAACCTGCGGAGCTATCTTACCTGCATCCTTTATCCACCCCAGTACCTCCATCCAATACAACTGCACTTTTTCACACTCCCAGCTCATGAGCAGGAATGTGGCCTGTGCCCCGCAGACATGCCAAAATATGGGCTCACTCCAGTGAACATCTTCGATAGGTGGACTGGGTCCTACTGCCATCTATGTATTCATTTAATACTGTGCAACTTATATTGATTGCCATGCGACCGAGATTTTAAATGCTCTAGTACACATTTAACACCAGAGCTTTTCATCTATATCAATACTCAAGACCCTTTCCCATTTGCCCCGAAGTACCTCTTTGTTCCCCATGGTCCCCTCTATTAGTAAGGCATATGTTCATGGAATTAGACCCTTCATCTCTGTGTGTGAGTCCAAAACGTTCTCGGTTTATGTAAGCTCCATTTGTATCATCACCTTTCCACTTTCCATCACTTCAATCGCAAGTAAGAAAATACTGACAATGTACCTATATGGAAGGCTTCTTCGAGCTCCTGGATGGAAACAAACTTCCCCCTTTCCACAACTGCCCGACCCTAGCCAAGCCAGCCTTGAACCAACTCTGACACCTGTCCAGGTCCGGTATATCGTCCCTTTATTCCTGGCGCCAGTAGATGACTCAAGGGTGATGGCCAAGAGATGACCCTTCTCATCTCCCGTCCCTTACGCCAGACAATCCCAATTACCCCCAAGATGGGGTGATCCCTGATCCTAGGTGGTATGTGTTTTCTCGGAACCCACAACCCTTCTCCCACTGCTGCTGGCCTAAGGTGGTAATTTTCCAAATAAACCCAATATTTCCTCACATCCTCTCCCAAGTGCGGGACCAATGCCCTGTAATATGTATTCAGATGCAGGAATCTGACCTCCCTTTTGCTCCTTAATTAACACCAATGTATTATAGGCAACCCACGGTTTCTTCCCCTGCCACAGAGATTGCATCATGCGTCCCTTAGCTTCCTTCAAGAACGCTTCAGGGATCATAATGGGCAGCATCTGGAACAGGTACAATAATCTGGGGAGGAAATGTATCTTTAGGGCGTTTAGATATGATAAGTCTACTCCACACGGCCATGTCCATATATAACGTATGCAGTAATGGGGGTTACTAGCCTCATATAATCCTTCCAATGTCCTGGTGATTACAACCCCGAGATAACTAAGATTGTCTAATCTCACTTCCATCCCCAAATTTCCAATAGCACCAATGTCCCTGTCCTCCTCTAAATCAAATGGGAACAAGATGGACATGGCCCTATTATTTTAAAACCAGAAAATGTTCTGTACTGTTCAATCACTCCCACTGCCGCTGGAACTGAGGTGTGAGGGTATCGAACATGAAGCAAACGTCATCCGAATTATAGCCCCAGCTTATACTCCAATTCACCTACCTTTATACCCTCCACTTGTGGATTCCTCCTCAATTCCTCCGCAGTTGCTCTAGAGCCAGCGCAAACAACAGTGGCGAGTGTGGGTATCTCTTCCTCGCCCCCCAATGCAATGTGAATCCTCTCAAATATCTACTGTTGGATGTCACCTGTGCAGTCGGTTCTGTATAAAAAGCCTGGATGCCGTTAAAGACATCCTGTCCAAAGCCGTATTTCCCTAAAACCGCATATAGGTAGGCCCAGTCGACACCGTCGAAGGCCTTTTCTGCAACCAAGGCCCCCCTTTGCCAGCATCCATGAGGTGTATGCTCTTCCTCAATGTATCTGCCCTTGGCCTCTCCCTGATAAAGCCCACCTGGTCAATGTGGACCAATCGAGGCATTAAGGTCTCAAATCTGGGAGCCAGTACATGCGTAAATATCTCAGCATCCACGTTGAGGAGCAATATGGGTCTATAAGAACCAAATAATTGTGGATTTCTACCCAGATTAGGTAACACTGAAATCAGTGCTCGGCCAAATGATTGAGGGGCACTCCCAAATATATAGTTAAACAGTATAATCAAATGTGGAGTCAAAAGTCTAGCAAATGATTTATAAACCACCACCGTATAGCCATCATCCCCAGGGGCCTTGACGGATTGCATCCCACGAATGGCCGTAAGCACTTCTTCATGCATGACTGGTGCATCGACTATTGCTACCTTGTCTCCCCACAACACTGGGAGAGTTATAGAACTCAAGTAGAGCTCCAGATCCTCTACCTCCACCACCCTCACAATACCATACAGCCCTTCATAAAATTGAGAAAATTGGTCCACTATTCCCTCAGGTGTCGTGTCCACACTGCCGTCCGTTCCTACTATCCCCTCAACCCATCACTCCGCCCTCTGTCTCTGCATTGAACCTCTCATCTTTCCAAAGCGAATCATTACATCGCCATGTAAAAGCAAGGAAATATCGAGGCTGAGCAACACAAAAGGAAATACACCAAACACGGGCTATAAAGATTCACAGATCTTTTAATACTGCGCAGTTACAAAGAAACACAGATCTGATACAGATAGCTATCTGGATCTCGACACCCCGCAATGAGTACCAGCCCATCAGAGTGAGGAGGGAGAGGTACTGGACATCTAAACACTCGCATTATTTATACATATCCTCCAATATTGTCCAGCCCCTCTACAGGTTAATAATCTGCAGTCTAGAGTTTATGCCGAGTTCACATATAGCTCATACAATAATATGCACATGGATTACATGGGTTTGCGTTTCCAACAAGTTACAATGACAAAGTGTATTCCTGGATTTAGCAGTGAGCCTTAGCACATATACCTTCACAATGTAGTTCTGCCAGTGTCCACGCTCGATATTTGCATTACATTGTCCTCGATGTGTGTTTGTGGATAAGGCTTGTTAGTGCAGACAATCCTTAGAGCACAAGTCATGCTCGGCACAAGGTCTCATTACCTAGTCTAAACATTCGTCCCTCGGACAGTCTAACCATTAACAAGACTCAAAGGTCGGGAAGGCTCAGTTACAAGTTGGAAAACACAGTCCACCATTTTAGAACAGAAAATCACATACGAACAGAAATCAAAATGGCAGGTGATACTAAAATGGTGGCGAAGTCGATCCAAAATTGGAACTTTGCAACACAGTTGTCTTCGCAGAGCGACTAGGCTTAGGCCAATATATATCAGAAGGAGGCACAATATGATTTCCCGTTTAACAGACATAGCGATTCCCCAGTCTTCAACCCTTGCATCGACAGATCCAAACAGACCAAGTTGTGGTTCGACCAACTGATCAGTACCATTGCACTGGCCAATGCTCTCCCCATTAATTCCTTGTATAGACATATTTAATCGATCAGGGTGTATCTACCGTGGGGTGGTGAGTAAAAGGTGTAGCCCCTTCCCCTGGGTGGAACATCCTGCAAGCATGTTTGGAGCCCCCTACTCCTCGCTGTACTGCCTTCCCCACCTCTCTCCACCGAGGCCCTCCTGTCCAGAACCGGATCTGCCCACAGATTAAAATCCCCACCCAATACCAAATGCCCCTTGCATACCCTGTAGATTTGGGATAAGTTTGCTCGAAAACATTTCAATTGTCCCTGATTGGGCAATATACTGTCACCATGGAAATGTGCACTCCTTCAATGGTGCCCTAGGCTATCAATGCTCTACCCCCTTTCTCTCCACAAACAATGTTCAACAATAATCCAGCTCTGTGAAATTATCTAGCAATCAGGGAACATTTAGGAGAAGAGTTCATGCCCTTCACCTAGTAAGTGGCCTCCTCCCCCCACCCAATCACACCAAATGCTGTCATAACATTAACAAACTCTGAAATCCATTTTCCATGCACGAATCCACTGCCAAACTGAAAAACATAACCCCATACCAAATACCCCCTCTAACACCTCCTCCATCCCCCAACCTCTTCCCCTCCATTGCCCTCCCTAGTACCGTAAACCCACCCAAGTTAGAGACGCCCATCAGTTAATGGTCCACCAAGGTGACTTTCACCCCCCCTTTGCCCCTAATCTACAATTAAACTCTCAAGATAACCAAACTGAAGCTGCATCCATCCGGCGAAATTTGCCACCATCCCCAAGAAACCATTTGCACCCAAGTCACTTCACCAGGTGGCAGAGTGTTCAATCTTTGGAACTCTCGACCTCTAGGCACTCTCCTGCACTGCATCAGGCCCCCCAGTGTCTCTCGCCCCGCTTCGGATCCCATATTCTCTGGTGGGACGCACCCTCCTTCTCCCCTTCTGAAAAAGTGCTTAAACACTTGCTCCTCCTCAGATCCTTTGGTAACTCTGTAATCCACTTGCTTAATGTCAAAGACCAGGGAGAATGGGTATGTCCACCTATAGGGTTACCTCTCTCTGTAAGCCAGGAGGTACGTGGGTGACTGTCCCGGTGCCTACACAAGGTAAAGTTGGAGAGGTCTTGGTAAATTTCAAACACCACATTGCACTGTCACCTCACCCTCTCAAAGACTGCTGCCTTATCTGCGTAACAAAGGAATTTCACCACAACTGATCTTGAGCCTTTACCCCTGACCATGCCACTACAATGAGCTTTTTCAATGTCTACCTCCTTCCCCCCTCATCTACAAACAGGGCATTCACCAGGGCCCAAACTTTCCACTGACCGTTGTTAGCTGTCTCACCCTTCTGTTCTCTCATTCCAAATATCCTAAGGTTGTTCCTTTGTTCTCTGTTCTCAAGGTCATCAAATTTTAATTGACAATCCTCTTCCTGGTATTCCATGTCAGTCATCCGGCCCTCAAATTTCATTTCAAAGAGATCCGCGCTGAGGTACTTGTTCTCTATTCCTTCGAGCCTGTTCTCCACCACCTCCACTCTCCCACGCAGACATGTCACCCATCAGGGGCTTGAATTCTTGTAGAATATCCCTAATGTCCTCCTTAGTGGATGGGACCTGGCCGTCATTTACCCCTTGCAGTTGGGGGTATATCTCTCTTTACGCCTACCATCCCCATTTCGCTCCTGAAATGCTACAGTGAGAGGATACCCTCACTCTGTTTCCCGGCCAGCATCAGCCCCAGCAGGTATGCCCGGTGGCACGGGGGGCAACACCAGAAAAGAACTGCACCTACAAACACCTGCTCATGTATAGCGGCCAATCATGCTCTCCGATCACTCTCTGGGGGGCCGAACTGACATCCGCAGGCAACTCAATCCTGGAATAAAGGAATGGCGAAGGTTGGCAGAGCTGAAGTCTACACAGCCATCTTGGATCCCGCCCCCTGGTGGTCTCTGTCTTTAGTGCTTTTAATTAGTTGTGTTCATTGATAGTTTGCATTTCGTTTCATAGAACCTGGGTTGAACATTCTTTTATTCTGATGCGTGGGCCTTAGTAGGCAGTTTAGCTACTAGTCATTGCTATGCTACTGCTGCGCGGTAGTCATTTCATCAAAGGGTGTTAGTACCCTAAAGGATAAGAACACAACATTCATGCTTGCTTAAATGGTGATGAGCATCTCTCTCGGGCTAGTGGCTTGCACCCTATGACGTGTTTGAAGAATTGCCAATCACAGTTGTCAGGGCGACTGGGCACTCGCTGGCATGGAAGTAGGCCTTGAACATTTGTGTGATGGTAGATCTAAAGAGGAAACTGTCAGAGAGTGTCCCCAGCATCATTGGTGGGGAGGGGGTAAGAGGGGCAACCATCCAGATGAGGTCAAAGCTAGGAATATGACCCCACCTGGCATGGTAAGTGACTTTGACCATCAGATAATGCCATTGCTGGTAAGATAACTGCCATAGGTGCTGGGCACTCCCTGACTCTGTTCAAAGTCCTCCGATCCAGATGAGGTCTGGCCTGGTGAGACAGGTGCCAGAGGTGCTGGGCACTCCCTGACACTGTTTATACTCCTCCCACCCAGATGAGGTCAGAGTTGGTGAGACAGGTGCCAGAGGTGCTGTGTACCCCTGACACTCTTCGTAGGCCTCTAAATACGGAAGCGGGCAAGGTTGGTGAGACAGGTGCCAGAGGTGGTGTGTACCCCTGACACTCTTCATAGACCTCCAAATACGGGAGCGGGCAGAGCTGGTGGGACAGGTGCCGGAGGTGCTGTGTACCCCTGACACTCTTCATAGGCCTCTAAATACGGAAGCGGGCAGGGCTGGTGAGACAGGTGCCAGAGGTGTTGTGTACCCCTGACACTCTTCATAGGCCTCTAAATACGGAAGCGGGCTGGGTTGGTGAGACACGTGCCAGAGGTGCTGTGTACCCCTGACACTCTTCATAGGCCTCTAAATACAGAAGCGGGCAGAGATGGTGAGACAGGTGCCAGAGGTGCTGTGTACCCCTGACACTCTTCGTAGGCCTCTAAATACGGAAGCGGTCAGGGTGGTGAGACAGGTGCCAGAGGTGCTGTGTACCCTGACACTCTTCATAGCCTCTAAATACGGAAGCGGGCAGAGCTGGTGAGACAGGTGCCAGAGGTGCTTGTGTACCCTGACACTCTTCATAGGCCTCTAAATACGGAAGCGGGCAGGGCTGGTGAGACAGGTGCCAGAGGTGCTGTGTACCCTGACACTCTTCGTAGGCCTCTAAATACGGAAGCGGGCAGAGCTGGTGAGACAGGTGCCAGAGGTGTTGTGTACCCCTGACACTCTTCAGAGGCCTCTAAATACGGAAGCGGCCAGGGCTGGTGAGACAGGTGCCAGAGGTGCTGTGTACCCCTGACACTCTTCGTAGGCCTCTAAATACGGAAGCGGGCAGGGTTGGTGAGACAGGTGCCAGAGGTGGTGTGTACCCCTGACACTCTTTGTAGGCCTCTAAATACGGAAGCGGGCAGGGCTGGTGAGACAGGCGCCGGAGGTGCTGTGTACCCCTGACACTCTTCATAGGCCTCTAAATACGGAAGCGGGCAGGGCTGGTGAGACAGGTGTCGGAGGTGCTGTGTACCCCTGACACTCTTCATAGGCCTCTAAATACGGAAGCGGGCAGGGCTGGTGAGACAGGTGCCAGAGGTGCTGTGTACCCCTGACACTCTTCATAGGCCTCTAAATACGGAAGCGGGCAGGGCTGGTGAGACAGGTGCCAGAGGTGCTGTGTACCCCTGACACTCTTCAGAGGCCTTTAAATACAGAGCGGGCAGGGCTGGTGAGACAGGTGTCAGGGCTGGTGAGACAGGTGCCAGAGGTGGTGTGTTCCTCTGACACTCTTCTTAGGCCTCCAAATATAGAAGCGGGCAGGGTTGGTGAGACAGGTGCCAGAGGTGCTGTGTACCCCTGACACTCTTCATAGCCCTCTAAATACAGAAGCAGGTAGAGCTGGTGAGACAGGTGCCAGAGGTGTTGTGTACCCCTGACACTCTTTATAGGCCTCTAAATACGGAAGCGGACAGAGCTGGTGAGACAGGTGCCAGAGGTGTTGTGTACCCCTGACACTCTTCAGAGGCCTCTAAATACGGAAGCGGCCAGGGCTGGTGAGACAGGTGCCAGAGGTGCTGTGTACCCCTGACACTATTCGTAGGCCTCTAAATACGGAAGCGGGCAGGGTTGGTGAGACAGGTGCCAGAGGTGCTGTGTACCCCTGACACTCTTCGTAGGCCTCTAAATACGGAAGCGGGCAGGGCTGGTGAGACAGGTGCCGGAGGTGCTGTGTACCCCTGACACTCTTCATAGGCCTCTAAATACGGAAGCGGGCAGGGCTGGTGAGACAGGTGTCGGAGGTGCTGTATACCCCTGACACTCTTCATAGGCCTCTAAATACAGAAGCGGGCAGGGCTGGTGAGACAGGTGCCAGAGGTGCTGTGTACCCCTGACACTCTTCATAGGCCTCTAAATACGGAAGCGGGCAGGGCTGGTGAGACAGGTGCCAGAGGTGCTGTGTACCCCTGACACTCTTCATAGGCCTCTAAATACAGAGCGGACAGGGCTTGTGAGACAGGTGTCAGGGCTGGTGAGACAGGTGCCAGAGGTGGTGTGTTCCCCTGACACTCTTCTTAGGCCTCCAAATATAGAAGCGGGCAGGGTTGGTGAGACAGGTGCCAGAGGTGCTGTGTACCCCTGACACTCTTCATAGGCCTCTAAATACAGAAGCGGGCAGAGCTGGTGAGACAGGTGCCAGAGGTGTTGTGTACCCCTGACACTCTTCATAGGCCTCTAAATACGGAAGCGGACAGAGCTGGTGAGACAGGTGTCAGAGGTGATGTGTACCCCTGACACTCTTCATAGGCCTCTAAATACAGAGCGGCCAGGGCTGGTGAGACAGGTGTCAGGGCTGGTGAGACAGGTGCCAGAGGTGGTGTGTACCACTGACACTCTTCTTAGGCCTCTAAATACAGAAGCAGGCAGAGCAGGTGAGACAGGTGCCAGAGGTGCTGTGTACCCCTGACACTCTTCGTAGGCCTCTAAATACGGAAGCGGGCAGGGTTGGTGAGACAGGTGCCAGAGGTGCTGTGTACCCCTGACACTCTTCATAGGCCTCTAAATACAGAAGCGGGCAGAGCTGGTGAGACAGGTGCCAGAGGTGTTGTGTACCCTGACACTCTTCGTAGGCCTCTAAATACGGAAGCGGCAGGGTGGTGAGACAGGTGCCAGAGGTGCTGTGTACCCCTGACACTCTTCATAGGCCTCTAAATACGGAAGCGGCAGAGCTGGTGAGACAGGTGTCAGAGGTGCTGTGTACCCCTGACACTCTTCGTAGGCCTCTAAATACGAAGCGGGCAGGTGGTGAGACAGGTGCCAGAGGTGCTGTGTACCCCTGACACTCTTCATAGGCCTCTAAATACGGAAGCGGGCAGGGCTGTGTGAGACAGGTGCCAGAGGTGCTGTGTACCCCTGACACTCTTCATAGGCCTCTAAATACAGAAAGCAGGCAGGGCTGGTGAGACAGGTGCCAGAGGTGTTGTGTACCCCTGACACTCTTATATGCCTCTAAATACGGAAGCGGACAGGCTGGTGAGACAGGTGCCAGAGGTGTTGTGTACCCCTGACACTCTTCAGAGGCCTCTAAATACGGAAGCGGAAGGGCTGTGTGAGACAGGTGCCAGAGGTGCTGTGTACCCCTGACACTCTTCGTAGGCCTCTAAATACGGAAGCGGGCAGGGCTGGTGAGACAGGTGCCAGAGGTGCTGTGTACCCCTGACACTCTTCGTAGGCCTCTAAATACGGAAGCGGGCAGGGCTGGTGAGACAGGTGCCAGGAGGTGCTGTGTACCCCTGACACTCTTCATAGGCCTCTAAATACGGAAGCGGGCAGGGCTGGTGAGACAGGTGCCAGAGGTGCTGTGTACCCCTGACACTCTTCATAGGCCTCTAAATACGGAAGCGGGCAGGGCTGGTGAGACAGGTGCCAGAGGTGCTGTGTACCCCTGACACTCTTCATAGGCCTCTAAATACGGAAGCGGGCAGGGCTGGTGAGACAGGTGCCAGAGGTGTTGTGTACCCCTGACACTCTTCATAGGCCTCTAAATACAGAGCGGACAGGCTTGGAGCAGGTGCAGGGCTGGTGAGACAGGTGGCAGAGGTGGTGTGTTCCCTGACACTCTTCATAGGCCTCTAAATAGAAGCGGGCAGGGTTGTGAGACAGGTGCCAGAGGTGCTGTGTACCCCTGACACTCTTCATAGGCCTCTAAATACGGAAGCGGGCAGGCTGGTGAGACAGGTGCCAGAGGTGTTGTGTACCCCTGACACTCTTCATAGGCCTCTAAATACGGAAGCGGACAGAGCTGGTGAGACAGGTGTCAGAGGTGTGTGTACCCCTGACACTCTTCATAGGCCTCTAAATACAGAGCGGGCAGGGCTGGTGAGACAGGTGCAGGGCTGGTGAGACAGGTGCCAGAGGTGGTGTGTACCCCTGACACTCTTCTTAGGCCTCTAAATACAGAAGCAGGCAGAGCAGGTGAGACAGGTGCCAGAGGTGCTGTGTACCCTGACACTCTTCGTAGGCCTCTAAATACGGAAGCGGGCAGGGTTGGTGAGACAGGTGCCAGAGGTGCTGTGTACCCCTGACACTCTTCATAGGCCTCTAAATACAGAAGCGGGCAGAGCTGGTGAGACAGGTGCCAGAGGTGTTTTGTACCCCTGACACTCTTCGTAGGCCTCTAAATACGGAAGCGGTCAGGGTTGGTGAGACAGGTGCCAGAGGTGGTGTGTACCCCTGACACTCTTCATAGGCCTCTAAATACGGAAGCGGACAGAGCTGGTGAGACAGGTGTCAGAGGTGCTGTGTACCCCTGACACTCTTCATAGGCCTCTAAATACAGAGCGGGCAGGGCTGGTGAGACAGGTGTCAGGGCTGGTGAGACAGGTGCCAGAGGTGGTGTGTACCCCTGACACTCTTCTTAGGCCTCCAAATACAGAAGCGGGCAGGGTTGGTGAGACAGGTGCCAGAGGTGCTGTGTACCCCTGATGCTCTTCTTAGTGCCAGAGGTGCTGTGTACCCCTGACACTCTTCATAGGCCTCTAAATACAGAAGCGGGCAGAGCTGGTGAGACAGGTGCCAGAGGTGTTGTGTACCCCTGACACTCTTCATAGGCCTCTAAATATAGAAGCGGGCAGGGTTGGTGAGACAGGTGCCAAAGGTGCTGTGTACCCCTGACACTCTTCATAGGCCTCTAAATACGGAAGCGGGCAGGGCTGGTGAGACAGGTGTCGGAGGTGCTGTATACCCCTGACACTCTTCATAGGCCTCTAAATACGGAAGCGGGCAGGGCTGGTGAGACAGGTGCCAGAGGTGCTGTGTACCCCTGACACTCTTCATAGGCCTCTAAATACGGAAGCGGGCAGGGCTGGTGAGACAGGTGCCAGAGGTGCTGTGTACCCCTGACACTCTTCATAGGCCTCTAAATACAGAGCGGGCAGGGCTGGTGAGACAGGTGTCAGGGCTGGTGAGACAGGTGCCAGAGGTGTGTGTACCCTGACACTCTTCTTAGGCCTCTAAATATAGAAGCGGGCAGGGTTGGTGAGACAGGTGCCAGAGGTGCTGTGTACCCTGACACTCTTCATAGGCCTCTAAATACAGAAGCGGGCAGAGCTGGTGAGACAGGTGCCAGAGGTGTTGTGTACCCCTGACACTCTTCATAGGCCTCTAAATACGGAAGCGGACAGAGCTGGTGAGACAGGTGTCAGAGGTGCTGTGTACCCTGACACTCTTCATAGGCCTCTAAATACAGAGCGCCAGGCTGGTGAGACAGGTGTCAGGGCTGGTGAGACAGGTGCCAGAGGTGGTGTGTACCCCTGACACTCTTCGTAGGCCTCTAAATACGGAAGCGGGCAGGGTTGGTGAGACAGGTGCCAGAGGTGCTGTGTACCCCTGACACTCTTCATAGGCCTCTAAATACAGAAGCGGGCAGAGCTGGTGAGACAGGTGCCAGAGGTGTTGTGTACCCCTGACACTCTTCGTAGGCCTCTAAATACGGAAGCGGGCAGGGTTGGTGAGACAGGTGCCAGAGGTGGTGTGTACCCCTGACACTCTTCATAGGCCTCTAAATACGGAAGCGGACAGAGCTGGTGAGACAGGTGGCAGAGGTGCTGTGTACCCCTGACACTCTTCATAGGCCTCTAAATACAGAGCGGGCAGGGCTGGTGAGACAGGTGTCAGGGCTGGTGAGACAGGTGCCAGAGGTGGTGTGTACCCCTGACACTCTTCTTAGGCCTCCAAATACAGAAGCGGGCAGGGTTGGTGAGACAGGTGCCAGAGGTGCTGTGTACCCCGGACTGTCTTCTTAGTGCCAGAGGTGCTGTGTACCCCTGACACTCTTTATAGGCCTCTAAATACAGAAGCGGACAGAGCTGGTGAGACGGGTGCCAGAGGTGCTGTGTACCCCTGACACTCTTCATAGCCTCTAAAGCTGGTGAGACAGGTGCCAGAGGTGCTGTGTACCCCTGACACTTTTTGTAGGCCTCTAAATACGGAAGCGGGCAGGGCTGGTGATACAGGTGCCAGAGGTGCTGTGTACCCCTGACACTCTTCGTAGGCCTCTAAATACGGAAGCGGGCAGAGCTGGTGAGACAGGTGCCAGAGGTGTTGTTTAGCCCTGACACTCCTCAGAGGCCTCTAAATACGGAAGCGGGCAGGGCTGGTGAGACAGGTGCCGGAGGTGTTGTGTACCCCTGACACTCTTCGTAGGCCTCTAAATACGGAAGCGGGCAGGGCTGGTGAGACAGGTGCCGGAGGTGCTGTGTACCCCTGACACTATTCGTAGGCCTCTAAATACGGAAGCGAGCAGGGCTGGTGAGACAGGTGCCGGAGGTGCTGTGTACCCCTGACACTCTTCGTAGGCCTCTAAATACGGAAGCGGGCAGGGCTGGTGAGACAGGTGTCGGAGGTGCTGTGTACCCCTGACAATCTTTGTAGGCCTCTAAATACAGAAGCGGGCAGGGCTGGTGAGACAGGTGTCGGAGGTGCTGTGTACCCCTGACAATCTTCGTAGGCCTCTAAATACAGAAGCGGGCAGGGCTGGTGAGACAGGTGTCGGAGGTGCTGTATACCCCTGACAATCTTCGTAGGCCTCTAAATACAGAGCGGCCAGGGCTGGTGAGACAGGTGTCAGGGCTGGTGAGACAGGTGCCAGAGGTGGTGTGTACCCCTGACACTCTTCTTAGGCCTCTAAATACAGAAGCGGGCAGAGCTGGTGAGACAGGTGCCAGAGGTGTTGTGTACCCCTGACACTCTTTGTAGGCCTCTAAATACGGAAGCGGGCAGGGCTGGTGAGACAGGTGCCAGAGGTGCTGTGTACCCCTGACACTCTTCGTAGGCCTCTAAATACGGAAGCGGGCAGAGCTGGTGAGACAGGTGCCAGAGGTCTTGTGTACCCCTGACACTATTCGTAGTCCTCTAAATAAGGAGCGGGCAGGGCTGGTGAGACAGGTGTCAGGGCTGGTGAGACAGGTGCCAGAGGTGGTGTGTACCCCTGACACTCTTCTTAGGCCTCCAAATACAGAAGCGGGCAGGGTTGGTGAGACAGGTGCCAGAGGTGCTGTGTACCCCTGACGCTCTTCTTAGTGCCAGAGGTGCTGTGTACCCCTGACACTCTTTATAGGCCTCTAAATACAGAAGCGGACAGAGCTGGTGATACGGGTGCCAGAGGTGCTGTGTACCCCTGACACTCTTCATAGGCCTCTAAAGCTAGTGAGACAGGTGCCAGAGGTGCTGTGTACCCCTGACACTCTTTGTAGGCCTCTAAATACGGAAGCGGGCAGGGCTGGTGAGACAGGTGCCAGAGGTGCTGTGTACCCCTGACACTCTTCGTAGGCCTCTAAATACGGAAGCGGGCAGAGCTGGTGAGACAGGTGCCAGAGGTGTTGTGTACCCCTGACACTCTTCAGAGGCCTCTAAATACGGAAGCTGGCAGGGCTGGTGAGACAGGTGCCGGAGGTGCTGTGTACCCCTGACACTCTTCGTAGGCCTCTAAATACGGAAGCGGGCAGGGCTGGTGAGACAGGTGCCGGAGGTGCTGTGTACCCCTGACACTATTCGTAGGCCTCTAAATACGGAAGCGAGCAGGGCTGGTGAGACATGTGCCAGAGGTGCTGTGTACCCCTGACACTCTTCGTAGGCCTCTAAATACGGAAGCGGGAAGGGCTGGTGAGACAGGTGCCGGAGGTGCTGTGTACCCCTGACAATCTTCGTAGGCCTCTAAATCCAGAAGCGGGCAGGGCTGGTGAGACAGGTTTCGGAGGTGCTGTCTACCCCTGACAATCTTCGTAGGCCTCTAAATACAGAAGCGGGCAGGGCTGGTGAGACAGGTGTCGGAGGTGCTGTGTACCCCTGACAATCTTCATAGGCCTCTAAATACAGAAGCGGGCAGGGCTGGTGAGACAGGTGTCTGGTGAGACAGGTGTCAGAGGTGCTGTGTACCCTGCATCTAAATTCTCACATCACCCCGCTCCTCAGGCAACTGCACTGGCTGCCCATTGAGAAGCGCATCCTCTTTAAGTCAATTTGCATCGTGCATCGTGCTTTTTACAAGCAGGACGCTGAATATAGCCAATAGAAATGTGTCTGCTATGTGCCGTGCTGTCCTTTGCGCTCCCAGTCTGCTCTTCTGATATTCATTCCTCGAGTCAGACTCTCTCGTGTCAGCAGCTGGGCTTTCTCTGTCATTGCTGCAAAAACTTGGAACAGTCTCCCACTGCCTCTTCAAACTGGTCGACAACCATCTGTCTTTTTGTTGTGCCCTTAAGACCTATCTGTATTAGGCTCCTCTGTACTTCTGCTGTCTCTGTATCACTCAGCGCCAAGATACCTCAGGGTGTATGTGCGCTTTAGAAATCTATATAACATAACATAAATACAGAAGCGGGCAGAGCTGGTGAGAAAGGTGTCAGAGGTGCTGGGTCCCCCTGGCACTGTGCACAGTCCTCTACATCCACAGGAGTTCAGAGCTGGTGAGTTAGGTGCAGGGGTGCTGGGTCCCCCTGGCACTGTGCACAGTCCTCTACATTCACAGGAGTTCAGAGCTGGTGAGGCAGGTGCAGGGGTGCTGGGTCCCCCTGGCAATGTGCACAGTCCTCTACATCCAGAGGAGTTCAGAGCTGGTGAGGCAGGTGCAGGGGTGCTGGGTCCCCCTGGCACTGTGCACAGTCCTCTACATCCACAGGAGTTCAGAGCTGGTGAGGCAGGTGCAGGGGTGCTGGGTCCCCCTGGCACTGTGCACAGTCTTCTACATCCACAGGAGTTCAGAGCTGGTGAGTCAAGTGCAGGGGTGCTGGCTCCCCCTGGCACTGTGCACAGTCCTCTACATCCACAGGAGTTCACAGGAGTTCAGAGCTGGTGAGTCAGTGAGTCAGGTGCAGGGGTGCTGGGCACATCCTTACTCTGTTCGTAGTCCTCCCCATAGTGATGAGGTCAGGGCTCGTGGGACAGCTGCCAGAGCTTCTGGGTAACCCCTAACTTTGTTAATAGTCCTTCCATCTAGATAAGGCCAAACCCGTTGAGACAGCGACCCCTCAAGGGTGGTCACTTCATGGCAGCCTTGAGAACAGGGCTGGCGATACATCTGACAGATTGACTGGGCATCCCCGGCATTATTTCCAGAACCTGCCCATCAGGGTGAGGTCAGAGCTGGTGAAGCAGCTGCCATCAATTCTCGACAACCCCTGACATTTATCATAGCCTTCCCCTTTCCAGATGGGGTCAGAGCTAGTGAGAGAGGTGCCAGAGGTTCTGGGAACTCCCTGACACTGTTCATAGTCCTCCATCCAGAGGAGGGCAGACCAGTTGCCAGAGGGTCGCGGCCTGGGCTCTATACCCACCAGGGTACCCTCTGTAGATGTACATGTTTAAATCATCTCTTGCTGCCAGGAAGATGGCCATAGGACATTTTATAGACATATCACTGCCCTCCGCTGTCACTGGAGGCCTATAAAAAAAAAACTACCAAATGCCCCAAACCGTTTACTAGATGCCAGTTCTACCCACCATGGCATGTGCTGATCAAGCAGCCCCTCTCTCTGCCCTCTCGTGCTCTCTGTGTGTCACCCTATGTCCTTGTCTCGCTCCCTGTGCGCGAGAGTCACGTGGTCAGGCTGCATTTGCTAGAGTCACCCCAGTTGTTGCTGACTGCAGCCCAAAGAAAGTGAAAGCACTGATAACTTGAAGAAGGGGTAGCAGGGTGCACTGTTTATTTATGGTTATAAGTAAAATGAGAGCTGCAGCGACTGAGGCATCCCTGGGGGGTGGAGGGGCAGGCAGCCTTTTACTTGGAGATACGTTGTCATGACATGTGCCCTGCAGCAGTGCTGCCACCATATTGAGGGCGCATTGACAACACGGGGGGAGCTGAGGTGCATGCAAATAGGCTGTGCTCGGGGTAACTGGAGTTATGACAGACAGAGTTGGACTGGGAACCACCAAAGAGGGCCCTTTTCCTATGAGAAAATTCGGAAATACAGTAGATTCCCACACAAAAGAAGCCCAGCCAGGGAGCAGAGGCCCACGAATAAGTCTCCAGAGGTTCCTATAGGCCAGCCCAACACTGTCCAGGGTGCAGAGGCCTACCAGGAAGTCTCCAGAGGTCCCTTTATGCCAGCCCACCCCTGCCCAGGGTGCAGAGGCCTACCAGGAAGTCTCCAGAGGTCCCTATAGGTCAGTCCAGCCCTGCTCAGGGTGCAGAGGCTTACAAGGAAATCATCTCCAGAGGTCCCTATGTGCCAGTCCACCCCTGGCCAGGGTGCAGAGGCCTACAAGGAAGTCTCCAGAGGTCCCTATGTGCCAGTCCACCCCTGGCCAGGGTGCAGAGGCCTACCAGGAAGTCTCCAGAGGTCCCTATAGGTCAGTCCAGCCCTGCTCAGGGTGCAGAGGCCTACAAGGAAATCATCTCCAGAGGTCCCTATGTGCCAGTCCACCCCTGGCCAGGGTGCAGAGGCCTACAAGGAAGTCTCCAGAGGTCCCTATAGGCCAGTCCACCCCTGATGACAGACCTTGTAAGGGACCGAAGGACCAGGCTGCTGGGTCTGAAACTGTGTTTCCTATTTTATATTTTGTGTTAATTATTAGTGTTTGTGCAATCAGTGGCCAGCAGGCAAAATTGGACATTGCCTTGGTGCTGAAAGTAGAAAAAGATCATTGCTTTTAATGTGAGCGCGGCCCTTTCCATGAACGAGGAACATTTTGAGAGAGAAAATGGTGAGCATGCTCAGAAAAAGATGTGAAATAAAAGGAAATTATTTAATTCCACTAACAAAGATAACCTCATTTTAGCAACTCTTCATTACAAGGAAGCTATTCTACAAGCCAAAAAAGAGACGTACAACCAACGTATATCTCAGGCAGAATCTAACACGAAGAAGCTATTCAAAATTCTTAAGGAATTAGAATCCCCCTCCTCCACCCCTGATATCTGTAATAAGGACAGCACATGGTGTGAAAACATTTAAAAAGTTCTCCTCACTAAAATATCCACCCTACAGGCTAAAATTAATACTAAGCAAAACTGACTACGAACAACTTTGCCAACTAAACCCATGAATAATAAATACAGAAACCCCCCATTCACGCACACCCCTTTTAGCTTTGCCCCACTCACTATTACGGAGGTAGAAAGCATCATTAGTAAACTGAAACCTTCCAATCGTCAAGGCTACTCCTTTCCCGCCCCTATCATCAAGGAATCTGCCCATGAACTCGCCCCTTTCATCACCGCCTTTATCAATTCCTCATTTCACTCTGGCATTGATCCCGACATCCTCAAGGACGCATGGGTCATTCCCTTGCTTAAAAAACCCTCGCTGGACTCGAGTACCTCTACCTATTACAGGCCGATCACCATGGTCCCCTTCGTACTGAAAATTCTGGACAGGGCAGCGTACTTACAGATTCAAAAATACCTAGAAAACAACAATCTGCTTGGCACAAGACAATCTGGCTTCCGCCCCAAGCATGGGACGGACACAGCCTTATTAGATCTCAAAACTCAAATTGAGGACCTGAAAGATAATGTGAAATTGGCCCCACTATTACTCCTCGATCTATCGGCAGCGTTCGATCTTGTTAACCATCAAATCCTCTGTCGACACTTGAAATCAGCTGTCCACCTCTTTGCAAAAGCCACCAAATGGATCAGTTCCTTCCTGGACAACAGGCAGATGAGGGTATTCTCACCCAGTGCCTCAGCCGTGCCCACTCCAGTGCCTTGTGGCGTCCGCAGGGTTCTTGCACCTCACCAACGCTTTATAACGTCTTCACTAAACCTCTCTTTGACATACTTGATTATCTGGGTGTCACATACACCAATTATTCGTACCACACCCAGATACTCACCCCAATCACAGGTGACTACACAGAGGACGCAAAAGCCTTGAATGACATCTATCAAGTCATCCAAGCGTGGATGGCCCAGCATGAGCTCTGTCTTAATGATGATAAGAATGAGCTCCTCATCCTGGGCTCCCAACAACGACTGAATAGACTTGACCCTGCCTTCAAAACCTTCAACATTGATGGTAACTCTATTAAAGTCTCCTCAGACACCAAAACTCTAGGAATCTACCTCAATTCCACTTTGCAATACCTTATATTTAGGGACCAGCCAACGTAACCTGAACAAACTACAGGTTACCCAAAATAATGCCATCAGAGCGGCCCTAAACATCATTAGATCCTCACACATCACTGCAACAAGGAGAAGTTTACACTGGCTTTCAGTAACACAAAGAATTTCTCTGAAATCTCTTACCCTCACACATAAATGTTTGAACAATCAGGCCCCCACCTATCTAGCCTCTCGCTTCTCTCACTACACGCCCACCCGACTACTCAGACCGGCTCAAGCACACTGTCTGACCATCCCCAGATACAAACTGCAGAAAGCCGGGGCAACCAGCTTCCCTGTCCTTGCCTCCTAACTCTGGAATTCAACTCCTATAACTATCAGAGCAGAGCATTCTCCTACCCTCTTCAAACAACGAACCAAACTGTGGCTAGCTACTTCTGATGCCTAAATGACTAAATCTCACCACAGGACACATTTTGATCCTTAAATTGCCTTAGCCTGTTTTGATGCTTCTGCTAAACTGTAGATATTGTGCACAGCACATTGTAAATTATGTATAATTACACTGCAACTGTATTTATTTTTGCACATTATATTGTACACTATGTATAACTTCTCTGTATGTATATACGGCGCCATCCAAATTGTAACCATTACTGTATTGTACTTACCTTGTCAAGATATGCGCCCGGTTGCTCTTGCGCCTGGCTGTGCTATATAAATAAATAAAATACAAATACAAATACAAATACATTATAAACAGTGGACTACAGTGGAAGTCATCAGTGGACTATAGTGGAAGTCATCAGTAGAAATGAATATATTACCATATTCATTTCTATTGATGACTTCCACTATATAGTGTAGTTCCGATGAGAAGGTTACACTAGTCTCACTGAGAAAAGAGTAGCATATTCAAAGGTTAGCATTCCAAGATAGGCAGTCAGTAACACCCCTATTGCACTCTTTCAATGTATCCTTATGAAAAAGGGAAGTGGAAATATTGCACCAATGACAGTTCGTGGCTGCCTTGCATGAGATCAAAAAACATTTCGAGACCATAATAATGACTAAGAGCTGCATATTACGCAAATATGTCTGTGATGATGAGGGCTGTATTCTTGAATCAATAAATCCATTGTGCACCCTGGACTTCCTGTTCATTTGATTTCTCCCAGCGCTTACCACAATTAAAGTATTTGTGAGCATGAATACTTATACGTACAGCCACAGGGTTTGCATGATATATGTGAGGTCAAAGGCTGTGACATCTTTTCCCTCCTTGAGTCATGGGGGCCAATTGAGATGCCCTTTTGGAAGAGGCGGGGGCTGAGAAGGGAAGCTGGGCTGGTCACTTGCCCATACCCTAATTCAGTAACTTCCTTAGAGAATTATGTTTTTGTATGATAGGATAATTAATACATTTGGAGTATTTGCTTATTTTATTTTAATATCAATACTGGTACTATAGAGGCCCAGGAATACTCATGGGTTACACAATGTCTAAGTTCCCTCTGACTTTGGGGATTGTTCCAGAATTGTGTACACTCACTGCTTCATCTCTTCTTGTTTTGTGTTGTGTTAACTTCTTCACCAGAAAGGATCTTTTATAATTGCTTGTTGCCTTTTGAAGCCCACGTCTTCATCGTGTGTCTCCTTCTCACCTTGTGGATATGTTCCTGACTCATATCGGGAAATTCCATGGTGAAATTGAGGGGGCGCTACCCATGCTCATGGGTTACTTTTGGAGGAAAGGAAGATTCCATTGCTGGATTTTCCATTATGGGGGAATTCATTGATTTTTTTCCATCGCATTTTGCCTCAGATGTATGTGAGTGGTGGGTTAGGGTTATACTAAAGCTTGGAGGAAGGGGCGGGTTTGCCCCCCCCCCCCAGCATACATTTCCAGTCAAATGTCCCATATAAACAAAACAATGGCTGACTTCTCCCACGATTAAAAATTAACCTAGAGCCAGTTTGGTGCACCGTGTGTGTAGAGGAGTGTACTGGCTGGTAGTCCTGCGCCTCCGGCACCCGGTGCCTCTGATTACAGGGAGCAGGGGGGTAGTTTCCTTATGTTATCTTGTGTTATGTAATTAGGTTAATCCTGCACATAACTGCCGTTTGCATAATCACCAGGTGTTCCCGTGTGTCTGCAAAAGAGGGTGGTGGTTTCAGTTAGTGGGGAGAAAGAGTAAATACTGGGTGGCGTTGCTGTTGCCTTGATGCTTGCACACTGGAAGCACCCCGACTTCTGCACGTGGGTCTGTTTTTAGGCGCTCTGACTGTGTGGAGAGCATAGAGGCATTTGTGTCCAGAGGGGGTGCATTGGCCAGGATTGTGCGATGCAAGTCGGTTGCAGCATTCTGATGCTTGGCGTCCATTGGGAGGGTTATGTAGTTTGCATCAGCAAACGGCTTAGACGAAGCAATGGCACTTTCCACTGACAAGCCCTTTCCTACTGCTCTGCAGATGCAGGGAATCCTTCCATTCCTTGCCAGGAATAGCCCCATGCCGCCCCGTGATCTACTTCCGTCTCATCTGCAGGTCTTTCTTTACCCTGCCTGCATCTTCTGCTGAGCAGACAGTGCACGTGCTGATGCTAGGTGGGCGTTGCCTTCCTTGGATATAACCAAAGGGCTCCTATCTCAAAAGGACAACAAAGGGCCAGAAATTGCTCGTTTGGCCACCTCCTTTTTAAATTAATTTTACAAGTGTATTCTTTTTTTATGGCGATGCGGTAAATCTCCCAAACCTACCTCCTACCTCCAGCCTAAAACTTAATGTTCCACTTTATTCCTATATTTAAACTTTTTTTGACATGCCTCCCTTTAACCTTATCTGTTTATGGAGGTTATTACAGTCCATCAAGGAAGGTTCATCAAAAAAATCACTTGTCTGATTCTTTCCTGAACTGACAACATGAAAAGCACAGAGAAGCCAGGCCACTCTTTGTATGTTATGGGTGTTAAGATAATTCTGACCGGCTTCACATTATGCTACTCTTTGCCTTGCTCGCTGTCAAAGACAGCATTGTGCAAATGTTTGACGCCACTCATGCAATTGTGATTCAGTGTATTCCTTTTGAGGGAAAAGTGCATTTGCTTAATGAACCCCGCCCTTACCACCTAGTCAGCTATTCCGCAACACCTTACCTCAGTATGTTCAGTATGTATGTAAACACTTCACTATGTAACCTATGTAAACCTTACCTATGCTCCTTGTTTTTCCACTATTACCTTACTGTCTGACTAGGAATGCCCCCCTTACCTGTACCTGACTTGTCTTTGCAACCCCGCCTCAATGCCTCAGGGTAGCATGTGTGCTTTATAAATGAAATAAATAAATAAATGAAAAAGTTAACACAAGTAAACTCCTGTTCAATGACTGTGATAGAATGGCATCTGTTGAAGGGGAATAGCCTGCACTGCGTTGATCTTTTATAATAAAATGATGCAGGAAATTCTGCTTCTGAAAGTGGGATCTGCTAATCAGACCCCTCTTTCATATTGCTCCATGCCAAAAAAGTATAATGCACGGGTGTGCCTTGCTGTGACCTTCTCCCGACATCACCCGCTGCTGCCCAGCAATGGCAGGAGGGCAGGTTCAAACATGTGCCTTCCTGGACATCGCTGGTACAATACAAAGTATGAACCGACAGAGGTGTTTTTTTTAACTGTATGCATCTCTGGTTCAAAATATCATAGATGTATATGCCACTTGTCTGATGGCAGATGAATATCTAAATATATGCCATATCTAGTTTTAACATGGTGGCTACTGATATTACACAATTGTACAGCCACAAACATGTGATGTCATTTATTGTTAGCTTGATGAAAAGTGTCTTTTTCATGACAGGGCCTGGTATGAGTTAAGATGTCTGGGCTGAGTACCCACAACAACCATGTTGGGCCCAGCCTGGGAAGCCCTCTCTTTGACCCTCCTTCCCCCCGAGAAGGGGTGTCTCCTTCTTCCAGAGAACAGGAACACCCATTCTGGGAGGTTCCTTGGTAAATGGTGTTTCAAAGACAGATTGGGCAGTTAGAGTAGTTCAGAGGAGAGTTTCAGTTCAGATAGAATCTCAAATTCTAAGATTTAGCTAGGACTTCCAAACTTTGTGTCTCCCTTCCCCTTCTGCAGACAAGGTGCGCTGGGTATCGGTAGACAAAGAACACTTGCTACAGCAACCTGGTTTGGACCCTAAACTACAGGCTTGCTGTGGTCTAATCAGCAGTCACATTTGTCCTATAAAAAGGAGGAGACCATCCCCTCAGTTAATTCACCCTTGGAACACCCTTGAAGAAAGATTCACTTGGAACCATGTTGGGGTTGCAGTCTTTTCCAAAGTCCTCTGACATAGAGGTGAAGAGAGAGAGCTCCAAGGAAGAGGAGAGCTTTTCTCCTTACCATCCCATGGGCCTATTTGGGATGGTCAGCTGGAAGCTACCCATGTCCTTGCTCACTGGAGGTGACAAAACCATGCAAGTGCTCTCTGCAAACCTTCCTGGTTGGAAAGGGTAGAGGAAGTGACTCACCATTCCCTTGAGATGCTGGATTTGAGCTCCCAGAATCCACAGAAGCAAGGAAGCAACCTCTGTCTCTACCTGCAGCTCTCTGCTGGCACGGGCTCCTTCAGCACTGTCCAAGCTGTTGCAAGTGAACTGCCTACCTGGTTACCAACCTGTTTGTGCTCTAAGCCGTTGCCTTGTTAAACGGGATGTCATATTGTGCCTCCTTTATTGTATATATTGGCCTAGGCCCAGTCACTCTGCGAAGAAAACCGCGTTGCAATGTTCCGATCTTAGATCGATTTAGCTGCCATTTTTAGGTCCATCTGCCATTTTGATTTCAATTCCAAAGTAACTCTGTGTTCTAAAATGGTGGACTGTGTTTCCCGCTTGTAACTTAGCCGTCCTGACCTTTGTACATAAGTTCATGTCTAAACTGTCCGTTGATCGAATGTTTGGGTCGAGTAAAGAGACTTTGTCCTAAACTTGACTTGTAGACAGAGGATTACCTGCGCCAACAAGTCCGATCCGCGGATATACATCAACTACAATGCTGTCTAAATACTGAACGTGGACACTTGCTGAACTACATTGTATAGGACATGTACTAAGGCTTAATGTTAAATCCGAAGATACACTGTTACCATTGTGACTTGTTGATGTACAAACTGAAAATAATCCACATGCATATAGTTGGACAAACTAGAAGTGAACTCGGCAAAAACCCTAGACCGAGTATCATTAACCTGTAGCGGGGCTGGACATTATGATCAGAAATGTATAAAAGATGTAACTGTCCAGACGTCCAGTACCTCTCACTTCTCACACCGAAAGTGCTGGTATTCGCTGTGATGTACTGAGGGCCAGATAGCTATCTGATACTTTGTTTCTTTGTAAACTGTACAGTTATAGAATAAAGATCTGTGAATCTTTATAAGCCCGTGTTTGGTGTATTTCCTTTTGGGGTACTCAGCCTCGATATTTCCTTTTGCTTTTACAGATGGCGCCCGAGTAGGGACCCTCAAGATTGATGCCAGCTCATTGAAGGTTGACACGGCTATCGGACCGGGATCGGACGGTGTAAAAGGGGGCCCCTTTCTTGGATGAGAAGCGACACCTCAGCAGCGCTGCACGACCCGATCCCTGGATGGTGAGCACGCGGTCCAAGTCGACATCTTGACGAGGGTCCAAATATCGAGGCGGACAGATTTGCCAAAATCACCAACCATGTGGGACCTTAGTTAGAACTTTGTAATCTGATCGGACCTCCTTAGGATTTGATCAGGTGAGTTGTGACCCGATTCTTAAGTATCCTGATAATTTGTTTTGGCGCATTACACTTGCAAGTGCAATTATTGACCAGGTAACACCAGTAATCTGACATGCCTGGGAAATTGTCTGCCTGCTTCAGGGCATTATTCCGCAGTGGTAGACAATCTTTGGAATTTGGCCAACCGGCGCCAATGGGGGAGTCGCCGGCGTGTACTATGTACTGTAAGCACGGCATTGGTAGTATGGTATTTAATGATATTTGGCACAGACAAACTAGATATGCTTCCGAACTTCAGTGGCCAATCAACGGTAGTTTTGAAATTCCTCTTATTGAATACTTAGAATCCATATTATTGAAGAAAAAGGCTAGACCTGCAGCATTCGATGTATTACAGAATTGGAAGAAAGAAGCTTTGCAGCAGCTTAAGAGTAGAGAAAAGCATGCGCGCCGTCATATGACGAACGCCGAAAAAGCAATGTTATATGACCAGAATAAACAGTCTGAGTCAGTTAGGAATATGGATAGGGCTTTTTCACTTGGTATCCAGAAAATGTATCCTTCTAAAGACCTTCATGTATCTGATGAGCTCATTGACAAACTATTAAACAAACGAAGGCCTGGTGCCACTGCACCACCTTCGTATGTTCCTATTCCTGCTTTTATTCCTCCGCCCGTTGCTCCTCCTGTTCCTCCTATTGCTCCTCTTAATGTTCCTCTTCCTCCGGCTGTTGTTCCTCCTCTTGTCATCGCTCCTCCATCTGCTCCTCCACCTTTGCCTGCTGTTACAGGTCCGGTAGGCTTGCCTGCCGTGCCAGTGATAGTACCTCTCTTTCCGAATGTTCAAAATGTGCCTACTCTCCCTCTTCCAAGTGGTTCTGCACCACTTGTAGTAGATCGGGGAGCGGGATTGAGGGTTGTAACTCATAATACTGTGTCTTCAGAGAGAAAGCATGAATTGACTGCATGTGCTAAGCATTGCATGGAGAGGGGTGAACAAGCTGATGTTCTTGCCACACTCTATAATTTAGACAATTTTCCTGAGAAAAACGTTTTTATTGAAGGATTAGGAATTCATTTATGTGTAATGTGGAACAGGCTAAATGATATAGATCTCCCACAAGGGTTAAGGGATCTGTATTTACCTTAAGTGAGATTGATTTGTTATTTGCCGTACTCTTGCCTGTTGACTTGTGGAAGCAGATTAGGACTGTAGATGATGTACCAGGGTTAGGAGATTCATGGGATAATATGATTAGACTCGATAGAGAGAGGCCAGCTGGCGAGAGACCGACACAGGTAACACTAACTTTGCCTGATAGAATAGTTACAAAGTTGAAAGCTATAATTCCTGAGAGAAGGATTATTTAGGACAAGCTTACGGCCTGTGACCAAGGGAAATCTGAGGTTGCTACCGAGTTCTTTAATCGGTTCGAACAAGTATTTTCAGTTTACAGTGTGCAAGACTTAAGCACAGAGTCTGGGAAATGATTATTCGTGGACAAATTTGTGCGTGGATTGCTGCCTGACATCAAGTCACAAATTATGTCCTCGGCAAGCAAAGTCTTAGTCAGAAGTACTGCATATGGCTCAGTACTATGAGAATTGTGTCAATAATGAAAAGGAAAGAGTTGAAAAGAGAAAAGGTGACTTAAAGACAAAAGTACTATTGCAGCAAATTGTTAGAGGCCCTAGAGGGCGTAATTCGCAATTTAGGGGTCAGTATGTTCCACAGGGAAATGCGCCATTGGGTCCTGTAAACATAAACCAGTGTGGTTATTGCAGACAAGAGGGTCATTGGCGTGCACAATGCCCGATCCTCCAGCAGAGGTCGAATAGTGCATTTGGGAATATGGGTAGACGATCCAGAGGCCACCCTGGGGCAGAGGGTCCTGGTAGAAGTCAGTTTTCACAGGATTCACAGCAACCTTTTTCACAGGACAATCGGGCACCAAGTGTGGACAATAGAAACATTTTTGATCAACCTTTTGTCGCTTACCTCACTGAAGAACTTCCTTTTGACGACATTCTGTTTCGCTAGGATTGCTCGAAGCAGGGTTTGGAACCAACGCCTATTCCCGTTAATCAGAAAGGTCCCTACGTTGAGATGATAGTGGGAAATAGGAAACATCTATTCTTGATAGATACAGGGGAACAGAAGTGTTCCATTGACCATTCACGGGTTCCAAACATTCCACTTTCAGGGCAAACCAATGTTTCTGTAGGGTTTTCTGGCACACGAGTTGTCTGTCCGGTTTCTTCACCGGTACCTATTACTTTGGGTCCATTTACGGACCACTGTCCATTCCTTTTGACCACGAATTGTGGAGAGAACTTGTTGGGGTTGAATCTGTTGAAGGAATTAAATGCGGTAATTAATTAATCTTCTGATGGAGTGCGTTTGACGATTTCACCACAGCAACTTTCTGTCTCTCAATTCTTAACCAGACCTTTGCCGCCGAATTTAGTGATGTTCCGGAATGTTTGTGGGCAATTTACGACAATGATGTCGGTGTTTTGCAAACTGAGCCCGTTAAGATTATTTTGAAACATGGAGTAAAGTTGCCACGTATACCCCAGTATAAGATCTTGGTCGATGGTGAGCAAGCTTTGAAATGCATCGTCTCTGAGTGTGTGCATCGAAGGATGATTGAGGAAATTGCAGGTAGTTTGTGCAATAGTCCGATTTTGCCCGTGTACAAAAAAGGCGATAATGCAATTCCCTTCCGTTTCAAAATTGAATTGCATGCCATCAATAAGATCGTTGCTCCACAATTTCCTATTGTGCCTGATGTGACGACAATATTAACCATGATTCCGGCTTCAGCTACTCACTTTAGTGTTGTGGATCTAAAGAATGCCTTCTTTAGAATTCCCATACACAGAGACAGTAGATACTTGTTCGCGTTCACCTTAGAGGGACACTCGTTTACCTTTACCCGTGCACCAGAAGGTTACACGGAAAGTCCTAGCATCTGCAGTAGGGCTTTGAAAGAGCAGCTCGACACACTTGAGTTGCCCACTACTTGTACACTGCTTCGATATGTTGACGACCTACTCTTAGCTGCTGACTCAGAGAGCGCTTGTAAGGAGGGCACCGTGTTGTTGCTTATACACCTAGCACAACATGGACACAAAGCTTTGCTTAAAAAATGCCAATACTGTCAAAGGAGGGAAGAAGGTTGACGCCTGAACGGATAAAAATAATTTATAGCATGTCTGTCCCAAATACAAAGAAAGAAGTTAGGGCCTTGATAGGAATGGCTTCTTAACGTAGGCAGTGGATCCCAACTTCTCCTTAGTGATTAAACCAATGTTGGCTCTGACGAAAAAGGGCATTTCTTCGCCATTGCCGGGGAACTTGGAGCACCAGCAAGCATTTCATCTGCTCAAGACTGCATTGTGCTCGGCACCAGTTTTGGGCACACCAAACTATGAAAATGCCTTTGTGTTGTATGTGTATGAATGTGATGGATGTGCTTTGGCTGTATTAAAGCAGGAACATGGAGGGAAGAATAGGCTGTGCGGCTACTTTTCTTCAGCCCTTGATCCTGTTGCATGAACAAAAACGCAACACCTCACCTCCGCACGATTAACGAGATATGAATTGATCTGGTTTGCACCGCACATCCAACTAAAGAGGTGTTGTTTCCTTAATCCGGATGAAGTTTTACCTTTCCCGCAAGGTACTGCTTTCAGTGACGAAGAGTCACATGACTGACTTTACACCATAGAGCAAGAGACGAAAGGCAGAATCGATCTAAAAGATACTCCTTTGAATAATCCACAAGGGGAGCTCTTTTGTGATGGCTCCTATTTCAAACTCCCGGATGGTACCTCCACAGCTGCTTATGCAATCACCACATTAAGCACGGTCGTGGAGACCAAAAGAATCACGTATAACTCTGTGCAGGCCGCAGAGATTATAGCATTGACCCGAGCTTGTGAACTTTCCGAAGGGCTTACTGTAAATATATATACTGACAGTCAGTATGCCTTTGGGGTGGTTCACAACTTCAGCAGACTTTGGGCAGAAAGAGGTTTCTTGACCTCACATGGCACTAAAATCCAGCATGGCTCCTTAATAATACAGTTACTCTCAGCGCTTGCACTCCCTACTAAGCTAGCATTATGAAATGTGCAGCACATCAGAAGGTTATAGACAATGTAGGAAAAGGGAATGCTTTCGCTGACCAGATAGCCAAACAGACTGCCACTGATCTCTCTTCAGAAATGAATACTTCGAGGGAAGCCACAAATGCCTGTACTTTGGATGAGGGTATTGAATCAGTAAAGAACATTCAAGCTGATGCCACTTTAGAAGAATCTAAGAAATGGGCGGAGGGTTTGGCGAAATTGGATGATGACGGGTGTTGGGTGCAAAAAGTAGAAGGGCAGTGGTTACTGCCTGATGCATATATTATGATGATGGTTGTTATGGCTCATTGTCCCACCCATATCTGTGCACGTAAGGTCACCAAAATGTTGCAAAATGTGTGGGTAAATGATAAAATCCCTAAGGTAGCTGAGCGCTTCGTTCAGGGATGTGTGATTTGTTTGCAGCATAATTTAGGAAAGAGCACATCGACTCGGGGTAGTTTTGGTCCACTTTCTGTCCCCTTTGAAGTAATCCATTTCGACTTCATTGAAATGGAGCGTTGTGATAACTTCAAATACGTATTAGTTGCTATCTGTGCCTTTAGCAAATGGGTTGAAGCTTTTCCCGTCAAAGATGCCACAGCCATGACCACGGCAAAGACCATGCTGAAGGAATATTTTCCTAGATTTGGTTTGCCAAGAGTCATCTGGTCGGACAATGGTCCACATTTTTCTCGCTGCTGTAATTCTGCAGATATGCGCGGGATTACAGATCGATAAACGGTTCCATTCAGCTAGACACGCACAGAGTGCTGGACTAGTAGAAAGACACAACGGCATCATCAAGAACAAGCTCGCTAAGACGTGTGCCGGCACCAAACTGAAATGGCCGGACGCCTTACCGATCATGTTGTTATCCATGAGGACGACCCCTCAAACATAGACTAGGCTCTCTCCCTTTGAGGTGATCATGGGTAGGCCAGCTAACATTTGGAACATCCCAAAGCCCCGTTCTTTACGTGAGGTCGAAATGTACTTCTTTCTGATTACTGTGGCCAGTTAACTAAAAATCTGTATTTGATTTATCATCAGGTGCGAGAGGCTTTACCTGTTAAGTACGAGGGCCGGGAGACTGGGTCCTCACCAAATCATTTGAGCGATCTTCTTGCCTCACACCTCATTCGCAGGGCCCCCATCAGGTCCTCCTGGTCACACAGACTGCCGTGCGAGTAGAGGGAAGGCGGCACTGGATCCACACGTCTCACATCAAGAGGATTCTGTACCCTTTGC
Source organism: Ambystoma mexicanum (assembly GCA_002915635.3). Lineage (NCBI taxonomy): Eukaryota > Metazoa > Chordata > Amphibia > Caudata > Ambystomatidae > Ambystoma > Ambystoma mexicanum. The sequence goes on from CM030325.1 coordinate 1,036,420,862, forward strand.
CACACGCTACAGAAGACACGGAACCCCTCATCAGTACTGTAACCAACAATCACGAAGCAGTAAACAGAATTGAGAGTGCGTCGGAGACTCTCCCTGTGCCCGTGGAGCCTGGGGAAACAGCCACTTCATCTCCACACTCTCCAACAGTTTTGTCCTTAAAATGTGTTCCGAATCTTGCATCAGATCTTGTTTTGGATTCGTCGCTTCCATCAGGAAGTGACGACACGTTGTTCACAGATCACTCAGTACCAGGGATCACAAGGTATAATCTACGTCCGAGGAAATAGACTTACTGCCCGGTTCAGCTGTGCCATCAAAGAAAATCATCGAAGGGCTTGCCTTTTTGGCCCGAACATTTGTATATAAGGGGAATCTGATGGCTAGGGTTTGTGAAAGGACCAAGAAGACGCTCGGTCTGGAGATCACCAGCAATTAAATTTGGTGCAGTCGTTTGAAGAACATAATGCCTGCAACTGCTCCCACTCGTACAGAACAGATAAGAGATTGTGTGACCGGCCGTGAAAATGTACAATCGAATGTATGGGTCCTGAAAACGTATTGTTGTCTAGTGATAATGTTAACTGGTTTCACAATAGTCATTGCCTTAGGATTCTGGTATCTGGAAGAAGTACATCCGCTTGAAAATGTGCTACCCACTGAAAATGTACCCACTGTTTCTACTCCTTTCGTGCATCTGCACACTCTATCTCCTAGAGACTCTCAGCACAGACAGAGTTACCACAACAATACTCTCTTACTCATCATGAATGCTACACATGCCATTTTAAATAGGTCTAATTGTTGGGTCTGTTCACATTTACCGCAACACGGGGATAAGGGGCTGGGTTGGTATATTCATCCTTTACCTTTGACAACTGCCTGTTATGCTTCTCTTAGAGCACTATTCTTTGGCCGATGGAACAATAGCATCTCAGGGAACTTTGATGAAACTAACTTGAATTATTTTGAAAAACGTGTTCTAACGCCCCTGGGATGCTCACTCTTTGCGAATAGGAGCAATCCAAATGTTGCTTCTATTGGGCCTTCTGACAGACTGTCCCGTCCTTTTCAATCTTTGATCTCTTTCAAGATGGCTCCTATAGGCAATAGGGATGCCACGCCACCTTCTTATACTGTCAACCACAGCCCCGATTCAGTTTCTTTCTGCATACAGAGGAATGGTACTCAGTCAATGGGTGATTTCAAGGGTTGCGCCAACGTTGCGAATTTGACTAGTGAGGACAGACCTTTGTATGTGGGCGAACCTGTCTACTTTGTTTGCGGTAATGTAGCATTTCCATGGTTGCCCAGGGATTGGCAGAGAACTTGTTATTTAGGGATTCTGTTACATGGGGTATTCACTGATAGTACTGTAGAAATTTCAAAGGCTCGTCCACAGCGTGACGAGAATGGCGATACTTCAGCACAAGTTCTGGGCGATGTAGCTAAATCCTTTGTGCCATTTTGGGGACAAATACTGAACTCTGAAGCTATCAAGAGACTAGCGAGAGTACTGGAGAGGACCATCAACCGGACCACTGACATACTCTATAATATGACGTTAGAACAGAAAGCAATAAGGTTAGTGGCACTTCAGAACCGGATGGCATTAGATGTCATCCTGGCTGAACGTGGCAGGATATGTAAATTAGTGGGGTCCGCTTGCTGTGTTTTCGTGCCAGATTCCTCCCCAACTATCTTTAGGGTGATTCAAAATCTGCATGTTCTCAGTTCAGAAGTGCATGTTCCTGAGGGAAACTGGGATCTTAGTGCTTGGTTCTTGGACTTCCTACGATCTTGGGGATGGAAGCTACTTACGGTCTTGCTGATTATTTTAGGTATTCTGGTGTTTTTCTGCTGTTGTATACAATGTCTTCCTGGTATGTGTTCGATGTTAGGAGGACGTTGTGCACAAGTGATGGGAACATTAGGGCACAAGGTAAACGTCCGAGAGAAAATATCCAACGAATTTGTGCTGAAGGAAAACTCAGTATCTGACCTTATGGCAATTGATATCTCCGATAGTGATTCAGGATGTATGGACATTGAGACGTGGAGTTACTCGTAAAGTGACTAGAAGTAGTTTAGCACTTGGCTTAGGCCAAAAGGAGGGTTTGTTAAACAGGATATCATATTGTGCCTCCTTTATTGTATATATTGGCCTAAGCCCAGTCGCTCTGTGAAGAAAACCGGTTTGCAAAGTTCCGATCTTAGATCGACTTAGCCGCCATTTTTAGGTCCATCCGCCATTTTGATTTCCATTCCAAAGTAACTCTGTCTTCTAAAATGGTGGACAGTGTTTGCCGCTTGTAACATAGCCGTCCTGACCTTTGTACATAAGTTAATGTCTAAACTCTCCGTTGGCCGATGTTTGGGCCGAGTAAAGAGACCTTGTCCTACGATTGACTTGTAGACAGAGGATTACCTGCGCCAACAAGTCCGATCCGCGGACATACATCAACTACAATGCTGTCTAAATACTGAACGTGGACACTTGTTGAACTACATTGTATAGGACATGTACTAAGGCTTAATGTTAAATCCGAAGATACACTGTTACCATTGTGACTTGTTGATGTACAAACTGAAAATAATCCACATGCATAGAGTTGGACAAACTAGAAGTGAACTCGGCACGAACCCTAGACCGAGTATCATTAACCAGTAGTGGGGCTGGACATTATGATCAGAAATGTATAAAAGATGTAACTGTCCAGACGTCCAGTACCTCTCACTTCTCACACCGAAAGGGCTGGTATTCGCTGTGATGTACTGAGGGCCAGATAGCTATCTGATACTTTGTTTCTTTGTAAACTGTACAGTTATAGAATAAAGATCTGTGAATCTTTATAAGCCCATGTTTGGTGTATTTCCTTTTGGGGTACTCAGCCTCGATATTTCCTTTTGCGTTTTACAGCCTCTGCAGTACCGCTAATCTGTGTTTAGCTCAACAACCCCACTCACCACGAAAAGCAAGTCTCTTCTTTCCCACACCCAAGGCCACTGAGTCTTCCACCTCTGCCAACCCTACATCCCCTGACATTTGCTACATCTGTAAGCCACAAGCTGTCACTGCTGACAAACGGCACTGCATGGCTGGATCCCCTGTGCCGCTCCGTAACAGGACTTGATGTTGTCTTGGCCCCTTAAGGACCCAAACTCCTGGTTTGACATCGAAAAGCATGGTTTGGTGCTGTTGAGCTCCAAGACCACTTATATGAAGTGGCCTAGCCCCCTGGTCCGCCTTAAGGGACCATGGTGCCTTTTAAGCCACTGTCTCTACCTTTTGGAAGACATATTCATTAAAATTGACAGTTTACTCAGGAAATCTATGCCTGAATACCAGTGACTACAAACCCAGAATGCCCCTTTTTTCCAAAGTCTGTTTTCTCTGTGTTTTCTCTTATAGGAGTGGGCCAGTAGTATGTTCCTCATTTCTGTGAACTTTTGTAACCTTGATTGGACTTGCTTTGAGTTTTGGTTTCGCCGTACTATTGATGCTCAAATTGCTTCTTTACCAGTTCACACCCGTCCTGAAGAGTATAGTCTGCCCTCGGCATGCACTACCTTAAGCGGCACAGGAGGTAGTAGTGTGCGACATAGTAGGTGAATAGCCCACTACAGATCCCTGCACTCTTGTAGAACAGTAGCATTGTGTCACACTGACAGACAAAAAAACCCACAACAAACAAAAGAAAGTGACTTTTTAAGTTATGTTTTAATGATATATATTTTTATGGCAGTGGTATATCTACAAATCCAGGGATGTCAGATGGGGATCACCAGGGGTCGCAAATGCGACCTCTATGGCCCCCCTTGCTTCTCCTGTGGTCTCCCTTGCTACCCCTAACAAAAAAGAAAACACTCTTGACATGTTTTCTTTTAATTAAAGCTCTTGGGTTGTGGTCAGCGCCATGTGGCTCATTGTTTCAGGAGTGGCTATCTTTCTAGTTCAGGCCTCATAGTACCAGGGTACCATAAGTGCAACACTTTGAGCAGTGACCCTAAATAATAAAGATTAGGAATAACAAATAAGTTGTCTTTCTGGAATTCTATACAATAATTGCTAGACTCCTTAAAGGTTTATTACATGCACACTTTTCCTACTCAAATCTAAATTCTTTAATACACAGTTATGAACCATCCCAATGGGATGTATTTTGTCAACCTCTGTTGCCTCAAAAGTAGATCCACGCAGGCTCGACATGTGGCAAACTTTGCACCAGACCTGCAGATGAACTGGCCTACTTTTAAATCTGTTACCAGTTTAATGGTATCCACTACAGAGTGCAATTTTCTTTCTGACTTTGACAACATTCGGATATGTAATTGCTCATTTTGCTATAGCCAGTAAGATAGCTCAGCGGGTTGAGAGTGCGCTGCTGCAATGTATTTGTGATCTGCAGGTTGCATGTACGAGCCCCGGAAAGGCAAACTCAGCCTTTCATCTTTCTAAGGTTGATAAATGAGTACGAACACAGGCTGGGTGATATTGCATGTATATTTGTTGTATATAAAGAGCTTAAACGTAAGTGCTATATCATAACACATCATTATCATATGGCCTTGGACGTCTGCTTGCATTCACAGTAATTTGGTATTATGGGTCTATACACACTGATCTTAACGATACATATGGCGATCCATTCTTGAATATTTTTAGAATCGTACTAGAAAGCAATGCTATGTGATGCCACTTCCTGTTTTGTCAAGGGGTGAAAGGCTGTGTTCAATCCCCGTGATTTTGTTCCGGTTTGGGGTCAAATGACATCACTTCCTGTGATGTCATCAGAAGTCAAGGGTCGTGTGATGTCACTTTCGCTACCCCTGGCATTTTGGTGAAATTACGTTCCTGTCCATCTATCCTCTATTCAGGGTTTACTGCTGGCAGAGGTGTACCTCCGGAGGTATTCAGGAAATACCACCCCCAGTGGATTTTTTTAAATACTCTTTCATTTACCTATTCCATCCTTAAATGTTATGGGTGGAAATGGATGATGTACCATAGTGTTTACCACTATTGTAAATGTTTTAATGCAGGCGTACATGGGTAATGTGGTGAGAGTGTGGCATCAGAGTTGCCCATCTTTTTTACCCCTTGACTGGGCTCCAAATACATCTTTTCATTGCATTTGAATGGAGCCCCTACTTCCCTTTAATAAAGCAAAAAATATGCCTTTCACATTCAGGTGCCATTTTAACATGTTTGCCTCCACGTCCTAGCTGGGGGTAAAAATCCCATGGAATACCACCAAAGGTATTCCTCGCCAAACCCTGAATACAGCGGATGTATTTTGCAAATACCACCAGAATGACCGTTACCATAGAACTCATAATGGGGCCCAAGGTCTTGATCTGTAAAGCGATGAATGTGCTCCGCCTTGCTGATGGCGCCTGCATGTAGCGTTCTACCCCACAATGAGAAGAAAGGTTTACCCAGTACCTTGGCCCCCCATGGAGGATGCCTTTGACTCTTCTGATCATTGACAAACTATGGTTCTCCGCCATTAAATACAGTGTGTTTTCATAATCATTACAGAGGTTTCTCAATTGTCGGTCAGGGGCGACCATTGTTTGTCCATGATACTTACCGTCTATACTTGACATTTGCTGTGCTTTTGTACTGCGCCAAATCACCACTGTAGTAGTTTCAAAGCAAAGCTCCTTGTCTGTGGCTTACTGTGTCCTGGCCTTGGGAAACCAGACCTTAGTCTCCGGGAAAGGAGAGTAAGAGAGAAGAGAGGGGGAACGCGGTGGTGAAGAGAGAGGGAATGGGGTGAAGAGAGAGGGAAAGGGGTGAACAGACACAGGCGGGGTGAAATGCATTGTGAATTGTGGATGCGTGTTACTCCACTGAACGTGGTCTACCTCCTAGTGAGAATGGACACAGCAAAGCATATGTTGGCTTAATATCCACATCGGAATCCCAAAGCAGTTTTGGAAGAATTTTGGATTATCGAAAAGTGTTGGGTGTGTGGGGGATTCGAGGGCATGATTTGCCAATCCTGGCAGATTTGTGGTATTAAAATACCTGCAGTGTCTATTTATGCTACTGCAGGTAAATTCCCAAATAGTAATTCTGAGGTGGCCAAGACAACTCCAGAAGGGGGCCTACTCCAAGATTAGGGTGGGTGGGAAATGAATGCTGTTGGTCAAAAAAGGCAGCGAGTGGGATAGACAGAATTATTCAAGTAAAATGTGTTTTTTTGAGGCCCTTAGATGTCAACTATTCTTGTGCGTTCCTTGTTCTTCTCGGATGACTTATGAGGTAATGCCGTCATGCAGAGGGTCACATGCGGGTGGGGTTTGGAATGGGTGTGCAGGCTCTGGCCTGCATGCACTGCTTGTAGTGATTTCAATGAATAATAGTAAAATCTAAGGAAACCAACACTGAGGTCATCTAAAGATAACGGGCTTCCATATTTACAGGCTTATCTGTTTCTGCGCTACTTAGAGACATAGGATGCTCTACCAGGGCAAGGCGGCGCAGGGAAAGACTTTTTACAAAGTGCCCTGAACAATGTAGTTATTGGTCTAATTCTATAACATGGGCAGGCAGTGCCTCCCAGTCCCGACCTGATTTGCTATCTGGTGTGTTGGTAGATGCGAGAAGGAGAATCAGACACTGTGATGATATTTAAACTGAAAGGAAGGCCTGTATTTGTTCTAAATATAGACCCAGGTCAGTGGTTGACAGTCGATAGGTGTTGTTTGTCTGTGATATCTGCAGAATCATCTCTGGTTTCTCAGTGTCGGCCTTGGACAGTCTTTGGTTGTCAATGATAAAGAATCTTTCAGCAGTCTTGAATTGTCTACTTTTCTGTCTCTCTGCGACTGGATGCCCACGGGCTTTGGCGCACTACAAATAAAATAACATAACATAAAAAATGTACAGTCATTATCTGTGGTTTCTCAGTGGCGGGCAAAATCGGCGGTTGGTTGTTCTTGATATTTACAGCGTTTATCTCTGGTTTCGCAGTGATGGCCATGTTAGTTGTTCCTGATATTTTCAGAGTTTGTCTGTGGTTTCTCAGAAGTAGCCACGGACGGCCGTAGGTTGTTCATGACATTTACACCGTTATCTCTGGATTCTCAGTATCGGCCATGGATGGACGTTGGTTGTTCATGATATTTACAGACTTTTTCTGTAGTTTCTAAGTGTCGGCCATGGTTGTTCATGAAATTTACCAAGTTTATCTGTGTTTTCTCAGTGTCGGCCATGGACTGCCGTTGGTTGTTCATGATATGTATTGCATTTTTCTATAGTTCATTAGTGATGAACATGGACGGGCATTGGCTGTTTATGATACTTACCGCGTTTATCTGTGGTTTCTAAGTGTCCGCCATGGACGGCCGTTGGTTGTTCATGATATTTACAGCTTTATCTATGGTTTTTCAATGCCGGCCATGGAAGGCCGTTGGATGTTCATGATATTTACAGCGTTTACCTGTGGTTTGTCAGTGGTGCCTATGGACGGGCATTGGTTGTGTATGACATTTACAGCGTTATCTGTGGTTTCTCAGTGTCGGCCATGGAAGGCTGTTGGTTGTTCATGATATTTACAGCGTTTACCTGTGGTTTCTCAGTGGTGCCTATGGACGGGCATTGGTTGTTTATGATTTTTACAGCGTTATCTGTGGTTTCTCAGTGTCGGCCATGGAAGGCCGTTGGTTGTTCATGATATTTACAGCGTTTACCTGTGGTTTCTCAGTGGTGCCTATGGACGGGGATTGGTTGTGTATGATATTTACAGCGTTATCTGTGGTTTCTCAGTGTCGGCCATGGAAGGCCGTTGGTTTCTCATGATACTTTACAGCGTTTACCTGTGGTTTCTCAGTGGTACCTATGGACGGGCATTGGTTGTTTATGATATTTACAGCGTTATCTGTGGTTTCTCAGTGTCGGTCATGGAAGGCAGTTGGTTGTTCATGATACTGGCAGCATTTACCTGTAGTTTCTCCGTTTCGGCCATGGATTGCTGTTGGTTGTTCTTGATATTTGCAGCGTTTATCTGTGGTTTCTGAATTGAGATGCTGTGCGACTGTTGTTTGTGCCCCACATTTCCTGTGCTTATCGGTGGTTTCTCAATGGTTGGCCAGCGAGGGCCTTGGCCCATCCAGATATTCATGGCGTTATCAGTGGGTTATCTATGAACGACTATGAAGGACCTTGTTGGCCAGCGATATTTCCCATGTTTTTCTGGAGGGCTTCCTCAAGATCGAAGACAATATTTCAACTCTGCATGAAAATTTGCGCCATGGTTGGATCACTCGTAGACTTGTGGTTTCATAGAGCGCATTCCAGTAAAAGCACCATGTATGTGAATTGATCCAAGCATCTCCCCGGCATGGCATATAAGGTACGTTCCAATGGCATAAAACTCTAGAAGAAAGATACCCACGCCAAAAGCTGCCGCAGAAGGTTGGTCGCCAGCAGGTGCTTCTTTCTCTTCTGCAGCAGTCCTTGTTAACATCCATCCTCGATGATTCCAGCGACAATAATGTACCCAATTGCAACGTTGGCTCCTGATGAGCGGTCCCGGGGGTTCAAGTTCTTTTTATCGCTATAATACATCTTGCTCAAGAAAGCTGGAGGAATACATCATCCAGGCAAGGACAGAGGAGGAAAGGAGGACACTCTGCACACCTCAGCAGTTTCCTGGTGTCGCCTCTCTGCTGGGGCTGCAAGGGGGAGCCTCTCTGGGCCTTGACACAGCTCGCAACCCCAGCGCCGGGCCTGCTGCCTAGGAATAGACTCCCCCACCCCCCTTCCTAAATCACTGCCAGGCTCACTTAGCAATTGGCGCACTTCCAACAGAGGAGTGTAAACAGAAAAGAAAACAAGAGAAAGCAGAGAAAGCCGACTCCTCAAAGTGATGTGGCAGTCAGGGGCGTTTTTCATTTTATTCGGCTGCATTTAACTCCTCTAAACCCTGAGAAAAGCCGATTACTGCGCCAGGGAATTCGCTGATTGCTATTTGCAGGTTCTCTCTCACCCTGAAGTCTCGCGTTCCTTGCATCCCAGCACAGAGAGCCGCCACATGTATGTGGCCACCCTGTGCCCGTGTGCTCGCCCCTGTGTAAACAAACAGGGAGATTTCGATGGCAAAGCATTTACCTAACTGAATGTGCTGAACATTTTGCTGCACCCGCAACAATGCACACAAGCATTAATGGTGCAGAAGATGTGGGTAGGGTTGAATTGAATTGATTGTTTATTTGTATAGCGCCTATGCACGTGTTTCATGGCGCTTCAAGGAGGGGAGGTTGCAATGCTCTGAGCCTTGGGCAGTACTGAGAGGGAGTGGGAGGGGTTGTAATTCGTTGTGCATGGAGGAGAGCGTATGGGTAGGTGTTGCAATGCTTTGTGCATGATGCATGACTGAGAGGGAGTAGGGGGTTGGAATTCTTTGTGCATGGTGGAGGGAGTATGGGGTGGGGTTTGCAATGCTTTGTGCATGATGCATGACTGAGAGGGAGTGGGGTTTGCAATTCTTTGTGCATGGTGGAGGGAGTATGTGTAGGGGTTGCAATTCTGTGTGCATGGTGCATTATTTGGAGGTAGCGGGAGGATCGCTTTTCTTTGTGCATGGTGGAGAGAGTATGGGTAGGGGTTGCAATTCTGTGTGCATGGTGCATGATTTGGAGGTAGCGGTAGGATCACTTTTCTTTGTGCATGGTGGCGAGATGTGGGTAGGCGTCACAATGCTTTGTACCCAGCACATGAGTGAAGGGAGGGGGGTTGCAATTCTTTGTGCACGCTGGGGAGAATATGGGCAGGGGTTGCAATGCTTTGTACCTTGTGCATGACTGAGTGAAGTGGGAGGGGTTGCAATTATTTGTGCATTGTTGAAAGAGTATGGGCAGGGGTTGCACTTATTTGTGCATGGTGCATGACTGAGAGGGAGTGGGAGGGTTTTCAATTCCTTGTGCATGGTGGAGAGAGTATGGGTGGGGCTGCAATGCTCTGTGCCTGGGGTACGACTGAGTGGGAGGGGTGACAATTCTGTGTGCATGGTGCATGATTGGAAGTAGCAGGAGGATCACAATTCTTTGTTCATGGCAGAGAGAGTATGGGTAGGGGCTGCCATGTTTTGTACCTGGCGACTGACTTGGAGGGAGCATGAGGGGTTGCAATTCTTTGTGCATGGTGAAGAGAGTATGGGGTGGGGGTTGCAATGCTTTGTGATTGACTGGGAGAGAGTATGGGTAGGGGTTGCACTTATTTGTGCATTGTGGAGAGAGTACGGTAGGGTTTGCAATTTTTTGTGTCTCATGCACGACAGAGGGAGTGGGAGGGGTTTCAATTCCTTGTTAATGGTGAAGAGATTATGGGTAGGGGTTGCATTGCTTTGTGCATGGTGGAGAGAGTATGGGGTGGGGGCTGCAATGCCCTGTGCCTGGGGCACGACTGAGAGGGAGTGAAAGGGGTTACAATTCTGTGTGCATGGTGCATGGCTTGGAGGTAGCAGGAGGATCACAATTCTTTGTGCATGGCGGAGAGAGTATGGGTAGGGATTGCAATGCTTTGAACCTGGCGATTGACTTGGGGAAGTGTGGGAGGGGTAGCAATTCTTTGTGCCTGATGCATGGCCGAAAGGGAAGGGGGTGTTGCAATTATTTGTGCATGGTGGAGGGAGTATTGGGCGGGGGTTGCAATGCTTTGTGCATAGTGCATGACTGAGAGGGAGTGGGGGTTGCAATTCTTTGTGCATGGTGGAGAGATTATAGGCAGGGGTTGCAATGCTTTGTACTTTTCACATGAGTGCGAGGAGGGGAAGGGGTTGCAATTATTTGTGCATGGTGGAGAGATTATGAGCAGGGATTGCACTTCTTAGTGCATTGTGGAGAGAGTACGGGTAGGGTTTGCAATTATTTGTGTCTCATGCATGACAGAGGGTGTGGGAGGGGTTTCAATTCCTTTTGCATGGTGAAGGGATTATGGGTAGAGGTTGCCATGCTTTGTGCATGGTGGAGAGAGTATGGGTAGGGGTTGCAATTCTGTCTGCATTGTGGATAGAGTATGGTTAAGGGTTGCCATGTTTTGTACCTGTTGCATGACTGGGAAGTACTGTGAGGGGTTGCAATTCGTTGTGCATGGTGAAGAGATTGTGGGCAGAGGTTGCATGGTGGAGAGAGTATAGGTAGGGGTTGCAATTATGTGTGCATGGTGGAGAGAGTATGTGTATGGGTTATGTTGCTTTGTGCATGGTGGAGAGATTATGGGTAGGGGTTGCAATGCTTTGTACCTGGCGCATGACTGAGCCCGAGTGGGAGGTGTTGCAATTCTTTGTGCATGGTATAGAGAGCATAGGTAAGGGGTTACAATACTTTGTACCCAGCGCATGACTGAAAGGGAGGTGGGGTTACAATTCCTTGTGCATGCTGAAGAGATTATGGGTAGAGGTTGCCATGCTTTGTGCATGGTGGAGTGAGTATTGGTAGGGATTGCAATTCTTTGTGCATTATGGAATGAGCATGGGTAGCGGTTGCAATGCTGTGTACCTGGCCCATTACTGAGACTGAGTGGGAGGATCAAGAGTGCATGCTGGAGACAGTATGGGTAGGGGTTGCAATGTTTTGTGCATGGTGCTTGACTGGAAGGTACTGTGGAGGTTTGCAATTTATTATGCATGGTGAAAAGATTATGGGTAGCGGTTGCCATGCTTTGTGCATGGTGGAGAGAGTATGGGTAGGGTTGCAATGCTTTGTACATGGTGCATGACTGGGTGAGAGTATGGGTAGGGGTTGAAAATGCTTTGTGCATGGTGGAGATTATGGGTAGGGGGTGTATTGCTTTGTGCATGGTGGAGAGAGGATGGGTAGTGATTGCATTGTGCTGTGTATGGTGGAGATGGTATGGGTAAGGGTTGCAATTATGTGTGCATTGTGGAGAGAATATGCGTAGGGGTTGCAATTATTTGTGCATAGTGCATGACTGAGAGGGAGTGAGAGGGGTTGCAGTTATTTGTGCATGGTGGGGAGAATATGGGTAGGGCTTGCAATTCTTTGTGCATGGTGCATGACTGAGAAGGAGTGGTGGGGGTTTCCATTCTTTGTGCATGGTGGAGAGAATTTGGGCAGGGGTTGCAATGCTTTCTACCTTGCACATGAGTGCGAGGAGTAGGAAGGGTTGCAATTCTTTGTGCATGGTGGAGAGAGTATGGGCAGGGGTTGCCATTATATGTGCCCTGTGTAGAGAGTATGAGTAGGGGTTGCAATTCTTTGTGTCTGGTGCATGACTGAGGGGTAGTGTGAGGGGTTGCAATTCTTTGTGCGTGCTGATGAGATTATGGGTAGAGGTTGCCATGCTTTGTGCATGGTGGAGAGAATATGGGTAGGGGTTGCATTTCTTTGTGCATGGTGGAGAGAGTATGTTTATTTGTTTATTTATATAGCACTCCACACCCAGAGGTATCTAGGCGCATTACAGGTTAATTACAAGTTGTACATTACAAGTCAGGTAGTACGGAATACAGAGTAGTAGGATACAAAACATTATATACATTATTTACTCAGTTGCCTTAACAATATCATACATCGGAAATATACAGAAACCAACTTACAGAGATATAGAAGTGTCATACTGTTCTGGACAGTAATGAAGGCAGTCACTTGGTGTCAATCATACATCCTGTGCAAGGAGCCAGTTTTTAGAATTCTTTCTGAAGCTGAAGAAGGGCTGATCAGCTCTTAAGGAAGTGGGCATAGACTTCCATAGCTGAGCTGCCATAATAGTAAAGCTATTTCCTCCTACTTTCTTGAGCTTGTATCTGGGGACCTTTAACCAGAAGTAGTGTATGATCCTGGTCGGGTGGGAGGACGTGTTTTTGGCAAATAGATCCATAAGGTATTTAGGGGCCGAATTGTTTAGGCATTTGTGAGTAAGGGAGAGCACTTTGAATTGCATCCTGTCCTTAATGGAGAGCCAGTTGCTGTTACGTCTGGCCTCTGATATGTGTTGTCTTCTGGGAAAAAAGTTAGCGCGGTTCTAAGAGCGTTGTTCTGTAAGATTTGAAGTTTATTAATATTGTATTTACTAGAGCCGAGATAGAGTGCATTGCAATAGTCAAGTTTCGTTAAAAAAAATGTACGCTTTCACAAGGGTGATGCAAATGGATGTGGATAAGAATAGCTTACAGGCATGGATTAGCTTACATGTGTAAGCTGTTGCAGATGGTGTGGCGTTAACTTGCCTGTGTAGGTTCAAGGGTGAGTGTAGGTAAAAGCCCAACAATTTTACTTCCTTGGCCACTTTGATATCAGTGCCGTCAATGTTAAATGACTGGAACTGATTGCTAAGTTTGTTAAGTCTAGCTGATGCTCCCATGAGCAGGAGTTTGATCTTTTCATCATTCAGACAAAGGCCGTGTTCAGCCACCCAGGTCTGAATGATGAGATACATTTTGTTCACAAGGACCAGGTCAGTTTCATAATCTCAAGATAGGGGTATGGGAATATAGGTGTCATCTGCATAATTAGTATAGGTGACACCCAGATTGTCTAAGTCGTCGAACAAAGGTTTTGTGAAAATATTGTACATTGTGGGTGATATGCACAAGCCTTGCAGTACTCCACAAGGGATGGGAGCAGGGTCCGCTGATGCAGAGGAAGAGAAGACTCTCATCAACCGATTATCTAGAAAGGATTGAATCCAGGTCGTAGCTTCCTGGGAGGAGTGGGTGACTGTGGCCAGGTGATTACAGAGCACTTTATGAGCCACCAAATCGAAGGCGGCCGAGAGGTCTAGTAGAAGTATGGGTTGAGGTTGCAATGCTTTGTACCTGGCTCTTGACTGAGACCGAGTGGAAGGGTCGAGAGTGCATGGCAGAGAGAATATGGGTATGGGTTGAACTGTTTTGTTCATGGTGCATGACTGGGAGAGCGTATGGGTAGGGGTTGCACATGCGTTGTGCATGGTGGGGAGAGTATGGGTAGTGGGTGCATTGCTTTGTGCATGGGGTGAGAGTATGGGTAGGGGGTTGCATCGCTTTGTGCATGGTGGAAAGGGTATGGATAGGGGTTGCAATTATTTGTGCATGGTGGAGAGAGTATGCACAGGGGTTGCATTGCTTTGTGCATGGTGGAGAGAGCATGGTAGGGGTTGCAGTTTTTGTGCATTGTGGAGAGAGTATGGGTTGAGGTTGCAGTGCTTTGTACTGGGCACATGACTGAGGCTGAGTGGCAGGTGTTGCAATTCTTTTTGCATGGTGGAGAGAGTATGAGTAAAGAGTTGAAATGCTTTGTGCCTGGTGCATGACTGAGAGGGAAGTGTGTGGGTTGCAATTCTTTGTGTGTGGTGGAAAGAGTATGGGTTGAAATGTTTTGTGCCTGGAGCATGACTGAGAGGGGGTATGAGGGGTTGCAATACCTTGTACATGGTGGAAGGAGTATGGGTAGGAGTTGCAATGCTTTGTGCCTGGAGCATTATTGAGAGTGAGTGGGAGGGGTTGCAATTCTTTGTGCATGGTAGAGAGAGTTTGGGTAGGGGTTGCCATACTTTGCACATTGTGGATAATGGAGAGGGAACAGGAGGGGTTGTCATGATTTGTGCATGGTGGAGAGAGTATGTATAGGGGTTGCCATGCTTTGCATGTTGTGCAAGACAGAGAGGGAGTGGGTGTGGTTGCAGCACTTTGTGTACAGCATAGAAATCATGGGTAGGGGTTGCCATGCTTTGCACGTTGTGTCTGATGGAGATGGAATGGGAGGGTTTGCCATGCTTTTTGTATGGTGAAGGGATTATGGCTAGGTGTTGCCATTCTTTGCACGTTGTGCTTGATGGTGAGGGGACATGAAGGGTTGCAATGCTTTGCGCATGGTGCAAGGAGTATGGGTTTCCATGCTTTGCACGGTGTGAATACTGGAGAGGGAACAGGAGGCATTGCCATACTTTGTTCCCACTTTGCAAAGGCCTGAGGGGGGTATCTGTATTTCAGCCTCCTGAAACGTGGGGGTGGAAGCACAGCGTACCCCAGACAAGGTTCTCTAATAGTAGGAATGGATGAGCCACCAAGGCTGACACACAAGGGAGGTGATGCCGGCTGGTTCTTAGGTACAGTGGATTCCCAGGTCCCCCCAAAGGAATGTCCACAGACTACGTTACGTGCTAACACAGTCATTTTATATCAAATACGGTTCAGGTGAATACTTACAGCAATTATTAACACACTTTGTACTCATGCAACAATATCCTAATAATGGCAAATATGTACACCTCTCTGTGGTACCACAATGTACTTAGATTCAGGTAAAATGCACAAACTGCTGACAGTTATTAGAAAAGCATAAAAATTACTAAAATATGTGTAACTTCATAGATAATACTGTAGAAAGGCAGGGTAGATAAGGAACATTGCCAGCATGCTTTGTGATAGACAATGCAATACTGTGTCACCATCCCCCCACCTGGGAAACCTGTAAGGAAACATGAAGGTGTACTTTATCTTGTATATTACATCCTAGTACGAATAGGTTCAATAATGCTCTGCTTCTTTTTCTACAGATCCCACTACCCCAGAATACCTGGGAGGCCACAGGAGAACAGGATCCAAGATGACTCTGGGACGCCTGGATAATTCCTGAGGATGGAAGCTGCTCTTCCTCGTCAGGCGAATTTGTGGACTTTCTTGGCTTTACTCAATGAGACCCCTCGAGGATGGACCCCCCTGCAAGAAGGAATCACTGAGTTTTCGGTGTCGAGAAGGAGGGAACCAAGCAGTGTCAGAAAGGCAGCACTTTCGGTCTTAGCAGGCGTCTCCTTGGCAGGTCGTTACTCTGGCTGTGGATGTTCCATGAAGGTGAAACTTCCTGTGAACTTTGGCAAGACTTGGCTGAAGAAAATATGGACCAGGGTGGCCTTGGATGACTTTCGGGGGTGACGGGTGCAGTGGCAGAAACAGGTGTCGGTTTTAGGATATCGCAGTTTACTGACTTTTGTTTCATTCAGTGCTGCAGGAATAACACAGATCTCAGGTTGGCTTCTAGAGATGTGAAACGACCACTGGCCTAGACTCTGGACTCTCACCAAGTCTGGACACTTAGGATGTCTCCTTTGGACTTTGGTGGTGGGAAAACCACTGGCAGACACTCCACTGCAGGTAGTGACCCTGGACCTTTTCCGGCATGGACAAGTGGACAGATGTCATGGCAGGAATGCCCTTGAAGAATTCTTCAATTATTTGGAACTTTCGCAGCTCCGGGTGTGAAGCAGCACTATGCCAGTGTACCCCCTCTTTTGGACAGTACTCAGCAACTTGGCTTCTAGTGGTCCTGAACAATCCTCTGCGTCGAACGGAAAATCATATTGTGACTCCTATACTGAATGATATATGTATATTGGCCTACGCCAAGCTGCTTATAAGCCACTTGCGAGGAAAACCGCGTTGCAAGGTCTTGACCTTAGATTAGTGTAAATCGGCATTTTAGGTCTATCTGCCAATTTAGATTTTCCCTCTAAAGTCACCCTGTGTTCTAAGATGGTGGACAGTGTCATTCTGAATGTAAAATGGCCGTCTTGACCTCTGTGTACAAACTAATATGTAACTTGCCTGCAGGCCACATGTTAGGGTCATGAACTGAGACCTTGTCCTTCGTTGACCTGTGTATAGAGGATTACCTGCGCCAACAAAGTTAATCCGCGAACATATGTTAAACACAATATATTCAAATACCGAAATGTGAATACTTGTTTGACTACATTGTATAAAACTGTTTGAGAAGGCTCTACGAGAAATCCTAAGACATACTGTTGCCATTGTGATTTGTTAGTGAATGTAAGTGAACCCTAGATCCGTGATGTATTAACTTGTATTAACTTATATGTGGGCTGAACATCATGTTTTTGATAGTATAAAAGGTGTGACTATTCTAATGTACAGCCCCACTCACTGAGCACACCGAACCAAGCTGGAGTTTGCTGTGTTGTACTGAGGGCCGATAGCTATATGTGGCTTTGTCCTTTGAAACTGTTCAGTATAAAATAAAGATCTTTGTATTTTCCTTTGTAACCCGCGTTTGGTGTATTTCCTTTTGGGGTACTCAGCCTCAATATCTTCTTTTTGTTTTCACAGATGACGCCCGAATAGGGACCCTCAAGATTGATGCCAGCTCGTTGAAGGTTGACGCATGCTATCGGACCGGGATTGGACGGTGTGACAAAAAAGGGGGCCCCTTTCTGAAAGAGACGTGACACCTCAAGAGCGTTGCACGGCCTGATCCCTGGACGATGAGCACGCGGTCCAATTAGGCATCTTGACGAGGGCCCACTTATCGAGGTGGGCAGATTTGCCGAGATCACCAAATATGAGGTAAAATTAGTTAGAAAAGAATCTTTGAAATCCGATCGGACCACCTTAGGATTGATCAGGTGAGTTGTGACCCTATTCTTAAGTATCCCGATAATTTGTTTTTGGCGCATTGTATCTGCAAATACAATTATTGACCAGGTAACACCAATATTTTGATATGCCTGGGAAATTGTCTACCTGCTTCAGGGCGTTATTCAGCAGCGATAGGCAATCTTTGGAATTTAGCCATCCGGCACCACAGGAGGGGTCACCGGCTTGTACTATGTACTGTAAGCATGGCGTTGGTTGTATAGTGTTTAATGATATTTGGCACAGACAAACTAGACATGCTTCCGAACTTCAGTGACCAATCAATGGTAGTTTTGAAATCTCTCGTATTGAGTATCTAGAGTCAATTTTATTAAAGAAAAAGGCTAGACCAGCAGCATTTGATACACCTTTACAAGAGAATTGGAAGAAAGAAGCTTTACAGCAATTTAAGAGTAGGGAAAAACATGCGTGCCGTCATGAGACGAACGCCGAAAAAGCGTTGTTATATGACCAAGATAAACAGTCTGAGTCTGAGTCGGCTAGGAATATGGATAGGGCTTTCTCACTTGGCATTCCAAAAATCTATCCTTCTAAAGACGTTCATGTTTCCGACAAATTTATTGATAAATTGTTAAATGAACGAAGGCCTGGTGCCACTGCGCCACTTCCGTATGTTCCTCTTCCTGCTGCTTTGCCTCTTCCTGCTGTTATTCCTGCTCTTCCTGCTCCACCTGTTGTTCCTGCTCCTCCTGTTGTTCCTCTTCCTTCAGTCGTTGTTCCTCCTTTTGTTGCTTAACCGCCGCCTGCTCCTCCGCCTCTTCCTATTGCACCAGTAATAGTACCTCCATTGAATGTGCCTGCTCTCCCTATCCAAGTGTTCCTGCACCGCTTGTAGTTGATCAGGGAGCGGGATCAAGGGTCATCACTCGCAATACTGTACCTCCAGAAAAGAAACGTGACTTGATTGCGCGGGCTAAATATTGTATGGAGAGAGATGATCGAGCTAATGTTTTTGCCACACTTTCTAATATGGACAATTTTCCTGAGAAAAATGTTTTTATTCAGGGATTAGGGATTCACTTATGTGTAATACGGGACAGATTAAACAATACAGATCTACCACAAGGGTTGAGGGATCTGAACACCATAGCGCTTTCTAGAGACACTGTGGAGAAAGTACAAGAGCATGTTGAGAGGGTATTTGAGTATAGGAAGGAGTTGGAAAGGTTACAGAATGAAGACGAAGATGAGGATAGTATGTATGTACAGAAATGGTTCCTCCCTTGCCGTAAAGCGAAATCCAAGGAAACACAAATTTGTACGAAAGATGCGATTAGATGGATCTCAGACATGTTGATAACTCCAGTTGAAGTATATGACACATATAGTCAGTATACGCCAGAAATGCAGAGGAAAGTGATACAGGTAATGGTAGAGTACCTGCAGAATGAATGTGTAAAAAGGAAGACTTGTTGTCCCACAGAGTTATTGAGTATTTATAAGAGAGCTTTTTCATTTGACACCTCTTCGCCTGGTTTAGTGCTCGATTTGGCTCTGTTGCTTAGTAAGCGTTCGGAGTTGCCTATTTCTCAGTTGCCTATGAGAGAGGTTCCTCCGACACTTGTCCCAAAGGTTGAGATCCCTGCTAATGTTGCAGCGGGTACAGCTGCTGTGTGAATACCTGCACATTATGTGTCACAGTTTGTTCATGTCCCGTTCTCAAGACAGGAAGTGAACACCATTAGACAATCTATACCCGACATTAGGAAAAACCCAACAGTATTCTATAAAGAAATAGACTCTGTCTTGCAATCCTCAGTATTCACCTTAAGTGATATTGACTTGTTGTTTCCTGAACTCCTGACCGTAGATTTGTGGAAACAGGTTAGGACTATAGACGATGTACCAGGGTTGGGAGATACATGGGTTAACATAATCAGACTCGATGGAGAAAGGCCAGCTGGCGAGAGACCGCCTCAGGTGATACTAACTTTACCTGATAGAATCATTGCGAAATTGAAAACTATAATTCCTGAAAAAATAAATATTTGGGACAAGCTTACAGCCTGTGTCCAAGGGAAGTCTGATGGTGCTACTGAGTTCTTCAATCGGTTCGAACAGGTATTCTCGGATTTCAGTGGCAAGACTTAGGCACAGAGTCTGGGAAAAGATTATTCGTAGACAAATTTGTGCGTGGATTGTTGCCTGACATTCAGTCGCAAATTATGTCTTCTGAGAGTGCTTGGCAAGCAAAGTCTCAAACAGAAGTACTTCACATGGCTCAGTACTATGAGAATCGTGTCAATCATGAAAAAGAAAGAGTCGAAAAGAGGGAAGGTGATTTGAAGACAAAAGTATTATTGCAGCAAATTGTTAGAGGCCCTAGAGGGGGGAGTTCGCAGATTAGAGGTCAGTATGTTCCACATGGAAATGTGCCCTTGGGTCCTGTAAACATTAACCAGTGTGCTTATTGTAGTCAAGAGGGTCATTGGTGTGCACAATGCCCGGTCCTTCGACAAAGGTCAAATAACGCATTTGGAAATATGGGTAGATGATCCAGAGGTCGCCCTGGTGTTGGGGCCCCTGGTAGAAGTCAGTTTGCTCAAGATCCACAGCAACCTTTTTCACAGGATAATCAGGCTCAGAGTGTGGATACTAGAAACATATTCGATCATCCTTCTGCCGCTTACCTCGCTGAAGAACTTCCTTTCGACGACATTCTGTTTCGTTAGGATTGCCCAAAGCAGGGTTTGGAACCGACGCCTATTCCCATTAATCAGAAAGGTCCCTACGTTGAAATGATAGTGGGAAATAGGAAGCATCTATTCTTGATAGATACAGGAGCACAGAAGTGTTCCATTGATCATTCTCGGGTTCCAAACATTCCACTGTCAGGGCAAACCAATGTTTCTGTAGGGTTTTCTGGCACACCAGTTGTTTGTCCAGTTTTTTCGCCGGTACCTATTTCTCTGGGTCCCTTCACGGACCACTGTCCATTCCTTTTGACTTCGAATTGTGGAGAGAATTTGCTGGGGTTGAATCTGTTGAAGGAATTAAATGTGGTAATTCATTGATCTTCTGATGGAGTGCGTTTGACGATTTCACCACAGCAACTTAACCAGACCTTTGCCGCAAGAATTCAGTGATGTACCAGAGAGTTTATGGGCAATAGACGACAAAAGCGTTTTGCAGATCGAGCCTGTTAAATAGTTCTGAAACATGGAGTAAAGCTGCCACGTATTCCACAATATAAGATTTCAGTTGAGGGTGAGCAAGCTTTGAAATGCATTGTTTCTGATTTTGTGCATCGAGGGGTGATTGAGGAAATTGCAGGTATTTTGTGCAATAGTCCAATTTTGCCCGTGTACAAAAAAGGCGATAATGCAATTCCATTTAGTTTCATAATTGATCTACATGCCATCAATAAGGTCGTCGCTCCGCAATTTCCAATTGTGCCTGATGTGACGACAATATTAACTTTGATCCCAGCTTCAGCTACTTACTTTAGTGTTGTGGATCTGAAGAATGCTTTCTTTAGCATCCCTATACATAAGGACAGTAGATACCTTTACCCGTGCACCTCAAGGTTACACGGAAAGTCCTAGCATCTATAGTAGGGCTTTGAAAGAACAGCTTGATACCCTTGAATTGCCCTCTACTTGTACACTGCTTCAGTATGTTGATGACTTACTTTTGGCTGCCGACTTTGAGAGTGCCTGTAAGGAGGGCACTGTGTTATTACTTATACATTTGGCCAAGCATGGTCACAAAGCTTTGCTTAAAAAGTTTCAATTTTGTTGTCAGGAGGTCGCCTATCTAGGCTATCTCCTGTCAAAGGAGGGAAGAAGATTGACACCTGAACGGATAAAACTCATTTCTGGCATGTCTGTCCCAAATACACAGAAGGAAGTTAGAGCCTTTATAGGTATGGCTTCTTACTGTAGGCAGTGGATTCCCGGGTTCTCACTAGTGTTTAATCCGATGTTGGCTTTGACGAAGAAGGGCATTTCTTCGCCATTGCCGTTGAACATGGAGCACCAGCGTGCATTTGATCTGCTCAAGACTGCATTGTGCTCGGCACCGGTTTTGGGCACACCAAACTATGAAAAGGCCTTTGTGTTGTTTGTGCATTAATGTGATGGATGTGCTTTGGCTGTATTAACACAGGAACATGGAGGGAAGAATAGGCCATGCGGTTACTTTTCTTCTGCCCTTGATCCTGTAGCATGCGCTTTGCCAAGATGTTTACGAGCTGTCGCTGCTGCTGCTGCGTCTGTAAAACAGAGTGAGGGAATGGTCCTAGGCCATCCTCTAACCCTGATGGTGCCTCACTCTGTAGATGTTCTATTGAACAGAACTCAAACGCAACACCTCACTTCCGCACGGTTGACAAGATATGAATTGATCTTGTTTGCTCCTCACATACAAATTAAGAGGCGTTGTGTTCTTAATCCGGCTGACCTCTTACCTTTCCCGCAAGGTACTGCTTGCAGTGACGAAGAGTCACATGATTGCCTGTACACTACCGAACAAGAGACAAAGGGTAGAATTGATCTAAAAGACACTCCTTTGAATAATCCACAAGGGGAGCTGTTTTGCAATGACTCCTGCTTCAAACTTCCGGATGGTACATCCACAGCTGCTTATGCAATCATCACATTAAGCACGGATGTGGAAACCAAGAGAATCACACATAACTCTGCGCAGGCCGCAGAGATTATAGCATTGACCCGAGCTTGTGAACTTTCTGAAGGGCTTACTGTGTATATATACACTGACAGTCTGTATGCCTTTGGGGCGGTTCACAACTTTGGTAGACTTTGGTCAGAAAGAGGGTTCTTAACTTCACATGGTACAAAGATCCAGCATGGCTCCCTAATAATACAACTGCTCTCAGCGCTTGCACTTCCCACTTAGTTAGCGGTCGAAAAATGTGCAGCACATCAAAAGATTGTAGATGATATAGGAAAAGGGAATGCTTTCGCTGATCAGATAGCTAAACAAACTGCCACCGATCTCTCTATAGACGTGTACATTTCAAGGGAGACCGTAAATGCCTATGTAATGGATGAGGCTGTTGACTCTGTAAAGGACATCCAAGCCGATGCCACGCTAAAAGAGTACAAGAGATGGGCTGAAGGCTTGGGGAACCTCGATGATGATGGGTGTTGGGTGGACATATTTGAAGGGAAATGGCTACTTCCTGACGCATACATAATGATGATGGTCATTATGCCTCATGGCCCTACCCATATATGTGCCTGGAAGCTTACAAAAATGTTGGAGAAAGTTTGGGCAAATGACACAATCTCTAAAATAGCTGAGCGATATGTTCAGAACTGCATGATCTGTTTACAGCACAACGTGGGAAAGGGAACATCAACTCCCAGGGGAGGTTTTGGCCCACCTTCTGTCCCCTTTCAATTCATACACTTTGATTTTATTGAAATGGAACGGTGCAATAATTTGAAATATGTGTTAGTTGTCATCTGTGCCTTCAGCAAATGGGTTGAGGCTTTTCCTGTTAAAGACGCTACAGCCATGACTACTGCAAAAACTATGTTAACATAATACTTCCCTAGGTTTGGGCTACCAAGAGACATGCTCAGAGTGCCGGACTAGTAGAAAGACACAACGGCATCATTAAGAACAAGCTCGCTAAAACGTGTGCCAGCACCAGACTAAAATGGCCGGACGCCTTACCGATCATGTTACTAGCCATGCGTACAACCTCTCAAAATAAGGCTGGGCTCTCTCCATTTGAGGTGGTAATGGGGAGACCGGCTAATATCTGGAACCTTCCAAAATGTCGGTCTTTGAAAAATGTCGAAAATGTACTCCTTTCAGATTACTATAGACAGTTGACTAAAAACCTGTATTTGATTTATCACCAGGTGCGAGAGGCTTTACCTGTACGATACAAGGGCCCAGGTCCTAGCATTCGGGCCGGTGACTGGGTGTTGACGAAGGCATTGGAGCGATCCTCTTGTCTTGCACCTCGGCGGCGGGGCCCTTTCCAGGTCCTGCTGGTCACAAGGACGGCGGTGCAGGTTGCAGGCAGAAAAAACTGGATCCATGCGACGCATGTCAAGAGGATTCCACACCTAGTGCCATACGATACAGAAGAAACAGAACCCCTCACCAATACTGCAACCAACGATCTCGAAGCAGTAAACAGCATTGAGAGTGCATCAGAGATTCTCCCTGAGTCTGTGAGGACTGGGGAATTAGCCATTTTGTCTCCACACTCTCCAAAAGTTTTGCTTCCGGAAACTATTGTTCCGGATATTGCATCGTCACTTGCTCTTGATACGTCGCTTCCAATGGGAAGTGACAACACGTTGTTCTTGGATCAATCAGTACCAGGGACAACGAGGTACAATTTGCGTCCAAGGAAATAGACCTACGGCACGGTGCGGCTGTGCATTCGAAGAAGGAAGAAAAATCATCAAGGGCTTGCTTTTGGCCCAAGTAATTGTTCAAAAAAGGGGATTCTGTTGGCTAGGTTTGTGGAAGGACTAAGAAGTTGCTCGGCCGGGAGGTCGCCAGCCAAAAACACTGGGGTTTTTCGTTTGAAGACTGCAATGCCTGCAAACGCTACCGCTCGTACAGGACTGATAAATGATCTTGTGACCAGCTATGACAATGGACAAACCGTTTGGGCCCCGAAAACGTACTGCTGTCTTTTTATAATGTCAATTGGTTTTATAATGGTCATTGTTTTAGGCTTTTGGTACCTGGAAGAAGTGCATCCATTTGAAACCTTGTTACTGACTGAAAATGTACCCACTGTTTCTACTCCTTTTGTGCATCTGCATACTTTATCTCCTAGAGACTCTCAGCGTAGGCAGAGATACTACAATAATACATTGTTACTTATCATGAATGCTACACATGCCATTTTTAATAAGTCCAACTGTTGGGTCTGTTCGCATTTACCGCAACACAGGGATAAGGGGCTAGGTTGGTATATTCATCCTTTACCTTTGACAACTGCTTGTTATGCTTCTCTTAGAGCACTGTTCTTTGGCCGGTGGAACGATAGCATCTCGGGGAACTTTGATGGTACTAATTTGAATAGTTTTGAGAAACGTGTTCTTACGCCCCTGGGATGCTCGCTTTTTGCGAATAGGAGCAAGCTCAACGTTGCTTCTATTAGGCCTTCTGATAGATTGTCTTGTCCTTTCCAATCTTTGATCTCTTTCAAGATGGCTCCTATAGGCAATAAGGATGCCATGCCTCCTTCTTACACTGTTAACCATAGCCCCGATTCAGTTTCTTTCTGCATGCAGAGGAATGGTACTCAGTCAATGGGGAATTTTAGAGGTTGTGCCAACGTTGCGAATTTGACTGGGGAAGACAGACCTTTGTATGTAGGCTAACCTGTCTACTTTGTTTATGGTAATGTAGCATTTCTATGGTTACCCAGGGATTGGCAGGGAACTTGTTATTTAGGGATCCTGTTACCCAGGGGTATTCATAGCTAGTACTGTAGAGGTTTCAAAGGCTCGTCCACGACGGGACGAGAATGGTGACACTCCAGCACAGGTTCTGGGAGACGTAGCGAAATCCTTTGTGCCATTTTGGGGACAAATAACGAACTCCGAAGACATCAGGAGACTAGCGAGAGTACTGGAGAGAACCATCAACCGGACCACGGACATACTCTATAATATGACATTAGAACAGAAAGCAATAAGATTGGTAGCACTTCAGAACCGGATGGCATTAGATATCATTCTGGCTGAATGTGGTGGAGTATGTAAATCAGTGGGGTCCGCTTGCTGTGTTTTTGTGCCAGATTCCTCCCCAACTATCTTCAAGGCAATACAGAATCTGCACGTCCTTAGTTCAGAAATGCATGTTCCCGAGGGAAACTGTGATCTTAGTGCTTGGTTCTTGGACTTTTTGCGATCTTGGGGTTGGAAGGTGCTTTCGGTTTCACCGATCATTCTGGGAATTCTGTTGTTCCTTTGTTGCTGTGTACAGTGTCTACCTAGTATATGTTCGATGTTAGGGGGATGTTGCGCACAGGCGATAGGTACATTATGACACAAGGTATATGTCCCAGACTAGAGCTCCAAAGAATACGTGTTTAAGGAAATTCTGATAACCGATCTAATGACAATAGATATTTCCGATAGTGATTCAGGGTGTACAGATGTTGAGACATGGAGTTGTTTGTAAAGTGACCAGAAGTAGTTTTAGTGCTTGGCATAGGCCAAAAGGAGGGTTTTTCGAACGGAAAATTATGTGCCTCCTATACTGAATGATATATGTATATTGGCCTACGCCAAGCTGCTTATAAGCCACTTGCGAGGAAAACCGCGTTGCAAGGTCTTGACCTTAGATTAGTGTAAACTGGCATTTTAGGTCTATCCGCCATTTTAGATTCTCCCTCTAAAGTCACCCTGTGTTCTAAGATGGTAGACAGTGTCATTCCGAATGTAACATGGCCGTCTTGACCTCTGTGTACAAACTAATATGTAACTTGCCTGCAGGCCACATGTTAGGGTCAAGAACTGAGAACTTGTCCTTCGTTGACCTGTGTATAGAGGATTACCTGCGCCAACGAAGTTAATCTGCAAACATATGTTAAACACAATATATTCAAATACCGAAATGTGAACACTTGTTTGACTACATTCTATAAAACTGTTTGAGAAGGCTCTGCGAGAAATCCTAAGACATACTGTTGACATTGTGACTTGTTAGTGAATGTATTAAAGGTAAACCCTAAATGTCTAGATGCATGAACTCGGCACGAACCCTAGATCCGTGATGTATTAACTTATATGTGGGCTGAACATCATGTTTTTGATAGTATAAAAGGTGCGACTATTCTAATGTACAGCCCCACTCACTGAGCACACCGAACCAAGCTGGAGTTCGCTGTGTTGTACTGAGGGTCGATAGCTATCTGTTGCTTTGTCCTTTGAAACTGTTCAGTATAAAATAAAGATCTTTGTATTTTCCTTTGTAACCCGCGTTTGGTGCATTTCCTTTTTGGGGTACTCAGCCTCGATATCTTCTTTTTGTTTTAACATCCGGACTCTGGGTGACACAGATGTACTTCTTGGCTTCAAGATGTTGAAGCACTCCTCTTCTGGACTCCAAAAGATCCCTTCTCCGGATGGCAGGCACACAGGAATGGCTTCCAGGAAACATCTGGTGAAGAGCAGTGGTTGCACGATACATCTATGTCAATGGCCTGTTCCGTATTTTTTGGAATTTTTTTTTATCTGGTCACTAAATGTTCCCTCATAGCTACGGGTAGAGGTCGCCTACCCAGGTCCTCTCTGGTTCAGTCCTTGAGTCAGCACAGCAGCTTTCGGATAAGATGAAGAGATGCAACCGCCGACGTCTTACTTCAGCTGGACTCCAGGATGCAAGCTAAAGATGACCTCAGCTTCCGCTACAGGTTTCTTGTTTCAGCTTCTGACTTCCATTTCAATTTCAAGCTTCTGACAAGGAGGTGGTGTGAGACCCCTTGTTATACAAAACACGTCCCATCCACTCAGGCTCAGCCAGACTCAGCCAGACACTCACACACACACGTGCATTCATGCAGGCAGGACCCAATCAGGCTGACAGGCATTCAGGCTATTCACCAGAAGCCATACACCCACAACACAGGAAGTGGATTAGTGGCAACTCCCCAGCCTTTCAGCGCACCACGGTGCATTAGTTCCAGTGTTTCAGTCAGGGCTGGCTCAGGCATTGTGTCACACAACCAAAACCATACACAACACAGAATGCATATTAACTACTCACGCCATTCAGGTAGGCTCCACCCCAAGGGTGTACCCACAACAAGCAGCCCCGGGAAGGCGCCAGCCAGTCTGGCAGGAGGTAGCCCCAGAGCCATATATGGTCCTTCCATCTAACAACCATTCAGGGGAAGGGAACAGAGCCAGAGTGCCTCAGAGCTCTGAGAAACAAGGGGCTAAGGAAAACCCAGGAAACCAAGAGGCCACCCGTGGGCTTCTTGCCTTTCTGTAGGCATCCATTGATTCCTGTGGCAGGGCCTGGGTATCCCATAAATGGAGCATACCCAGAGCCACAGTCACATCAGAATGTAGCTGCCAACAGCCCATAACCTGATCTGTGGGCAACACACATGTGCCCAAACATACACTGGGGGTACAAGGGTGTACCTCTACACACTGGTGCCCTAAAGGTATCCCATGGATAATGTTCACCAAAAGGTAAGAATTAAGAGCTGCACTACCAGGGGTCCAAACTGGACTGCCGTTCAGAAAAACATGCAAAAAACCCCAACAGAGAAGTGGCAGGACAAGGGTGAGGAGGCCATGTCCCTCCATCAGAATTTCCAGCATCACAATGGTACAGAGAATATGGGTAGGGGTTGCCATGTTTTGCACGTTGTGCATGATGGATAGGGAGCTGGAGGGGTTGTAATGCGCTGTGCATTGTGGAGAGAGTATGGGTAGGGTTTGCCATGCTTTGCACGTTGTTCATTATGGAGAGGGAGCAAGAGGGTCTCCATGCTTTGCACATGGTTGAGAGAGTATGAAGAGGGGTTGCTATGCTTTGCACATTGTGCAAGGCAGAGAGGGAGTGGGTGTGGTTGCAGCACTTTGTGTACGGCAGAGAAAGTATTTGTATGGGTTGGCATGCTTTGCACGTTGTGTATGATGGAGAGGGAATTGGAGTGGTTGCCATGCTTTGTGCATGGTGGAGAGAGAATGGGAAATGTTTTGCCAGGTTTTGCACATTGTGCATGATTGATAGGAAACGGGAGGGGTTGGCATGCTTTGTGCCTGGTGAAGAGAGTATGGGTAGGAGCTGTCCTGCTTTGCTCATTGTGTGAGGCATAGATTGAGTGGGTGTGGTTGCAGCACTTTGTGCATGGTGGAGAGAGTATGGGTAGGAGCTGTCCTGCTTTGCTCATTGTGTGAGGCATAGATTGAGTGGGTGTGGTTGCAGCACTTTGTGAATGGCGGAACTGCCTCTGGATGTGCTTCATGTGGATGGTGAAAGTAGTGAAGTGCGTGGGCTGCTACCATTCCCATTGGCCACTTTCCACCCATTGTGGGTCTGAGGGCCACTGCCCATAGCTTTCAGCCAATTCCTCAGGCCCTGCCCAGTGGCCAATCTGGTCCCATTGCCGCCCTGTAGCAACTGGCCACGGCCTTGTTGCAGGCCTGCAAGCCAGGGGCTACTGCGCACAGGGCCTGGTCCCACCAAGCCACCCAAGATAGCCACTGGAATCAAGTTCACAGGCCACCACCCATGCTCTGCATCTGTAGCCAGTGGCGACTTTGCAAAGCCATGATTAGGGAACCACCAAGATAGTTGAAGTGGCCACTTGGCCTGGCCTCTTTGTCTTTCTTGCATGGGGCCTCTTGGCTCAGCTACCTGGCACCCTGAGGTCCTTGGGTGGGTGGTGGTGTCAAGCATCAGAATTAGCATACATATTTGTACCTATGGGTACTCTAGCATTTGCCCTCATGTGTGGTCATAGAAAACAGTCTTTTCCATTTAGGCTGGCTTAGATGCCACTTCCTCTATATTCTGGACTCTGCCTTACCTTTGGCCCCACAGAGTCCCCTTTCTTAGCATCCCTTCTACTTCCTCCATGGTTCCACGTCTCTTCTCCCCTTCTTGCGACCCTCTTCCACCCACTTGTCCGCATCCTTCTATCTGTCTTTCCTTCGCCACTTTTGCAACTTTCCCTCTTCTATCTGCCATCTCCAATGGTGTTTCTCCTTCCCTTTGTCTCACCTTTGATATTCCTTCACCATCTCAACTCTCTCCCTCCCTCTATGCTTCACCCCTCTTCTCCTTCTCCTTTATTAATAGATTATTTATTTATTCATAAGGTACTTAAAAAGCGCCTAAACACGATGTGTTTTGAGGCACAACAAGACAAGTGGAGGGGGGGGCAACAGGGAAGAAACAAAACGGTCCTAGTAGGCCTTGTGACATTTGGATCATGCAAGTGAAGTAACAAGAAGTGTGGGGGAGAGGGCAGGGGGAAGTGGCAGTCAGTGCGCAAAGGCCCGTGAAAAAAGCGAGTGCCAGGGGAAGCCAGGTGGACAGAGCCAGGGGAAAGCAGAGAGTGCAGGGGAAGGAAGGCCCACAAGCTTAGTGTGAGGTATGGGGCTGAAAGTGTTCAAGGGAGCAGGCCCAGCCAGGCTATTGCAGGGGGAGGGGTCCCAGAAGGGCGAGCGCAGGTTGAGGGAGGTGGAGGGTTCAAGGGAATCCAAGTGCAGGGATATACTGGATGAGGGGAGCCTATTGCCCTGTAAGAATCTGAAGGAACCAGGCAGCCAGTCAAGAGGCAGATGGGGAAATTAGCCGGGCAAGGGGAGAGGGTAATAGGAAGAGAAAAGGAAGGTCTTGAGAAGCTTCTGGAACTTAGGAGGTTCGGCTGAAGCCTGAGAGGGGCAGGAAGGCCATTCCAGAGAGAGACACCTGAGGAGGAGAGTGATCTACCCCCCACTCTCTGCTTGGAAAAGCGTCTTTTCGGCAGAGAGTTGAAGCTAGAAGACCGAAGGGCTGTAGCAGGGAGGTACTTAGGGAGAGAGAGTTTGATGTCCTAGGCTCCAGAAAGCCTTGTGGATGATGCAGAGGGTCTTGAACTTGATCCTAGCAGCAACTGGGAGCCGGTGGAGAGATTTTAGGGCTGGAGCGATGTGGTCCCTGGGTTTGAGGCCAAGGATAAGTCTAACAGTCTTGTTCTAGATTAGTTGAAGGAGGCGAAGGGAGTTGTTGGGCAGATTGAGGAAGATGCTGTTGCAGTAGTCCAGCCTGGAGAGGCCCAGAGCTTTGGAGACATTGAATTTCTGGCGGAAGGTGAGGAAAGGGAGAATGCCTCTGAGGAGGTAGAGCTGGAAGTGGGGCTTCTTGGTAAGGTCTGTGATGTGAGGAGGAAAGGAGAGAGAGAAGTCAAAGATGACACCAAGGTTTTTTGCCTCACAGGCGGGTGAGAGAAGGGGGCCCATGGAGGTCGGCCAGAGTGTGGGATGGAAAGAAGGAGCAGGGGTCCCAATCAGAAGGATCTCTGTCTTTCTGGCATTGAGGCAGAGATTGCTAGCAGTGCACTATGTCTGAATAGAAGACAGGCAGTCAAGAATGAGAGAGGAAGAGGAGGACGCATGGGAGGGAAGCTTGCAGGAGAGCTACGTGTCATCCGCATAACACTGGAAGTTAGGAGAGAAGGTGAGATCAAATGAACTAGAGGAGCAAGGTAGATGTTGAAAAGCCAAGGCAAGAGGATAGGGCCCTGAGGGACACCACTGGTGGAGAGTGAGGTGGTGGAGAGAAAAGGGCCCAGTTGAACCTCTGAATGTCGGTCTGAGAGGAAGGAGGTCAACCAGTCAAGAGCCAGGTCCGTGATGCTGAGGGTATCATTGAGCAATTTTATAAGGGTGGCATGATTGACTGTATCAAAGGCGGAGGAAAGGTCAAGAAGGATGAGAATGAAAGGAGAGTTGGAATTGAGATTAGAGAGCAAGACTTCACGCGTGCTCAGGAGATCAGTTGCTGTGTCTTTGGCAGCTCTGAAGGCAGACTGGCGGTCGTGGAGACAAGCAACATAGTCAATGTGTGTGGATAAGTTGGGCGATGGCCAGCTTCTCCAAGAGTTTGCCCAGGAAGGGGGTAATGGAAATAGGGCAGTAGTTAGCAGGACAGGATGGGTCAGCAGAATGTTTTTTGACAAGAGGGTGCAGAAGGGAGTGCGTGAGGAGTGAGGGGAAGGATTCAGTGGCAAAGGAATGATTGCAGAAATCAGCCAAGGCTGGAGCAAGGCAGACAATGTTGTCTTAATAGGCCTCAATGCGCAGCGGAGCACCCGTTTGGATGAGATTTTCATTCATAGAGCGTACTGGCTAGAAATCTCATCAGGTGTTGTGGGAGAGTTAAAGGAGAGACTAGGGGAGAGAGTAGGAGGGGGGGGGACCAAAGGGAGGCCTGAGAGCGGGTGAGGGAGAATGTTGTGGAGTAGAGGAGAGTGACGACAAGATGCCCTGAGTTTTGAAAATGAAGTGAGAGGCCTGAGAAGTGCAGAGGGCTAGGAAAGGAATAGGAGAAGTGGAAACTGCAGTAGGGTTGGTGGGTGTCTTGCAGATCTTTAAAAGTTCAGCCGTGTTGTTAGTGGACGTAGAGATGCAGGCTTGGATTAAGGCCGTCTTCATCGAGCAGATGCAGAGTCTGTATTGCCTTCGGAGCAGGCGGCAAGCCGGTTTGTCAGAGGATGTGATCGAAGCCTGTGACTTCCGCTCAGCTGCTCTGCACTTGTGTTTCATGGCGGTCAGTTCAGAGTCATACCGGGATTTGCACTTGGAGGTGGGTTTCATGCTGTTCCTCATGACAGCGGCAAGGATGTCCAGAGTGTTGGAGATGGAGAGTTGAAGTTTAGTAAGGGCTGTGTCAGAGTGAGATTCAGTGGGAGAAGTAGGAGGGGCAGTAAAAGTGGCGGCAAAAGCGATAACTGCCACTCGCTTCATGGGCCGAATGACGGAGAAGGAGGCTGGCAGTGTGGGTGGGGGCTTTGTCCAGAGGACCCACGAGGTCCAGGTGAGAGGAGATCATGATCAGACCAGGAGAGAGGAGTAATAAGAGGGTTAGAGATGGAGATGTCTGCAGAGATGGGAGCTTCCAAGGTGTGTCTGGCTGAGTGCGTCGGACTGGAGGGAAGAATGGAGAGGGAAAGAGTCACAGAGGTTGCGGAAGGATAGAGAGTCTGCATCAGTGAAGTCGGGGTGAATAGTGAAGTCTCAGATATGATATGATATGTTATTTATAACACGCTTAATAACCAGAGGTTTCTAAGCACGGACCCGGGGATCGAACCTGTGTCGCGCTGTGTCGTCTTGCTTCCAAGGCAAGCACGTTGCCCCTGAGCTATCCTCCCGAGAGAGGAGAAGAAGCTTGGGGTAGAGGGCAGGAGAGAAGAAGTGAGGTCAGCCCACTGTGAAATTAAGCGGTAGACCTGGCCAGTGTTCCTGTACACACAGTGTTTGCGTGGCCAGAGTTAGAGAGAGGCCAGGAGAGACACCAATCCTGCAGACCAGGTAATCAAAAGAGGAGTAGCCCTCAGCGGGTGTGGTAGTAGCAGGGACCCACTCAGGGAAGATCAGGACCACTCCGCCCTGGCCCGCTAAGGCCTGGGCTTAGTGAGGACTATGTTGCCCTCCTGGAGGAGAGTGTCAAAACCCGTGACAGAGCTGGCAGGGAACCACATTTCATTGAGAACAAGGATGTCTATGTCGAGGTCTTAAAGGAGGTGACAGATGTCAGAGGAATGTTTGACGGCAGAACGAGAGTTGAGGGTAGCTAAGTGGAGTAGGTTTCCACTTTTGAAGGTTTTCAGAGGAGGGTTACATGAGTATGGTACACCCGTCGGAGGTGGCAGAGGGGCCAGAGGGATGGCTGAAGCAGGAGTGGCAGGAGAGGGGAGAAAGTTGATGAGAGACAGACGAGGCCTATCAAGAAGGAGGAGGTTGGGCTGAGAGCCCTGGACCATGACCGTGCCGTTTAGGCCTTAGTTTATGGGTTCCTCTCTTTGTTTGTTCTTCCTTCTCCACTCTTGCCATCCCCATTCCCGCTCCTATATACTAATGTCTCCTCCTCCTCCACACCTCTCTCGCCCCCTACTCAATCCGCCTTAACCCCACCTCTACGCAACCATCTCATAACACCCAAACATCCCCTTTTGGTATTGGCCCAGTAAGTGTGAAATCTGTGGCTGGTTTGTACGGGTTAGGGGCTGTATTGGGGATCAGTTCAGACTAGAGCAGACTACAAATTCACCAGGTGACCTAATTTGCTGGACCTCCCTGCATATCTGAGTAGAGTGACCAGATAAAAAAAAATTCCAAAAAATACGGAACAGGCCATTGACATAGATGTAGAACTAAAGTAAACACAAATAAAGGTGTAGTCCTACTTCTATGTTGCTGGCCTGTTGCAGGGGGTTGGGGGTATGTGCTTACAGGCACACTCCTCTCATAGGAGGAGAACTGCCAGGGAGGGGAAGGGGGAGGAAATAGGGGTGTGATAAGCATTGACGCCCCATTCATGAGCAGGAAGAGTCGCGCCGGGTCCGATTTCGGGATTTCAAAATCGGGTCCCCGCAAAAACCGGGACTGTAGCCACCCACCCTTCCAATCCTGGGACGGGGTTTATAGAATTAAAAAGCTCCAGGGACGGTGGGCGATTTCCCGGGACTTTACCGGGAAAACCGGGACGTCTGGTCACCCAATATCTGGGTTGTCCCCCCCTCTGCACTTCTTTTCACTGCACTTGCACGCTCTGAATTTCACAAGGCCTAGTAGGACTGACGGTTGCTTGTTTCTTTTATTTATTATCAATTTTAAATGTTTATTTGCTCCCTTGTTCTCTTCCCTGTCGCCTCGTGGCCGTTTGTTGCACTGTCTTGCTGCATAAGCGCCTTATATATATCCAATAAATACATAAGTGCAAGTGGCGCCCGAGCAGTGGGAGGTCCTCTTGATGGCTACGGAAATGATACTTAACCACGCCTGGCTGATCAAATGGCATGCAGTGTGCGTGCAATCGATGCGGTCTTGAACCGGCCCTTTCAAATCACCTGGTGAGCGCGTGTCCTGATGCAGAGCGTTCCGTATGCGAAACACTATGGCACACAAAACAGCAGCCAGCTGAACAGAGATAGCCTCCCTTCTCCTCCCGCAAAGGCCAGCTCATCCATAATAAAACAGGCTAAAATACCGCCGGCCCAAACGGTGTCGGACAAGGGATAATTGAGTCGCGGCGGCCCAGTGGGACGCGAAACACGCCCCGGGCTAAGAATGTTAAAATTGACCGGTGGACGCAAGACATGCTCATCAGAAAATAGACTAAGGATGAGACACCTCAGACCACGTGACGTCCCAAGAGAGTCGTGCTCATCATGCAGAGTCCCAGGGCCCTCGGTGCATGTCATTTTCATCATGTAAGGTCCCCGTGCCCCGGATGGTGTGATTATGAATTCAAATCTGATCAGGCGACGCGTTAGCGGAAGGTCTATCCGTGGGGACTCCCCCACTCCCCCCTCCAGTGCCTCCAGCCCCGCCTTCCCTGGGACACGCCGACCAGAGACGATGCGGGCTTCTGCTTGTAAAGCACGCAGCGTTATCTGAGGCTCCCACGAGAGGGCCAGTGCAATCTGTGTGATGGTTTTCCGCTCGCTGTGTAGTGGGAAAATGCTTTTAAAGGAACACCGGCACCAGAAGCAAATCCCCCCCCCCATCTTTCATGGATGGACCAAAGGCAGACGAGGCAGGCGCCTGTTTTCTCCTTTGCATCTAAATTCAAGCGAGGCACGGTGTCACCTTCCCTTTCTTAGGAAGAAAGATCCAGGAAAGACTAGGACTGCCGCCAGGATGACGCCCCCTGCTCTACCAGTGACCTCTAGGCTAAAATGTTGGTGGGGGCTAACCCTTCAACTGTTAGTAGAGGGGCTAGCTTCAGGGATAACGTGGGAGGGGCAAACATATTTGTGTGGGGGCATCTAACGTCCTTACGCATTCGTAAGAGTATTCTAGTGCTGCTTCAATGTTACAAGCAGTTAACTCTCTCCACGTCTGAAAACACCCACTTAGTGACTGCTGCCGGAATGAGCGGTGTCCTGTCCCCTCCCCACTCTTGCAATCACTCCCCTGGCATGCAAGTACTGACCCTACATCACGGTTTCAATTCCCTAAAACTTTGTATATATACGCATCGCAGTGCTAAAACAAAACGCTTTACGTTAGCGTTTGCCAGGCCCTTGTTAACAGTGCAGCCGCGGACCCTGCCCTGCCACGTCTCTGTAGGTCCGCCAGGTCAAGTCAACTTAACCCAACATTTCGGGGCTAGCTAAAGCCCAACCTGCCCACAGGTCATTGTGTCACTATATTGAACACTTAACGGCCCCCTGTGGGTAGGGTTAGCAGGGGCAGCAGGGGGGCCTTAATTGCCCGTGGCCTAGCAGAGGACTGAAGAGGACAGTAGAGGAGGGAGAGGACAAGGGGAGAGAGCGGGTAAATGCACGTGACAGATATGCCCAGGCGGGAAAGGGAATGGGGTGTGCATTGAGCCCAGAAGAATCATTTAGGAATGATGCCCTGATTGTCTAATGGAAAGAGGCATTGCAGACTGAGATCAAAGAAAGCATGCGTCAGAAATGTGAGTCAGCATAATGTGTTTTCAAAGATTTTTTTATTCACAATATGTCACCTGAAACCACTGTAGATGCTGCGACACTACCAATGAGGCTGTTTGGCAGAATGCAGAGGTACATTAACATAACATCCTAGAGCACAGAGCCAAACCTTGCAGCCTACCTTGGGTTTATATTAAGGAATTGCCGAATTGTATGGAGTCATCGCCCTGGAACAGACCTAAACATTAGCTTTTTTGGCGGGCTTCTCTGGCTAACACGTGACTTGTCAAAGCCGAGGTGGTGTCGGCACGAAGGACCACGCCCTGTGCGCGCGGTTATGGAGCGCCACACGGTAATCACTGTGCTCCAGGAATACCACCCCTTGGAGGAGCCTCCCATTTTATTGACGTAAGTGACGTAGGATGTTCCCCACGAGGCAGGTGTTCCACACCTCAACAGCCAAATCACCGCTTTTATCAAATTGTATGCACAACTAACAGACACATTCAAAATAAGGATCCAGACATTTAGCATCACTCAACCCCGTAGTCCATAACTCATTCAGGCGTTCTTCGGGCCACTCGACAGGGGTATTTGGTAGGGTGAACAGATGTAAAAAAAAACAAAATCTGTCAGGCAATAGACATAGACGTAGGACTAAAGTAAACACCAATAAACGGCAGTCCTACTTCTATGTCGCTGTCCTGTTGATGGGGCTGGGTATGTGCTCACAAGCACACTCTTCTCATTGGAGGAGAGCTGCTGGGGAGGGGAAGGGAGAGGTAATGGGGGCGTGAAAAGCATTCACGCCCCATTCACGTGCAGGAAGAGTTGCGGCGGGCCCGATTGCGGGAATTCGAAATCGGGTCCTGGCAAAAACCGGGATCGTAGCCACCCACCCTTCAAATCCCCGAATGGGGGTTTAAACAATTAAAAAATTCCCGGGACCCCGGGATGGAGGGCGATTTCCCGGGACTGTCCCGGGAAAACCAGGACGTCTGGTCACCCTAATTTGGACGCCTGTTCAGCGATTACACTTTTTCTGTTGTGGGAGCTCTGACCATTCTCCCTTGCATCCCTCAAGTCCTCTTCATGATGGCTTTGGGACAGCAAAAGTTAATCCTCCTGATCACTGACACGGCCCCAGTTTCCGGAACCAGCTACAGTTACGTGTCGTTGAGGAGCCTCCTCTTTCTGACATCACCTTTGATCCTTTTCTTTCCGTGACACTCCATGTGGTAGTCTCATAGGACAGACACAACTCGAACTGTGGGTGATGGTTGTTGATCAAGACTATTTCTATGGGGAGGTCTCCTAGGAGCCACCTTGAGTTCTCTTACTGTTTGGCAGTTCCCTGTGTCTTGCACTGCATGTCAGGTCAAGTCTTCTAAATTCCCTACATGTATGGTTTTGGAGGAGTAATCCTACGGTCTGAGCCAGAAAGCCCTCTGCGGGCCGATTCCTGTTGTGGTGGCTGGGATTGTGTGATGCACCATTAAGAACAACATCAACGCCGGCTCGAGTGGTTAGCCCTTATCGAACCGAATCCAGAAAGATTTGTTGAGCATGCTCATGAAGTGCTCAATGTCTCTGTTGGGCCCTTGACTGGCAAAGTCTGATGCGCCTATGAGTGATCTTCTAGATCTTCAGGAAATGATCATATTCCTTGTCCTGGAAAGCGTCCTGGAATCTGGCTTTGTGGATTCCAGGGCGTTGTTTGCTGCAAACATGTCTTCTAGCTGTGGAATATCCGTATCCGTAGCTGGTGAATATTCAAATCTGACCTGCGGATGTCTCCAATATTCATCCAATAGTACGAGAAAGTGGTGGGACTATACTTAGTCACTTCCAGGGCTCCACCTTGATGTGATCGGAGGGTGTGGCTGCAGCTTGGCACCATACTCCATGGCCCAATGCCACTTTGACCTTTGCCTCGAGATAAGGTCACCACACCATCTCACGCAGGCGGGCCTTGTCTTGCTCGCCTCTTGATGTCCCGCATTTGCTGGTTGTATGACCAGATCTTGTATATCCAGAGGGATGACCAACCGCAATCCTTTAGTAGTGCTCTTTTAGTGCCTTCTGACAGCTCATTGGTTAACGCCTGTGACTCTAACGTTTGGCGCTGGATCGCTGCCAAGAATGTGCACCACTGACCAGAGTGTAGTTGGGTGAGTAGGTCCTGAAGTCCCTCATCCACTATGTCTTGCAGGAACATTGATTTGGGTATGAGCCACTTGGGGTTCATGCGGACGAGCCCTTCGACTTCCTCATCCACTTCCCTCTCATTCATTTGAAGGTCAGAAAGTTAGCGAGAGAGACAGTCAGATTAGCGGCATGGTAAACCCAGGAAGTTGGGTCATCGGCATGACGTTTATCGATGTCCCATGTCTGAGGACCAGCACCTGTTTTGAAAGGATTGTTTCCGAGCATCAAGGTTGCCCGAGGCATCCCTCTTCATCCTGGAGCCCCATGGAGATGAAGAATACGTGTTCATTGTCAGCCCCACCTCCTGGCTGTGGTGCAGCTGAGTCTTGTTCATCCATGTTCACCAGCGCCCCTCTGATTTGGTGCAGTCGAGACATGTCAGGAGGTTGGCTTGTGTTCTGGGCCGGTCGCTGTGCACGGCAGACCCTTGAACAGTGATTTTGCTCGCCGCAGTTCTTGCTTGTTTGGCTGCTAGTTGGGCAGATTTGCATGTGTGGGGTCCGGCCATCGCAAGGCATGCGTCAGTCATTGGATTTTGTAACCCATGGGGGATTTTGGTCAATTGTTATTTCTGCTGTGAGACTATGGGGGAATTGGAAGCAATGGCACAGGGTTTCTTCCACTGGAAGGCTTCTTCCATATGGGTCGCTTTCATTGTGGCCACTGTATGAGCTCTGTTGAGCTGCAGAATTCTGTTTCCTGCGATACTTGTTTTTTGACGGGTTTGGAGGTGCAATTGGGAGGATGCACAGTTCGGGCTGACTTGCGCTCATCGTTTTCATCCTGTAGTCTACTAGACATGGCCAGTGTGGTGTAATATGCGCTTGTTGGTGGCAAAACCTTTCATATTTCATATATTGTCTCGGGAGGATAGCTCAGGGGCAACCTGCTAGCTTTGGAAGCAAGACAACACAGAGCAACACAGGTTTCATTCCCGGGTCCGCGCTTTGAAACCTCTGGGTATTAAGCACGTTATAAATAGCCTATCATATTACATCGATCTCTGATTATAATTGTCGAATGTCTGCTTGCAAGGATTTCTTCATGGCAGCGTGTGCTTTGTCCCTTGGCTGAACCATGTTGAAGATTTGGAGGACCTAAGCAGCATGGAATTCCTTGTGATGAATAGCTTAGGCTATACGATAATGTTAAAAGAGGTGGTGCAAGAAAATGCCTTAAAGCTAAACTCTCAGGATCAGGGACTGAGACAACTGCTGGCCACTAGGGTAGAAATCACCTGCCAATGCAGATGGGTTCCATCGAAGTTTCGACTCCTGCAGGGCTATAGGAAGTGGTCTCATCCAGGGGTGACATTGAACAACAAGAGACGGCATGGGTGGGAATGAGCGATGGGCATGTAGACCCACAAGACACAGCAAGATCATTTGGTGAATCCCCAGACAGCCCTACTCCGCTAGTCGAACACTGCTGGATGTACCTAGCTTGGTGGAGGAATTAGAAGTGCACACCATTAGTGATTCACTAGAGGAAGAGAGTGGTGGAGAGAGATAGATAAGAGTGAGTAGACAAAAAAGAAAAGGGAAACTCCGAAAGAAAAAAAGTCTAAAAACCTTCTTCCCCCAATGGTAATAAACGAAACAACTCAAAATATTTCTTTAATGCCTTATCAGGAGAGGCGACAGACGAATAATGAGCCGGCTCAAAACTCGCTGGCGACAAACTCAGGAACCAAGGGAGCCACTCCAAAAACAACAACCAAGAAAAAACAATCTAAAATAACGGTATTCTTGGAGAACCCTAATGCATCTAACATAGCTTCCCTGCCCTCACAATCCGCCTCTCCATCTAACAACAGAGATAATGGGCCTCATTATAAGTTTGCTGGTCCGGGTACTACGGTACCGGTAAGCATGCCGGTACCGTTGTGCCATTGCGGCCGCCAGGTCTGACTTGGCAGCTGTAACGGCACCCGCGAGCAGAGCATGTCGGATGCACCGGCACCATTTAAAACGGTGCCAGTGCATCCGGCTTCCCCATTCCCATTGAGCCCCATGAGGCTCAATTGGGAATGGGAAAGAATTTTTTCCGGCACCCAGGAATGGGCATATACCGCATCCGGCAAGGCCATAATGACCCGGTAATTACCCATTCCTGGGCGCCAGAAAAAGAAAATACTGGTGGCAGCCATGCCTGTAGCACAGGCATGGCTCCCGCCAGCCTCGTAATGAGGCCCAATGAGCCATGGACTTCAACGGAGCTGACGAGTCTGGTTAATATCTCGCTGGTCAGTCTGACCGGGATCAGGTGGGGGTTGCCACCTTATCCCAATCACTTAACTTAGACCTGGGGGAGGCTGCCACCCAATGTAAAACGCAGCAGAAACCGGGTTCCTTCTCACAACAACCAGAATCTGAGCACTTCCAGGGAACAACAATAAGCATGCAAATTGACCCTCACATATGTGGCCAACTCCACATATGCTAGGAAAGATTTCGTAATTGTAGGTAATTTTCCTTCCATGTGGCAACCCCTAAACGTTTTGCTGTTGTTTTTCACCTTGTTCTCGACTTTGCCAGAGAAGTGCAGCCTTCTGCCGCACTCCTCTGGGCTTTCGCTCCATTCTTACGGGGAAACTGACATGCCCTTAAGACAGTCAGTACCGGGAAACACTGTTTTCCGTAGTTTCTTTTATCATGTTGCGGCTTTCGTGCAACATGACACAAGAGGGCACTGTAAGCTAAGTTACTGCTCTTTTCGGTCTCTTGCCTTCTACAGGCCCTAGATACTCTTTTAGGATTGTAACTGATCGGTGAAGTGATTCACGGACGGGAATGGTGGCAGCGATCGTTTCTTGTGTTTTGAGCTCCTTTTGGCGTTTTAAGCGCGTTTCTCGCGCTTAGCCCAAAATGGTGGCCTGGCTCCCAAAATGGCCAGACCACGAGGCTCCTTTGTCCTGTCCGCTGACCGTCTTGCTCCCTTCACCTTCCCAAGGTCGAGCCTTCCTTATTAGGGCATGTACTTTCCCGCGAAACACGGATGCTTTTGCGGTCTTCTACATGCCTTGTGTGTGCCTCCAGGATGTGGGCTGGGATGTCTGGTCCCAATACACATCCTGGGTGCCAGAGAGTCTAGGGTGGTGTGAATGCCTGGGACCACCGTGGTCCGTGATAGGTCCACGTATGGTGTGAGTGTTGATGAGCGGATCTCCCATTGGGCTCCAATTTGGCGCGAAGGGAACTGTGGATATGAGGGGGCTGGAAACACCACTACCATGTCGATCTCCTGAGTTCTCACGAACGAAGGAATACAGGAGCCAAGTATCCTGCAACTAAGAGGCTGAACCGAGGAATCGCTGGTGACCCGCTGAAGGACTGCTCCTCTGCACTGCTGTCGCCTTGTGAAACCCTTTTCACCTTTGATCGAACCAGAAGGCCTGTACTGGTACTTCGACCCTTGGATTAGCGGGAACAGCTATTCTCGGCATCTTCACCATCTCCTGCTAGTAAGCCTTCGGAAGCGTCTCTGGGCCATCCAGCAGACTGACCAGCCTACACAGGAGTCTTGCTCTGTAACCGCCGCCAGGTTGTGTAGTATTTCGAGTCCTTGTCACTCTCACACGATTCGTACACTTGGCATTCCCAGGTCTGAAGTGAGTCGTGTACATTTGGCTCAGATACACACGGCCGCTCCGTTGACCTGCTGTGGTAACAAACTGTGCGGGTTCACTTCGTTTGGGACGTCTTTTACTCAACTCTGCTGCTGGAGAATCAACACGACGACGAGACGTCCCCTGCTCTCCTGAACCTGCCAGCGACTGAAACTGACGCGGAGAAGCCTGGGTCTGCTTGCATCGGGGACCGGTGAGTAGCATAGCTAGGAACTGGTCGCCCTCCTGCAGGAGCCCATAGCTTTTCCCCGCTGAGTCAAAACAGCACGCCTTTTCTGTACTCGCGCTCTGCTTCTGCACACAGTGGAGGCTGCGCTTGAGTCGCAGAACTCTGTTCTTCTTCATTTGTGCACTAAACTGAACTGCCTGATTTCCCTCGAAGAGACTCCCTTTTGCCCTGTTGGCACCAGCGTGTGCAGGTACTTTTGAGCACAAGGCTCCACTCTTCGTAGGGCTCGGACTTCCTTTTAGTTAGGTGCCTCTGAAGGCGACTGGGTCTAAGCATTATTTCGCACTGCCTGTTTTCCTTCCCTTTAGGTGGACTACACATTTCGTGCATCTAACACTTGAGACTTGTTTGTATTTGTATATATATTGTATTGGTATGGTATGTGTTGGTTTATAGAGTTGTATTGTGATTTTCTCCTACGGTCATTGTTTTAAAGGCCTTGGAATAAATGTGTATATATTTTTAATATAGCACCTGTTTGGAGTAGTTTGTAAGTGTCCTTGCTTTGTGTGCTCATTGCAGGCTTTCAGTCACCCTCACCCCTCTTGAGACCTAGTCTTGACCGCCGCGATCGCTACCTTGATTGGTCTGGCTTGTCCAGAGGTTACCCTGTTCCAAGTAATTAGGTTGGCCTTCTGAACTTCTGCGCCACCAGGACAGAGTTCAGAAATCCGTCTTAACAAATTGGTGTACAGCGGTGGGATACGACTGAAGGTATCCAGTGTTGCGCACGAACTAAGGCATTTCAAGTTATTCCTACCAGGACACGTAGTGAATTGTTATAGTATAACTTTAAAAAGGCCATAGTCCTATCTAACAGTATGGAAACAAATACCTTGTTAACTTTAAGTGCTTCCAAATCAGAAACATTGAAAAAGATGTGTGCGGAGAGAGGTGTTTCCTCTCAAGGCACGAAATTGGATATGATCCAAAGAATCGTGGCGTGGCAAGAAGCGCAGCTTGACGCTATAACTTCTGAGGACAGTGCGGAAGGAGGTGGGGCTGCTCTCACTGGTAGAACCGACGGTTCTGCCGCTGCACTGATCCACCGCGACCATGAGGACAGGGAGGATGAGATGTCTAATGTTTCCTCTGCCAGTGTTGATGGGGAGGCTATGCTTGAATTCAAGAAGCAAGAGCTGCGGTTTAGGCAGAAGGAGCTTGAATTCAGCATAGCCAAACTAAAAATCGAACAGGCAGAAAAACAGAAAGACAGGGATCACCAGATGGAACTGGCCAAGCTTCAGGTTGCAAATGGGTCCAAGGGTCCTGGACATGGGTCTGGGGCCTCCTCTCATCCACGGTTTCCAAAAGATCTGCTCAGTGTGTATGAGGAGAGGAATGACATTATGGACTGGCTGAATGCGTTTGAGTATGCATGCGAAGTTCAACAAGTTGACAATGCTGATAAGATTGCCTGGTTACTCAGCAGACTGCCCCATTCTGGCTGTAGTGCCATTATGGAAATGTCGAATTCTAAGCGAGCTGATTTCGCAATGTTAAAACAAACTCTCATTTTAAAGTTTGGGAAGACTCCGGCCCAATATTTGAAACGATTCAGAGAGTATAAGAAAAAAGAAGGTGGTACTTGGGTATCTTATGTAACTGAATCCTTAAAAAACTTAACTGGCTGGGTCGAAGGTTATAAGGTTTCTACCTTTGAAGGCCTTATTAACCTTGTCATGCTGGAACACATTTTTGCATCTTCTTCCCCGGAGCTTAAGCAGCATTTGGCCGATTCGAAGGAGATAGATCCTCAGAAGCTGGCCATTGCAGCAGACTTATGGGTGTCACATCGAGTGTCCCATAAGGACAAAACTTATCCTGGTAAGCAGGAGGAAGGGAAAAAGTCCAAAGATAAGGATGGTGGAGAATCTGATAAATCGTCTTCTCAAAAGGGCCACAAAAAGAAAAATAAGGGTAAGACACAAGAGAACTCACAGGGTAGTGGAGGTCAGCCTCCGAAACAGAACTCTGGTTACAATAATCCTCCCTATGTAAACAGACCCAAAGGATCTTGTTTTGCTTGTGGAGCAACTGACCACGTGAAGGGGGAACCCCGGTGTAAGGTTAGATCTTTGGGGTCCACTCCGCTAATCTGGCCTTCTCCTCCTACGAGGAAGAAGAGATTACAGGAGCATCCTTCTCCTCAGACTCATTTCCCAGCGGGATAGAAGCTGAGGTAGTTTTAGTTTCCCTGGGTTCCTGGGAGCCTAAAGTCGCAGAGGCTTATGCTAGGATTCCAGATAATACCAAGCACTACTTTAAAGACAGTGTGCTGATCAATGGAGTAGATACTCCAGCTCTTAGGGATAGTGGGTACAGTCGAACTGTAGTGGATTCTACCTTGGTAGACTCAGAGGAAGTTTCCAGAGATACTCTGATGCCCACTAAGTTGGCTGACGGCCCACTCTGTATGTTCCCAGTAATACCTGTAAATCTTACTTTAAATGGTACAGCAGTCAGGATTCCAGTGAGCATTCAGAGAAACGTCCCAGGAAAGGTCTTGTTAGGTAATGATCTCAGAGCTTTAGGACTCGTAGGAGACACTGCCGAAAGACCCTACACACGGTCTCAAGCACGGGCAGCATTGGCCAAGACCAATACGCCGCTCCAGCCGAAGGGGAAACCCAAGGCGAAAGGAGTAAA
Organism: Ambystoma mexicanum; assembly: GCA_002915635.3. Taxonomy (NCBI): domain Eukaryota; kingdom Metazoa; phylum Chordata; class Amphibia; order Caudata; family Ambystomatidae; genus Ambystoma; species Ambystoma mexicanum. The sequence continues at coordinate 1,036,465,051 of CM030325.1, forward strand.
CAAGTCAAGACGAGGGAAAGAGAATATTCCCCCAAGCTCGCCTACCACTGCGGTGGAGGAAGTTGGTCAATCGCCCGTGCCTGATGAGGAGGTGGCGATGCCTGAAGTATTTGACCCCAACGACCATCCTGAACTAAAAGACTTGTTAGTAGAAGGCGGTCCTGATAGGGACGAATTCAGTAAAGGCCAACGTGAGTGCCCATCTCTGGAAGGCCTAAGGAGACAGGCCTGCTCCCAGCTTGAGGGTGAACCTCCTGGGACGCATAGGATTTATTGGGAAGGTGGACTCCTGTATAGTGAGCCCACAGAGTCTACAGAAGGAGACCATAGGAGGTTGGTGGTTCCCCTTGCTGTTAGGCCCTTCCTCCTGCAGTTGGTGCATGAAGTGCCCCTTGCTGGTCACCTTGGTATGAAGAGGACCAAGCAAAGGTTATCCATGCACTTCTACTGGCCCAAGATGGGGGTGCAAGTAGAAAGTCACTGCAGGAGTTGTGCCTCCTGCCAGTTGTCTGGTAAGGTTGGCTCGACAATCCAAGCTCCATTGGTACCGCTCCCAGTTGTGGGGGTACCATTCGAAAGGGTAGGGATCGACATCGTTGGTCCCCTTGACCCGCAAACATCCTCAGGCAATAGGTTTATCCTGGTGCTGGTCGACCATGCAACCAGTTATCCTGAGGCCATCCCATTGAAAACTGTAACTGCCAAGTCAGTTGCAAAAGCGTTACTTGGCATATTTACTAGGGTTGGCTTCCCTAAAGAAGTTGTGTCGGATCGTGGCAGCAACTTTATGTCGAAGTATATGCAGGCTATGTGGAAAGAATGTGGGGTCACCTACAAGTTCTCTTCTGCATACCACCCCCAGACCAATGGTCTGGTGGAAACATTTCAACAGAACGTTAAAGAGCATGATTGGGGCTCTGGAAGAACCTCAGAGAAGAAAATGGGATCTTCTTTTACCATGCTTACTGTTTGCCTACCGAGAGGTACCACAGGAGGGTGTTGGCTTCAGCCCCTTCGAACTTCTGTTCGGTCATCCTGTAACGGACCCTTAGCCATAGTCAAAGAGGGATGGAGATGCCCACTCCCCCTGTTACTACCAAACGTAGTTGATTATGTCCTAGGGCTCAGAAAACGGATGGTACTTCTGATGGGCCTTGGCTAGTGATAAATTGAAGGCAGGACAAGCGCTGGTGAAACATTGGTATGACCAGAAAGCTTCCCTCATCAACTTTACACCTGGTCAGCAAGTCCTGATCATGAATCCCATAAGGCCTCGAGCTTTACAGGACAAATGGTCAGGCCCTTACACAGTGGTGGAGCCCCTGGGTGAGGTTAACTATTTAGTGGACCTTGGAAGGCCTGGACAGGCTCCAAAAGTGTTTCACGTGAATAGGCTGAAGGCTTTCGTCCCAAGAGTCGAAATCGCAGCACTGCTACTGGCTTCAGATGTTGAGGAAGAGGAGTCTGATCCTCTCCCCGACCTGTTCCAAAGCGGTCCTTCAGATAGCTCCTTTGAGGGTGTCCGAGTGGCCCCTCACCTGACTTCTGATCAGCAGGCTGAGGTGAAAAGTTTGCTTAGGCAGTTTTCCCCCCTGTTTTCACAGTCGCCTGGTTTGACACCTTGGTGCAAACATAACATAGACACAGGAGACAGTGTACCTACCAAAAGTAGGGGATACAGGATGTCAGACAAAGTATGGTCTTATATTAAGACCGAGGTCAACAAGATGTTAGACCTTGGGGTGATTGAACCCTCTAGTAGTCCTTGGTCCAGCCCTGTGGTTTTGGTTCCAAAGGCAGGTACTTCTGAATTGAGGTTCTGTGTGGACTACAGGGCTCTGAATGCTGTCACCAAGACAGATGCACACCCCTTGCCTCGAACAGAAAGTTGCTTAGGTGGTCCATAAGTCTACAAGGCTTCGACTTCACTATTGAGCATAGGCCAGGTGTCCAACATAGCAATGCTGATGGGTTGTCCAGAATTTTTAACCGACTTGACAAGAGACTCATCCAGGGGTGGATTAGTTCCCCCTGTCCATAGTCTGGGAGGGGCAAGTGTTAGGAAAGATTTCGTAATTGTAGGTAATTTTCCTTCCATGTTGCAACCCCTAAACGTTTTGCTGTTGTTTTTCACCTTGTTCTCGACTTTGCCAGAGAATTGCAGCCTTCTGCCGCACTCCTCCGGGCTTTCGCTCCATTCTTACGGGGAAACTGACATGCCCTTAAGACAGTCAGTACCGGGAAACGCTGTTTTCCGTAGTTTCTTTTATCATGTTGCCGCTTTCGTGCAACATGACACAAGAGGGCACTGTAAAATAAGTTACTGCTCTCTTGGGTCTCTAGCCTTCTACAGGCCCTAGATACTCTTTTAGGATTGTAACTGATCGGTGCAAGTGATTCAAGGACGGGAATGGTGGCAGCGATCGTTTCTTGTGTTTTGAGCTCCTTTTGGCGTTTTAAGCGCGTTTCTCGCGCTTAGCCCAAAATGGTGGCCTGGCTCCCAAAATGGCCAGACCACGAGGCTCCTTTGTCCTGTCCGCTGACCGTCTTGCTCCCTTCACCTTCCCCAGGTCGAGCCGACCCGGGGCCTTCCTTATTTGGGCATGTAATTTCCCGCGAAACACGGATGCTTTCGCGGGCTTCTACATGCCTTGTGTGTGCCTCCAGGATGTGGGCTGGGATGTCTGGTCCCAATACACATCCTGGTGCCAGAGAGTCTAGGGTGGTGTGAATGCCTGGGACCACCGTGGTCCGTGATAGGTCCACGTATGGTGTGAGTGTTGATGAGCGGATCTCCCATTGGGTCCCCTCCGTTTTGGCGCGAAGGGAACCGTGGATAAGAGGGGGCTGGAAACACCACTACCATGTCGATCTCCTGAGTTCTCACGAACAAAGGAATACAGGAGCCAAGTATCCTGCAACTAAGAGGCTGAACCGAGGAATCGCTGGTGACCCGCTGAAGGACTGCTCCTCTGCACTGCTGTTGCCTTGTGAAACCCTTTTCACCTTTGATCGAACCAGAAGGCCTGTACTTGTACTTCGACCCTTGGAATAGCGGGAACAGCTATTCTCGGCATCTTCACCATCTCCTGCTAGTAAGCCTTCGGAAGCGTCTCTGGGCCAGCCAGCAGACTGACCAGCCTACACAGGAGTCTTGCTCTGTAACCGCCGCCAGGTTGTGTAGTATTTCGAGTCCTTGTCACTCTCACACGATTCGTACACTTGGCGTTCCCAGGTCTGAAGTGAGTCGTGTACATTTGGCTCAGATACACACGGCCGCTCCGTTGCCCTGCTGTGGTAACAAACTGTGCGGGTTCACTTCGTTTGGGACGTCTTTTACTCAACTCTGCTGCTGCAGAATCAGCACGACGACGAGACGTCCCCTGCTCTCCTGAACCTGCCAGCGACTGAAACCGACGCCGAGAAGCCTGGGTCTGCTTGCATCGGGGACCGGTGAGTAGCATAGCTAGGAACTGGTCGCCCGCCTGCAGGAGCCCATAGCTTTTCCCCGCTGTGTCAAAACAGCACGCCTTTCCATACTCGCGCTCTGCTTCTGCCCACAGTGGAGGCTGTGCTTGAGTTGCGGAACTCTGTTCTTCTTCATTTGTGCACTAAACTGAACTGCCTGATTTCCCTCGAAGAGACTCCCCTTTTGCCTGTTGGCACCAGCGTGTGCACGTACTTTTGAGCACAAGGCTCCACTCTTCGTAGGGCTCGGACTTCCTTTTAGTTAGGTGCCTCTGAAGGCAGACTGGGTCTAAGCATTATTTCGCACTGCCTGTTTTCCTTCCCTATTAGGTGGACTACACATTTCGTGCATCTAACGCTTGAGACTTGTTTGTATTTGTATATATATTGTATTGGTATGGTATGTGTTGGTTTACTAGAGTTGTATTGTGATTTTCTCGCTACGGTCATTGTTTTAAAGGCCTTGGAATAAATGTGTATATATTTTTAATATAGCACCTGTTTGGAGTAGTTTGTAAGTGTCCTTGCTTTGTGTGCTCATTGCGGGCTTTCAGTCACCCTCACCCCTCTTGAGACCTAGTCTTGACCACCGCGATCGCTTCCCTGATTGGTCTGGCTTGTCCAGAGGTTACCCTGTTCCAAGTAATTGGGTTGGCCTTCTGAACTTCTGCGCCACCAGGACAGAGTTCAGAAATCCGTCTTAACAACATACACAGGGATCAAATGATCAAAGGATTTCAGGCAATCCCAGAGGTTTGAGACTTGCGATCAGACAACATCCAGAGGGTAGCCTTTCCGAAAAAAGGTGCAGAGAGCTCAGTATGTTACTACTCTTCAAACCTGATCGCAGGAATCATGTGGAATAAACAAGAATCACTTAAAACTCTTGGATATCAGCTGAGAGAAATTAAAACACATGCTGATGCCTTGCTGAACCCTATATCATCAGCAACAGCCCTGGTAAATGTCACACCTAACAGGATTGGGAGTGCAGTAGAGGCAAGAACTGACATGGAGGATTGGTCTTGGCTTGAAGCCGCAATTGAGATGTTTAAGAAAACAAAATCCAAGCAGATGAGTCTTTGAGGGTGACTTCCGGAAAGTAATGTCCTGGAATATGTGTGGCATCCAGAAACTAAATGGACACACTGGAAAGGACTTGAAGATGGCTAGTGTGATCGATCCTACTACAAGAAAACCATAACCTTAAGCATCTTTGAGCTAGAAGGCTACCACAATTACTGCAAGCTTGCAAAGAGAGGTCCTAAGGGTCAACCTAAAGGAGACCTCTCAACTGCAATCGATTTAAACTGTGACTGTACCCACCCTGAGATAGAGGTTATGTCTAAAGGTGTGATGGCTATTTATATCTATTTCCCATGCCTAAACGAAAATGTGTTGTTTGTGAATGTGTACTGGAACCAAACCAACACCCAACCACTGACTTCCACTTGGAACTTGATGATCTGTTTACTGCATGGCTAGGGAGGGGTAAAAAGGAGTAATGTGGCAGGGGACCTAAATGCAACTTGTATTCAAGCACAGACGGCAGGAGGGCACCCCTCCAAAGACAAGAGTATGTCCCTAACTGTTCAACAGGAGATTCTGTGGGACCAATACTTTTCAACCTGGGATCTCCAGGTCTGGTTGCCAGGGGAACAGTCGATTAACGACTTCTGCACCTGGTGTAGAGGCTCTAGGATATCCTGGATTGATTACTTGTATGTGTACGCTGAACTGTGCAGCATATGTAATCCTCTGGTCAGGGGGGATGTCCTTGGGAGTGATCACTAGCCATTAGTCTTAACTATGAGTTTACCAAAAACCACTTATTATGTGGAATACTGCGCAACATTTAACACACCAGTGAGGGGCAGATTGTCGGTTAAGTGGAACGCCAAGGCATGCAGAACCTTTACTACCATTTGAGAACAAGAGATGACAAAGACGGAAGTGGTGTGGGACAGACTAAATGCTAATAGCTACAATCAAAGACTATTGCAGTATATGAACATTCTTATTTCCAGCGGTCAAAAGCTGGGAACAAAAACACACAATCACGGCTACCACATTAGGGTCAGGGAGGTAAATCAGGCCAAGAGAAAGGCACTTAAAGCCACTCTCAATAACACAACTCGTCTGTCTGCATGCCAGGTGGCAAAGAGGCACATTCTACTAGAGTACCAACACACCCTAAAATCCCTCAGATGTGAAAGTCATATCAGAGAGAATCAAAAGGTTATCAGGACCCTCACTCAGAATGACAGTGTTAAATTCTGGAGGCTGATGTGGGGAGCTACTAAAGGGCTGTAGGATAGTACGGAATGCTGCATCAGGGCACTAGAATGGGTGAACTATGTAGCAAAATAATATTCTTTGCCCAAAGACGAGGGAGATCAGCTTAAGTTTGATAAAGTGGGGGAAGAGCAGACTGACTTCATTTAAGAGGTAGATTTACTTTGGGCCATTGATAAACAAAAGCGTTGAGGGTTCCCGGCCCAGAAAATATTCCACCAGTGTTAAGTAAACGCAAGCCGGAGGCCTGGGTCCACCACCTAAGGGACTATTCAACACTTAGAGCCTCATTACACGGAAGGCGGTAAGGGTTAACGGTCACCGGTAATGGTACCGGTGACCGTTAACCCTTACCGCCTTACTACGAGGTCCCTTTGCGGGTTGGTACTTTAACGCCTGCTTCTTAGCAGGCGTTAAAAACCAACCCGCAAAGGGACCAAGGTGCTAATTACGGTACCGCAATTTGCGGTACCGTAATTAGCACCTTCCCCATTCCCATTATGCCCTATGGGGCAAAAATGGGAATGGGGAAGGGCAATGGGGAAGGGGGAATTACCGCCCAGCCAACCTTGGAATAGGGCGGTAATTCCCCTTTCCTCCAAGGCGTTGCCGGTAATATACCTAATAGCACCTTGGTCCACCGCCTACCGTGTAATGAGGAGTGTTCCAAATATGTGGAAAGAATCTCTTGTTATCCCAATTTTCAAGCAGGGAGATGAGATGGACGCCAAGAAACTTAGACCTATAGCTTTCCTTGACTCCTCTAGAAAAATATTTGAATCCTGTTACTGAGGACCTCATGGCTCAGATTGTATCACTAAATTGCTATCACAATACCAGATAGGGTTTCAAACAGGAATAGGGACCTCCCTAAATACCCTGACTATGTTGCTCCTGCTTGCGGGCGTAAAAAGGTGAACAGTGGGCACAGTCTATATGAAATCAGTAGACATGTCAAATGCCTTCAATACTGTGAGTAGAACTAGGTTGTGGAAGAAACTTCTTGCAGCGAACATCTGAAATAAAAAGGTACAGTTCTTGGCAGTCTTACATACTGACACCACAATAAGGGTTAGATTGAGCAGAGAAGGTGCCATGACAGAACCTATAGCTACCTTTGTAGGGTTGCGGCAGGGCTGTTTTGTGGTTCCAACCCTGTTTAATCTTTACATGGCTGACCTCAAAAAGGTTTGTGAGGGAGGTACCACTAATTCAGTTAAATTGGGTTCTGTGTCCATTACTTGGGTAGCTTTTACAGACAATATAGTCTTGTTCGACTTGACATCAATTGGGCTGCAGAGGAAATTAACCCTCTTCTACAAATATGCAGTAGAAACCACTCTTATGGTGAATGGGAAAAAGTCCAAGGCTATGATCTTCATCACTAAAAAAAGGCCCGAGATCTTGACATGGCGTTTGGGAGAAAACCAGCTGGAGAGGGTCCAGTCGATGAGATACTTGGGCTGCCATATCAGCAACCAAAGTTCTAGGGAGGGCTGGAAACGTATTCTCAAGGGAAAATGTGCTCCTTTGTTGGCAAAAATGAAGCGGGTTTATTCTCAGCTGTGTCACTTTTCCTTAAAACCTGTGTTGCAGTATTACCTACTAAATGTGGAACCTACTGTGTTGTATGGTTGAGACATATCACTGTGTGACCTGGGGGCTACCTTAATTCCGTTCAAGGCATGTAGTGGAAAAAAAACTTTGGGGCTGGCTAACTCACTACCAAACTCATTATCAGGCATGAGTTTGGTTTAATCTCCCTGGTGACTAGAGCCAAGTGGAGGAAATTGGCAGAGTTTGCTAAATTATTAAACCCACCACATACGTCCCTCTATCAAAGCTGGGGGGAAGACCGGATAAGAGGTTCTGGTTCCACCATCACAGACTTTATGGCACAGATGACTGAAACGCTAGGGAAGAGCTAATTATGAACATGGCTAAAGTAAAGACAACAACTATTCAAATTTGACTGGGCAGAAACTACCGATCAAATGGGTATGTGCACTCTATATGAAGAGTATGTGAAATTCTACACAAAAAGGGAGGAGATTTCAAAATATATCCTCATTTTCCCATGTCCAAAAATGCAGACCAGGTACCTACACATCTGAATCAATCAATTCCCTACAATAGAAAGAACGAGTAAGTGGGAAACGGGTTTAGGGAACCTGAATTGCAGGTGTTGCAGAAATTGTTCGGCCAGGGAAACCATCAAACACCTGGTAACGGATTGTCCAGTATTGGGGGAGGACAGAAAAAGACATCTGGGACATTATCTGTGAGTGATGCAATGTGGATCGGGCTGATGGGAGGACAATAACAAAGGTTGATATTTGCTTTATGTGGTTTCTTTACTATATGATTGAATAAAAATGAAGTGTTAAGAACTACTCCAATTTTGCCTAACTCAATGGACGATTTAACATGTAACGATTTCAATATAGAAAAAAATGTTAATGAGGAAAATTGACTTAAATTATGTAAAATGACTTATTTTCCTTTTTAAAATATGTAAAATGAGGAATAGTGTTTCTTTACTTTTATTAACTTTTTTATTTGTATTACATTTTCTTTCTTTTTTTTCTTTGCATTGTAATAAGTGAAAGGTTTTAACACTTGTTGTTTGATTTGACCCAAAACACTAGTAAAATAAAAAAAAATAAAAAAGATCCACTTTTTAGATTATTTTTGGATTACTTCTGTCTTGTTTCCACTGGATTTATTTTGGATATTTTTTTACAAGCATGGATTGTTTTGTCGTAAATTGGAAGATTTATTGTGGATTTTTAACAACTTGTTTCTCAGTAAAAACAACCCATCAACGCTATTTGTCAGCCACACATTTTTACCAGATTTATTTGGATTTAAATGTTGGAGAAACAATGTCAACCTATAGTTTCAACTTCTTTTGGGGAGTTATTTAGGGTTTTAATGTTGGCCAAAAATTCCCTGAGTTTTGGTTGGATCTATTTTGGAATGTATTGTGCATTAAAGGTTCAACTGCATTCAACTGGCTCTTGGGCAAATAATGGATTTATACATGCCACATAAAGTCAGGCTGTTTTGTCATCCCTTTTACTAATTTACATATTTACCCAGTGAGCTGAAAAAAACCCAGACAACCTCAAATATTCCGGTATTGTAGAATAGCATGTTGCTCAACCCCCATTATGCTTCTTACATTATGCTTTTCATGTCACTGATTTGAACTTAAACCAGGAACTACTTCTCCTGGGTTTTCTGCAAGCCATGTTGACAAGGACAAGCCCTCCTTGCACAGGGTGTATACATTGGGTGGTCCTGTCCTGCACCAGGGTTTTAACGTCACATAATTCAATCAAAAACTGGTAAAGAACTGTGTTGTAGCAACAAAGGAGGAGTTTCACAGTTTTTGAAACATAACCTTTTAGTTACAATGCTGTCCAGTATTATATTTTGCAATTCGATTCTTTACATATAGTAGTCTGGATGGGTTATTGTCATTTCTGTGTAGAAATAGTTTTAATGATAGTGGCCAGCCAAGGCTGGTCCAAGACAGAGAGACCAGTCTCTCTCGGTCTTGGACCAGCCTTGGCTGGCCACTATCATTAAAAGGTTATGTTTCAATATGAAGTAATATGACATATACCTCTAATCCATTCTCTTGCTAAACATAAGGAGTTTCTGCATATTAGCTACGCAGACATGTGATAAGTTGACTTAGAAAACTGTGAAACTCCTCCTTTGTTGCTACAACACAGTTCTTTACCAGTTTTTGATTGAATTATGTGACGTTAAAACCCTGGTGCTTGACTGTGCTTTCCATGCTTTACTCTTTCTCTATACCTTTGATTCTAATTGAATGTTTGTTTTTACAAAAAGTTACAAGAAAAAGCCATTTAATAAATAAAAATAAGGCTACCTTAATAAACCAAACATTGTTAATGGTTGTTTTCTCATCCCATGCCCGGGATCCCTGCACCTCTGCATGGGGTTCCTAGGAAGGGTTAATCATTTACTGCCTCAAATTGTGCGCAGCATACAGAACTCAGGGAGGACAGGACCACCCAATCCAGTTATAAATACTCCTTGCACAGGGCACAGAGATGTGAACCTGGGAAATGCTGGCCACATGTACGGCCTCCTGGGGTATTCACCTGTATTTGCTGTGCGCATTTTCCCTTCTGCAAATTGCATGGTACTAAACTGACTCAGTAGCTCCAGGAAACCATGTGCAGTCCGGTTTGAGTTCTGAAATATTTGTAAACTACCTCAATTGAAACAGAGACTACATTAAGAACATCAATTATAGTGATTTTTATTTTTGACTTCTGTCAACTTTTGTGTAATTATACAAAATAGTCACACGTGCAATTTTGATTAATGTATAACTTTCACGTAGAGCGAAATCCTTGCACTGGAGCAACACTCCCAGGTAGACTGTGTGCACAGGATACATGGAAGTGCTCTCAATGGGTGTTTGCAATAAATGAGTGGAACTACCCTCCCCCCTTTGTTTTCCTCAATGTGATCTTTGGGGGAAATAGGTGAAACTTGACCGTCCGAGAGGGCCCTGCACTCACCTTCATCGCCAGTTATTGTGGGCACTGTGCTCTACGAATAAGTGACTTAGTGGAGCGGCCCCTTTTCTTAACTTAGGTGACGTAGGACGTTTCCCACGACAGGGACCTCCTACTTCGTAACACATACAATGATCTGCCATCCGCTGGCACCCAGGTGCCTTTGGGAGCTAAAGAAGGGGCTTGTCAGAGGATAGACATAGAGAGAGGACTGCCATTGATCGACCATCAGATGTAACTTGTGTCGTTATGGCCTCATATGTTATGTTCTGCTTCGTTAATTGAATCCAACGTCAATAAACAAATACCTAAACTGCTGATAGTTTGGGGTGACTGCTCTTGATGTGAAGGAACACGAAAGGACCAGTGTAATTGTGCTGGGTAGGCAGTCACGTGCATGGCGCTGGTAATGTGAATCGCTGCGGCACGAATAGGGCAGTGAGGGTGTCTTATAGTGGGGTCTTCTGAGTGGAGGTAAAATGAGGCCAAAGCCCTTTGCCAAGAGCTGGCAATATGTGCAGTGAGTCATGGACACTGGTCAAGAGATTTCATTTCAGTTTGCCACATGTGAGGTGTTAGCTTGGGGCCAGTGTGGCTGTAGAGGAGGTTCCAGACATGGCCTGAACCCCTTCCCCTCATTTCGAGGTACCAGGAGCGTACTCACCAAGGTATGTGATATATGAAGAGCAAATTAACCTACAAAGAGCTGCACTGGGACTCTGCCCAGTATACATCAGAAGATCCATACCTGTTGAAGCGCCCATAACCAGACAACCCTGGGCAGCACAGTACCCTATCAGACAGCCATACCAGCCGCTGATACGAAATGAAATGAGGAGTACCTACATACGGTCCACGAAGAGACCCCAAAAGCCTTAATGGCAGACCAGTGCAAATGACACGAGAGCCTAAACAGACTTGTGAATGAACAAAAGCGGCAATCGGAGACAAGCACGCCAGTGCGAAGAACTACGAAAATAAATGTAATGGACACAAAGAAGAGACAATGTTAAAACGTAAGGAAACGGTGCTACGAGACAAGATGCAAGCAAGCAAGCAACCTGTTAAACGTGTGTAAATAGGCTTGAAACGCAAGATGCTAAGAAATCGATACTGCTTGCAATGCTTAGTAGAAAATATAGCGGCAAGCGCCAACCATATATCTACCTCAATAAGGCACATTATACAAGTGCGACTCCATATTGTAAAAGCAGAAATGTACCCAGGCCTCCAGAGGCCTGACAGGCCAAGTTTCGTAACCCAGCCAAAGGCAAGAGAAGGAGCGGAATCGAAACTCAACAAAGAGCAGCTCATGCCTACGAAATCGAGGTCAACCAGAGAAGGTGAGGAGAGCGTCAGCTAACAAGATTCAAACTTCAGAGCATACTAGCCTGCCTCATGAAGGTCAAGATAAGGGGGGCCCATGCAGATGGCGAGGCTGAAACAGAATTAAATGCAATAAAAGCTGGAAACTGAAGCAGATTCATGGTGAACTAACACATGACCAGCCAGGCACGAAGAAGTACCACCTGTTGGGTGTCCTGACCCACGTTTGGACTATTATGCTGCAACACTTGGTGCTGTGGGCTTAGGAAATCCAAGAGGGCGGAAAAGCACACATTTGCGCCAGAATCCTGGAGAACCGAGCAGTCTTTGCGCACAACAAAATGTTCCCCTGACCTGCCACCCACCAGTGCGAGCGTGAGGGGCCAGGAGTGCCATGAGTGAAATGTGTGCCAAAGGAAAAACAGCAGTGCCGGTGGCTCAAAAAGCGCTTTGAAATCACCTTTGTTTCTCTGAAATGCAAGCTAAAAATGCCTATTTTAAACATTGCAAGATATTCAAAAATCTCAATGAACACCAGCAGACATTTGGCAGAAGGTAGACTTGTGTGCATACAAAATCTGGAAAGAGAAAGAGCCCAAAATAATGTTCATAATGAAACTGGCTGTGGATGTCAGCAACTGAAGTGAAATTGGACTTAAAGCCACTAAAATCGAAATGTTTAAAAATAAATGAGTGACCTACTGTTGAGTGTCACATAGTTTGCAACTGTTACATGTCATAGTTTTGAACTTAGAATCAGCGTTCTAGCTGCATGTGTATAAATTGTAAGTTTGTTTTGAATGAAGAAAAACTGGGAACCAAAGTGACATTTAGCTGAAGCCTGGCTTAAAGAGATTGAATTCTGCCTGACAACTACCCCCGACAGGAGTTGAAACTTGATCAACAGCTGTGTTCCCAGGCCTGGTTGCATTCTGCTGCCCCTGCCAAAAGGAGATGACACCTCTCTGATTGAATTAGGGGAGTAGCACCTGGGGACTGTTGGAAACCGAACAAAGCACTGTCTTGGGCTCAGGCAAATGTTATATTGGGGGAGGTCGTAAAATAGCTTCCTCTTGGGAGAAGTTGGAGAAGTGCCTCTGTGAGCAAGCTTAACTTGGGGGAAGTGGATAAACCAGAAATTTCACCATGTGCTTTGGAAAACAACACCCCTTTGGGGCCAGAGCATAATTTTAAAAAGATGGATAATTCATAGTGCAGACTTGTAAAAATTATATAAATAATATCATCATTCTTGTGATTTTTCTGTGCACATTTTAAGAGGTGTTAGAACTTTGTACCATGTTCTGAGGCAAAACCCCATGAATTATGGAGATTGCAGACACGGGTTTCACGCTAGAAAAATGAAAATTTACTGGAATATGTGTAGAAAGGCGGTGTACATTTGTGCCATTTTTGGTAAACGTCCGATATTGTTAAACCAACTAAAAACGAAAATAAGTTGTCATTTTTGAATGCAAGCTCTTAGGAAGATCAGAGTTGAACAAGAATGTACCTTAAGTCATCTGCAATCTGTACATGTAATGTGAACCACTTGTGTATCTGGGAAATGTGTTTAGTTATAAAATGATTTTCTAAGGTAAAAGCAAAGGGGAGTGTTCTTTCTGTATGCCATAAAGATGACTCACTCTGACTCACTGCTCCCTTCTCAAATCAGGTCAAAGAGAAATCCTTGACCTATCAAATCGTGAGTGGGTTGGGCAAAGAAAGTTAGCATCCACACCCATTTTCAAAAGACATAAAAAGAGCCACTGGAAGCCAGACAAAGACATTCACTTTCCACTTTCTTGCGGGACGCTTTGCCGGGAGACTCCAGACTTCAAAACCATCAATCTCCAGAGACCAGAGATCCAGAGAGACCAGAGATCCAGAGAGACCAGATCGCTGTGCAGTGCTGAGAGCTGACCCGGATCGCTGTGAGCAGAACCAGAGAACCAGTACCCAGTAGCGAGAGAACCGCAGCCAATCCTGACCCGATCCGTGACGAAGTCGCATTCCTGTCCAAAATATAGTGTGAGTACTCAGCCAGAACTGTGCAAAACCAATCTCTTAGTTTAAAATAATCTAATTCAAACTATTTTAACCTATTGAGAACTGCATCATAGAAATTGTGTCCCCCCTTTTGATTCAAAGCTGCAAAACTGTCATCTGTCATTCTGAGCTTTACTTTTATTTTGAGAATCTACCTTCACAAAACCGTCCGTATCTCTTGAACCGTTTGTGCTAGAAGTGAGACTTAACTTTCATTATAAAGCTGAGATTCCAAGCTTTCTAAAAAGCTCTAAACCGACTTGCTACTCCTTATACTTCCTCCGTAATTGTGGTAGACGCACGCGAATAAATTGCCACGATTTGACATTTTGCTTCATTCCAGCCACGTGTAAAAATATTTGTCTTTTGCTTCCATTACGGAATTCCGTTTTCAACCTGGTAACCATCCCTCAATCATTGATAGGGCTGGCCTGAACTGATTTAAAGTATCTATCACTCACCCTGAACCTCTAGAGGGAATTAAAATCATTTTTAGCATATTTTTCCCTTCTTTGCATACCACCTTTAAAGTACTTTGCCTGTGTTTAAAATCATCCCTGTTTCTCTAAGCTTGATAGGGGGGAACTGAATTTGTATTGTACTGTGATTGTATTCCTGAAGACTGTGTGTGTTACTTCCACCTCCTTACATTGCATAGAGGGGGGGTGAATTGCCAAAAGGGGAAAAGTGATTATATCATGTTTTGCTGAAATCATATCACGTTTATTCCTGTGTTGCTTCTTTTCCACCTTGCATTTCCTTGTACCATATAAAGCATTCTCAGCTACCTTATCCTCTATACTACTCCTAAGTAATTAAACCAGTGTGCTAGTATAACATCATCCATTATGGATCACTCACTGTCATATGTCTAAGTGTGATATCAAATATTAATTTATTATAAAAATGTGATATATATCTATTGTTTAATTTTTCAAATAAACCTTTTTAATTTGCAAAACAAACCTACTTCTTGGCTCAGTGGGGTCAGGGGGATTCTAAGAGAGGGGCGTTATATAAGGGTTTATCATCCAGAGTATAACTTGTCATAAAAATATATAAATAAGGGCTTCCCTTGGGCGTCCCAGACAAGGCACTGACTTAGTGGGATTGCTGAATTGAAGTCGCTGAACAGAGTGGGGGCTCGTAGCCGGGGATTCTGGATTAGATCTATCACTTGTGCAGATTAATACAGTGTGCTAACTGACAGAATATATAAATTCTGTTGGATCACCACGCCGTGTTATACTGTAAAAACACCCCTCAAAGGAACGCTCTAAGGAAACTGTTTTGCAAAATAAAATACAAACTTCTGTAAGTCAGGAAGGAAATCAAGTTCCAGAATGACGACCTTGGTAGATATCAAAATAGCCAGAGAACACCTCTTACATAAGCTATTTGTGAGAGGCGAGTGGGCTCATCAGTACCAGGCGGTCTGGTTGCAGGCAATCGCACCCCAGATCACTGAAACAGGGTCAGATAGATGGAGGGATCAGGATCCCTTACATATGGCCCTGCGTGAACTATATATGGCCCCTAAGGCCAAGGATGAGCACAACAAGATTGCCAGGGTAGCGTCATATTTATATTTACATATGGGAGCCATACAGGACAAATGTGCTGAAGGCCAAGATCTGGCAAATAGGCAACTGATGGCATTAGAGAAGGCCCAATCTGACCTGGTCTCTTCTGAGCACAAGCTGCAGAGGAGCCAGGAGTCAGAAAATGATAGTAGGCAGTATATTATTAAAATAAAGGAGGATATGGATATCCTGCAACAGGAAAAGGCTGACCAGGATACCAGATTTCTGGCCTTGCAGAAGGAGTACCAAGAAGGTTTGGATTCCCTACTGCAGAGCCAGAAAAATTGGAGCAACAACTTGACTTTAATAGGGCATGCACAGAGCAGGTAGCCACCCTGCAAATCCGACTAGACAGAGAGAAAGAGGAAAGCAATAAATTGATTATGAAAGACCTGGATACCTAGGCAGACTTTGATCAAGAACGCCAGAAAGCTGGTGCCTTTCAAAGGCAGAGGGACGACCTGGTGGCACAGATGCAGGCTCATAGTCAGGAAAGGGACATCTTAGGCCAGAAAGTCTGCCAATTAAAAGAAAAAAATGAAGGAAATCACCTGGCCCTCCAAGGGCTGGGTGACCTCCAAAAAGAACATCAGAACTTGTTAGAGCACATCAGGAGGGTGGAAGATGCTCTGGCAAGAAAGGAGCAGGCCAGTAGGGATGGGACTCGGGAGGTAACCCTCCTGCAGCAAAGACTGGCCCAGTACTCCAGGACCAATCAGGAGGCACAGAGAGAGAATGAGGCTCTCTGTCAGCACAATGATAGGCTCCAGCAACAGGTAGCCATGCAGGAGAGACTGATAGCTAGTAAGGCCTTAACTGAGGAACTGAAAGCGCAGGCTCTTGCATTGCAACAGGAGCAAGGGCTGATAGAGATGAAGTTCGCTGGGAAAGGGAACACCTGAGCATAACCTCAGGAGCCCTAGTACCAGAGGCCTTCATCTCTCCCAGTCCTTGGACTCTGCCACCCCCATGTCCCTGGCGCACATGAGCACAGGGCCACAGGGATGGCAGATTACTATCCGGCCAAAAGTATGGGTTCATAGGCCAGTACCTCCCAGGAATGGATGGGCGGGCATCCGGGTATGGGACCCAAGTACAGTGCAATTTAGTGGGAACCCCAGGAGAGTAGGCCCACTAAGGGCATCCTGAAAACCTCTGCCCAGTTAGGTCAGTGGGGGGTACCCATCAAATCCTGGCACAAAGGAGGGATCTGAAGACTCCTGAGCGTCACAGGATACAGGAGACCAGGTCCCCACATTCTGCCAGCCATTCCCAGGCTCGCAGAATCCGGGAAAACCTGGAAGATCAGACGGGCACCTCTGGGAGCAGTGCTTCTGAGTCAGAGGATGAATGGACCAGGGTTACCCGAACCAAAAAGGCCAATAAGGCAAAAAGGGCCTTGCTTAAGGACCCCTTAAAGCAGATCAAGGCAATAAGGAGTGTCATCACCCCTTATCACAAGAACTCCAAGTATTCTGTTTGGGAACACTTGGAGCTCTTTGAGCAAATGATGGAGACTTTCCATTTGAAGGACAGCAGTAGCTGCATCCAGTACGTCAAATGGACATTCTCCCCAGAATACTCCAGTTTCTTTGCGGGGCTGGAGGACCAAAATCATTCAAGATGGTCCACCTATAGGGCGGCCATCTTGAAACATTTTTCTGTTCATGGAAATCCTCAAGAGGCTCGCAAGGCAGCCTACAATTTGCAATGTGGGGAGGATCAGGCCCCACAAGAATTTGTGCAGGAGTTAAAGCGTGCTTTTGCGCAGACCACCAGAAAGGTGCGCACGGACAGCAGAGAATTCATCAACACATTTTTCAATGCTCTCCCAAATACATAATGACCCAGCTCGTGAGAGATTTTCACGAGAAAAGATCTTTAGACTGGGTCATTGAGCAAGCCACCCGCATCTATGAGGTGCAGAAACCGGTGGAAAATAAGAATCGCCCAAAAAACCCCAAAACCAACAGCACCCCTGCTGCTGCCAAGGTGGCAGAGGTAAAGGTTGCCCGTTTTAGATTTGGAGATGGGGGGCCTAAAACCTGCCTGCACCAAATAATTCACAGCCCAGAAGGTCCTCGGGCCAGTCACAGACAGGGAGTCAAGGAGGTAGTCCACAAATGGGGTCCCTCGCTCCCCTGACTATGTAAGTCCCTGCTACAAGGGAAACCAGACCCAATCCTGGGTTATGTGTGGACTCCTCCAGCCCAAGGGGGGGGATCCAGCCAAGCACCTGACCCAGGGAACTTCCCTCCTAACTTCCCCACAGGAGGGCAGAAATTCCCCAAACCTGGGCAGAACTTTTTTCCCAGGTATCCACCCAATTTCCAGCCCCAAAATCATCCATCCTTCTTTCCCCAATTCCCTGAGCCCAGACAACCTAATCCGGGAGAGGGAGGCCAAGGGTGGAGGGGTACCCAATCTTCCCAACCCAGGTATTACCAGAGAAGGGATAGCTACCCTTCCCGGGATCAGCCCAGGGGAGAAAACAGAGACCCCGTATCAGCCTGAGCGGGTTTCCCAACTTGAGCGCCAGGGTCCAAAATATGGCACGGGATCTGGGTCACATACTGAGGGCTCAACAGAACCCTCAGATGAGCATGCCACCGCAGAATGCCCCAAACTCTGGGCCTGGTGCTCCAGAACAATGACGGGGGCAGCACCCCGATAACCCACCGGTTCCCAGGGAGGAGGCACAAGGGGAAGGGGGGTGTAAAGCCTTGGAGGAAGCTTCCTTCCCCACTTGTAAACAGCCCCTGGAAACCCAGGAACCGGAAACAAAATCTCCTACCCCTGAAAGTCTGCCACCCAAGGAGCAGAGAGGATGTAGGAGAAACAAAGGACCCAAACAGACCCATTTTGTGGAGGAGGTACAGGTCTTCCAATTTGAGGGAGAGGGATCCTCAGAGGATCCTGGGAAAAGGATCTTCTCCTTCAGAGATGGGGGAACTCCTCCCAAGGAAAAATGGGTCCCAAGGGATTCCAACCCAGACTGGGTAGATGTGGGGATTGAGCTGTCGCCGCCCATCATTCTATCCCAGAACCAACAAGACCGAAAACCTATGGTTCAAACCATCCTGGTGACTGCCTCCAAAAGGGGGGGGGGGCCCAGAACCGGGAGCCAGGGGAACCCACAATGGGCTCTGATCTCCAGTTGCCAATTTTTTCTTTCAGATTCCCAAGCTCTCCACAGAATTCTGCCCCAATCTCTTCTGCTAGCGATGTCCAAACCCAGAAAGTTAGTCCCACATTTTGCCAGAATGCATATGTGCCCCCTTTGAGGAGAAGAGGGAGATACTTGGCCCCGGTACGAGTACATGGACAGGGTACAATTTTGGCACTGGGTGTTACACTGGGATCTCAAGCTCCTTTCTGTCCGAATGGGCCTTTGATGGAACTAAATGCAGGAAGGGGAGGGAATTACCGTATTCCTTCTCACCTCTCTTCCTGGACAACTGCCATACTTGCGGGGAAGGAAATTCCCGTCGGGGGACTGGCAGATTTGGACATCAAATTGGGGCGATCAGAGCGTGAACACCGGTCATAGTTAGTACTCCAGCGGGACCCCTTTTTTACATGGAATGACTCCTGAGAAGTTGTCACCCCTATGATTCGTAGACAAGACTTCGGACCCAGGACTAGCCGACCAATATAAATTAAAGGCAGAGTGCAACCATGTATAGTTTAACGGGCCGTTGTCACATGGTTGCAACAAAAATCTAACCAGGTATTTAATTTCACTTCCAGAACAATCAAATTCCCGACGTGACAGTAATGGCAGTAGGACAACAGGCTGTGGTGGGGGTCCTCTCATTTTGAAATCAGCCTTCCTTCCGTTTAGGTATCCACACTGGAAGAAACACTCGAAACCTTACCAATCCACAATCAGACTGACTCCACTCCTATATTCCATAAAGATGGAAATCAGCTCAGAAGCCTGGCTGCTATTCCAGAAAGGAGAGCAGTTGTTCATCCCTGTTCAGTTTAAATGATGGGAAGGCCTCTGTTCTCGCTCGAGGTGTTGAACAACGGAAGAGCTCATCATCGAAGCCATGTTCCTCCAACTCCTAAAAGATCCAGCCATCCAACATTCAAACTGATAGACAAATGGGAATTGATCTGGAAATACCTAATTCGAAACATCTCCTGCCAGCAGGTGTATGCTCAAAATTTCCATTGGCAACAAGAGCATAGTCCATAATTGTTGGTCGTTGCGAGTCGTCATCTGCGGCCTTGTACTTAGCAGGTGACATTCCTCAATCGCTTTGCCATTAGTTTGACCTAATAAACTCAAAGCTGGTCCCGGTAAGCGGATAATCCCAGGTTGTTGATGATCCAGAAAAGTATTTAGGTCAGCTCAATGCTACCGTAGTGCAGTGAAATTCAGGTTAAAGATGGGAGTCACCATCCCATAAAGGACCCGACAATTCCCCTGGAGGTGGAAGTTAAAAGAGGACAGAAATTGAAAAAACCGTGATGCTTATTTCATTCTAAATGTTCTCCAACAGCCAGGGTTGGGGGTAAACCGAACTCCATTAGTCAACTAGAACATGGCACACCATTCCAATAAGGGACTAACAGTGACTGTCACAGAGTATTACCTAAGCCGAGGCACCATTATGGAATGGCGGTTGATCGATCGCATTTCTCATTGATTTAGGGAATGAACTGTTAGGACCAATCCCCAACGACTTTTTTGACAGTGACAGTGATGGGTCATATACAGACAGGATCTTTACCCGCATTGGGGGAACTCCTGGTACACTCTGCCCTATGGTAAGGAAATTACTGTACTCAGAGGGATGAGGTGATTCCAGCCAGAGGGCTGCTTTCCACCTAAAGCCCTCCGGCCCAAATCAGCACCGCCAGGACTCTCCCACCCACTGGAGGCGCTGCTGAGATAGCAAACCAGAATCTTCCAGGCTCAGCAGAATTGTGAAGAGAAGTAACCTAGCGATGCCTGCGTACTTATGGAACAGAACAAAAGTTTTGACAAGTTTCTGATTTCCAAGTCTCTTGTGTAGATCATAGACTGGGTCGCACTGACATCCCCAAACAAAATCCCCACGGACCCTGGCGATTACTCCTGGTTGTAACGATTATGGCTTGCTCTCGCTTCAAATGGAGTCTTTTGAAATAATTAAACCTGAGTCGGGGAATAATCCGTCCTCCACAGCCTTCTATATCCTTGAATATTTAAGCCAAACCCAGTGGGACTCTGCCGACCTCAGGACTCAACAAACGGGTCCTATTCCGATCTCCTCTACATTGACCAAGGCTGCCCAGATCAGGGCAGATTTCACGCAAAGACCGACCAAGATACTGACCGTGTCGCAGAGGGAATACCAACAACTTGATTTACCTTGGGGCCACAGACACAGTGACCCGGATCCCTTCATACCTCACCTCCGTAATGCATTCATATTTCCTCCACACATGCCCCCGACCTGGCGAGGGTGTACCTGTATGCTAAGTGATGTCCTCATCAAAGTTATTGTGGAGACCACATAGCGTACGTTGTTCTCTGTTGGGGCCGCGGGATTTTTTCAGAAAGCACAGTGGTGTAGAACCCGTGTTAATTTTTGGGGCTGCAGTTACCTCAGGGTCTTGTCCCAGAAAAAAA